>NC_061159.1:43091184-43336184 GCF_022113875.1 Hydra vulgaris | reverse complement strand
TTTCTTCCGAACACTTTCTTCCCAGCGGGCACAGGACGTCCTTGGACGTACAAAGTTCGTCCGTTCGTTTACGTCCGAAACGGACCTATTTAGATGTCCATAGGACGTCTTAAGTTCCTCTGTTCGTCCAAGTCTAAAACAGACGTTCAAAAAGAGTCGATTCTGGTCCGACTAAACGAACTATTTTATATCTATCTACGTGTTTTTCAAGTTATATGTTTCTATTTAAAACTCAAATCATCTCTAAGTGCTATTATTAAATTTTGAATTTATATAATATAATAGATTCAAAGACAAGATCAACAAAAAGAAAAACTGTTTTCATCGATAAGAAAAAACAAAGGTACGAGTGAATTATATTGTATTTTATATTTCAAATAAAATTTAAAAAAATTTATTTACATGAAGTATTATTTCATGTAAATTAATTTTTTTTAATGCCAATTTAATATTCAAATGTATAATATACATTTAAATATAATTACATATACTGGATATATGCAAAATATTATAAAAATTTATGCATGTATCTAATATTGCATGTATTTAAATATAGGCACTGCAGTGTATATAAATGTGTATATATATATATATATATATATATATATATATATATATATATATATATATATATATATATATATATATATATATGTATATATATGTATATATATATATACATATATATATATATATATATATATATATATATATATATATACATATATATATATATATATATATATATATATATATATATATATATATATATATATAATATATATATATATATATATATGTATATATATATATATATATATATATGTATATGTGTGTGTGTGTGTGTGTGTGTGTGTGTGAGTGCGTGTGCCATATAGTTGCATCTTATTTATATTTTATGTATAAGTTGAACTAATAGATTATTTAAAATTAGTAGAAAGCGGCTTACAGACTGGCGAAATTCTAAAAAAGCTGTCTGAATTTTCCTTATCTTTTAATCGAAAGGAAGATTTAAAAAGCTCAGATTTTGAAGACTTAGAGAGTGCAGTTAATGAATCTGTATATAATTTTGCTGCAGAAAATGTTATGTATCCAAGTTTAACTAGTGCCTTAGAGCCAACATTTAGTAACACGGTACTACAAAAACATGTTTTGTCTTCTGATTCAATTGCTGAAAATCAGGGAGAGAGATTCATAGATATTAAAGGTGCTGATCAGGATAAAATGTCATTTGAAAAAGCCATTTGAAGCAGTTATTTTATATATATATATATATATATATATATATATATATATATATATATATATATATATATATATATATATATATATATATATATATATATATATATATATATTTATTTATTGAAGGTTTACCCATTTTTTAACTACAAAGCTTATTTCTAGAATCATTTATGTTTTATAAACACGGAAAATTTATCCTTAAAACAATTCAAAATATACAAGAATTACAATTCTGCATTGATATATTGTAGAGAATAAATAGTAAGTTTAATTGTTATGACTTATTTGCTACTTAATTTATAATTATCTAAAAATGTAGGTTGTACAGTACCATTGTTATTAAAGAAGATGGTATTGACACTAAGACAGTAGTACCTACTCACTGGGTTAATGCAGAGGAAGGTATAGTATACTATTCCCCTCGAGGAAAAAAACTGTGGGTATTTATTTATCCAAATGGGCTAGTCCAGAACCTGGCTGGCAGGAGTTTGTATTGTTAGAATTTATTATGGAGTGTGGAAGTTATGAAACATGTCAGGCAATGCTAAACATTTTGACTAAAGATGAAAATGATGACCGCCCTGGTAAGTGAATCTATTGGTTTGTTCAAAAACTATTAGCATTATTTTTTGTCAGATGTTATACTGTTATATAATTTGTGAAAAGTTAATATTTTTAGGAACTTGTATATGTAATTTCTTTATGTAATTTCTTGTTCAACAAGGTTATTTTTTAACAGTTATAGGCTTGAGATAAGGTTTTAACAAAAATTAAATAGTAGTTGCCCTTGGACCTTGAAGAAATTAGTATAGTAAAAAGAAAAAATTGATAAAATGAGACCAACGCAATTTATAATAATGTGTATAGAGCTCTAATATTTTGGGTATTCAAATGGTGTGTTTGGGATTGTTTTGTTTTTTATTCTATGTTTTTTGATTTTGTAGTTTTAAATATGCTCAACCCAAAGGAACAAGTTCCTAGTCCAAATTTGCATGCTTTAAAGTGCACAACATTTGGTTATTCATCACCAATTCAATTGGATGTGCCACTTATATCTCCATGGAAAAAAAGTAAATTGGGCTGTGTAATACAGCCAAGATCAAATGAAGATTTCCAACAATCATTGGATTTAGAATCAAACCACTTTACGTAAGTTTTTGCATGAAATTTAGGTTTATGATGCTCTTTATTTCTCTGATCAAATAATCTTTCTCTAGTTTTAAAAGCTAATTTTATCTCTTGTTTTTTAATTTTTTTTCCTGTTTGCTTTAATCCAAATGAAGAATTTTTATTTAGAGTTTCAGTATGCCATGCTAATGAAGCTAGATTTGCTGCAGCAAAATCAACTTAGAATAATGGAGCGTTTGGAAAACATAAAAACAAAGCCAAAAAGTAGTGCTACTGATGTGGGTTCCATAATTACAATCCCACACAGAGACATTGGTTGTTTTAATGAAAAAGAGGAAATTCTCAGAGCAAGTTCTAGTGCTGTGAAAAACAAGGTATAGACATTAACCTCACTTTAGGAGTGTATTCTATATACTAATAAAACAGGTGATAAAAACATTTAACCACAAATAACATACAACGTTGTTGTATGTTATTTGTGGTCAACTCTAATGAAACAGGAATCTTTTATGTTCCTGCTAATGATTCAAGTTAAAATATTGTGTTTGTGAAAATGTTAGTTGCAAAACAAAATATAAATTTTACGTTATTAAATTTTAGACCTTATTAGATTTAACGATTTAACAATTTTTCAGATCACTCAAATCAAATCCATTAGAGGTGCAACAGCATGCAAAACTGTCAAAAATGTTAAGTCCAAAACTTATTTAGTAAAGATGGATTAAAAGGTAAGCTTAAGTTTACAGCTACGCAACATTACAAGTGTATTAAAGGTTAGACAATGATTGTATTGTACTTTCCTAAATTGAATTTAAAAAAAGTTAATTTTTTTTACTTTTTTGTTTGTTTAGAAGACTTTCTATCCAAAAGAACCGGTTATGATGCCGCAACTATCGAAGCCCTTGTTGGCGATTTATTAAAAAATAGATAACGATGTTGACTTTCACGAAGTGGAAGCAACATAAAAATTGTTGATTTGTATATTTATTATTTTTTAAAGTAAATGTTTTTTACATATTTCAGTTGTTTTAAGTTTTAGCACACCTTTTTTTATTAGCATTTGAAATTCTGATCAGAATTTTTAAAACGATATATATATATATATATATATATATATATATATATATATATAGATTTTAAAATGATATATATATATATATATATATATATATATATATATATATATATATATATAGAGAGAGAGAGAGAGAGAGAGATTTTTAAAATGATATATACATATATATAAATATATATATATATATATATATATATATATATATATATATATATATATATATATATATATATATATATATATATATATATATATATCTGTCATAGATGTAGTTCTATCTAGACACACAGATATATCTATTTAGAATATCTATATAGAACATCTACTTAGACATACTTTGAAAAATATTTCAGACGTCCAAGGATGTCTATAGACTGAAAAATGGAAGAACGAATGCCGTTTCATTTAGTCGTCCATAGTCCCACGCTTTCGAATTTTTTGGCATAGTGGGGCTGTATATATCACAATAAAATTTTGATTTTCCTAAAATAGAGAAATTAATTAACTATTTAATTAATTAATAGTTATTTTATTTAGGGTTTTAAAAACGCGCTAGAAGAATTGTCTTATTAACTTCAATCTTTCTAATCAAAATTTTTTTAAATAGCGAATGCTTTTTCCCTAATTTAAAAACATTTGACTAGAAAAAAACTTAAGTTATGAAGTCAATTGACATCAATTATACGTGATGAAGTCTACTAATATGATAAAAAAAAAGTTTTTAAAAAACTGTTATTTATTTGAAATATATGAAAAAATGATGAGCGCTTCTTTGAACTGTTGTCTAATTTTTTAAAATTGTCTTCTTTAAAAAAAATGCTCATTGAACTAAATATCAAACCAAGCTCCACAAATCAATTCACAAATTTCACTAAGCAGGTCGCTAAGTGAAAGTTAGTGAAAGCAAAGCCCATTTGTAATTTTTAAGGGTTTCTTCAATATGCGGATCTTTTTTTATATAGAACTCAAGAAAAGTTGACGTCAACATTTTTTTTTTAAATAATTTTAGCTACTTAAAAAAAAGGAAAATTAGGCAGTGATTGTAGTCTTGTGTTAAAAACTCAACTTTTAGTAATTTATTAAAACTAACTATAAAAATATATTACTACTTTTTAAAAACCGTATTGTGCTTTAAAAATACCCTACAAATACAGAATTAAATAAGCACAGACATTGTTTATTCGTAATAATACTATTATTTTTTAAAAGTTTTTGTTTGTTTGTCTGCAGTGAAAACAAATAAAGACTTATGTAAATACATAGTCTACATTATATTATTTAAATGTTAAAAATACCAGAGGTCGATAACCTGCTACTCACAAGCCAAATTTGGCTAACCAAATTGAATGAGACTGCATATTCAATTTTAGGATGCGATACAAATATGATTATATTAGTTTCTCTCTTAAAAGATTGTTGACCCCTGGTTTATAGATATTTATAAATTCTTCTCCAAGCCACCATCCCAACCAACCCTTAACACACCCCCGCCCCGCCCGCTATGAGATCTCATAGTGGGCGGAGTGGGGGTGTGTTAAGGGTTGGCTGGGATGGTGGGTTGGAGAAGAATATATAAATGTTTCGTAATACTATCGCTTTCAACAATAGACTTAATACCCTATTATAAAGGGATAATCTTTTTGTTTTTTTCTTTATTATTCTCTATGACAACATCAATCAAATATTATAATAAAAGCTGTTCTTTTTTAAATAATTCAAATATGAATTCAACAACAAGCGAAAAAAGCAATCTAGTATTAGAAGATATTTCAACTTTTTGTCAAGACGCGTATTACTCTAACGATACATGTTAGAAATTAAAATGCCAAACATCCGAGTCAAACGAAAATTCTCAACAAGAGGAAAGGAAAGAGCTCCAAGGCGTGTGTTTTAACTCAACTCCCCTGAAACTAAACGAAAACTCAAATTTATTAAATCAAGATTACAACAAGGACACAACGAACTTGAATACCCAGAATTATGCAACGAATACTATACAATTACAGGAAAGGAATATAGAACAATCGAAGGCGATGAATCAACTACGGATACAATACCTGATGAACAGGAACAAACAGGAGAAGGTACAGCAGGAAATGTCGATATGTTTCAACATACAACACCAAATCTAACATTGACGGAATTACGTTGGATAATCAACAAGAAAGATGCTATTCAACCAATCACTGAACCAATTAATAAAAATGAAGGGACGTCAAAACTCGAAAGCATACAAAATCTTATTGAAATATCATCTGACGAGGACTGGGTCGATGAGGTCGAGGAAGAAGGATGCTGCGACAACATCACAAGAACAAACCGATGCAATGAATTGCGATTAGACAACTCGGTAAGACATTACGCGTATAATAATAAAATATATTGTAAAACATTAATAAGTTAAATTTAAATATATAATTTTAGGAACTACTTTGTTGTAATAAAGATTTAAAACGAGGGTTTGACATTTTCCATGTGATTCATACAGGAAACCCAACACACGTTGTGTGGTATAACCAAAAAGAATGCAAATGTGATGCACTCGACATCTGCTCAAAGACGCATACCGTTTGCCAGTACTTTGACGGTAAACCGTCTGACTTCAATGGAGTCAAGCATACACATGTCATCCTTGGAGCCTACGTGCTCGAAAAAGCTGAAAGATCACCAGAGGGAGAACAACTACGAATACGACGAGCATTTTTCAGATCAAGACAGTTTATATTGGGATGCGCAGACATTAACAGGAAACGATACGGACACCACTGCTACACGTGTTAAGCACGTATTTCGGTTAAACACATTGCTACCGCTTCTTACTACAAGAATGCTATTAAGTACGTGCTTGAGCGTGACTAGCTACATTAAATCACACCTAACATTTGACATAGACGATAAATAAGACAATACTATAACTACAATACGACACCCAGTTAAAGCACAATTAAAAAAGAACTTTGCTGACTATTTGTTTAAGCACAAAATAATGAACTCTAGAAATTACGATGACGAACTGGCACGTAGTGATGATCTTAGACAACTTGAATTTACGATACAATTAAAAGATTTAGAAATAAAACAATTTTTAGACAAATATACCTACAGCAAAGACATATAGACGTACTGACACCTAGGATAATTGTTTCAAATAACAAGTCAAGGTTAGGCGCATTAATGTTTTTTTTATCTAACATAGCCATACAAAACCAACTCTCCGTCAATAGGCTGAAATAGTTACTTTGCGATTTCATATTCAACCTGAACTACAAAAAACGAGGACTTAATTCTATGCGGACCATCTGATTCTGGTAAGACTTTCTTAGCTAACCTATTATATTCTTCTTTCAAACCACATGAAATAGGTTACTTCAATTGCCCTACAGGACCATCTTTCTTACTACAAGCATTAAGTAACTGTTCGGCTTACTGATGCGATGAGATGGTTTTTGAACACGTTGGCGTAATTCAATTAATGAAACAATTATTAAAGGGCCTAATACATTGACAACAGATGTTAAATACAAAGATGCGATGCCAATCGACCCTCATCTTACTTTTATCACCATGAACTCTACTTCCAAACACGATATACTTAAATGGCATCCATCAGAGTATCAAGCATTTGAAAATCGATGTTCTATATTCTTCCTAGGTACGCCTCTGCTTAATATATTTAATAACAACGAACTACATGAAATAAACACCTGTAGTCCTGAGTTATTATATATGTTAAGCATGCATAAACAGGACAAAGAACGACCTGAACCTCACGTGCTGGACAAATTTCAAGACTACATTTTTTTGTAATATTTTATTTAATATATAATTTACAATACTTTTCAATATCTTTAAGTTCAGATTTACCAATAAACATAGTAGTAAATGCAGGATAAAATATTTTTTGATAACTATTAACAAAGGTTATTTTATTATTGTTTTTAACAAATGGATTAGCCATTGTAACAGTAGTATAGGAAGCGTCTTTCCCAAACCTTGACTGCTTAATAGTAGGACGTTTATATAATTCGTTTGAAGGCTCAACGCGAGTACGAGCGTAAGTCCAATCGCGCTCAAATATTTGAATACGATGACCAAGTCTAAGTCTTCCTCTAACAGTAGTAGGCATAACATCTTTACCAATATAAGCAGGATCAATACAAAAATATAAACGCTTGCAACATTTATTACCACTGAATGGCATAACATTTCGCAAATTATTCCAATACATATTATGAAACGATTCTACCAATTTATCGCCTGCTGCTATATCGTAATTACTACGATTTTTAAATAATATAGAAGAATGATCGAATTCCTCATACGGTTGAAGATAAACATCAAAACATTGTTCAATATTATAAGGCTCCCTTGAATCAGTACAATAAGGGGTAATAGCATTATAAATTGCATGCAAATTCCCAGCATTATATTCTCCAATATATATAGTATACCAACGATCAATCTGAACAGGATATCTAATATTTTTACGCTGAACATCATCTTCTGCAGTAATAGCCCTAGCAAGTAAATTTTCAAGTCCCATATGAGGCATATGAATATGACCATAACGATAATCACAAGGATAGGTATTTATCATACTCCAGTTTTCATCAAAGATACCATTAGCTTTCTGTCTTTCTATAGTCTGATCGGAGTCAATAAACTGACCACCATGATCCATAGAGGTATCGGTAAATTTAATTTTCCTACTAGTAAAGGGATTACAAACCAACAATTTAACAGGTTTCTTAAGTCCAATGTCATTTTTCCACATAATCGTATGCATAACTTTCTCAGGAACATTATTTTTCTCAATAAATCTAGGGTCCTTCGTACTTATAACATTAGCAAATCTAGTATTGACAGGCTTACCAGCTTTATCATTAAAAAACAAAGAATTCTCCAACATTTTAACAGTGGGTAAAGGGAATGGCTTTTTATCAGCAGAACTCAATTTCAATTCCAATATCTTGCCATAATCATCAGAATTAGCTTATGGATATAAAACATCAGACATCAACAGATCCCCTTCAATATCCAAAAATCGAAGACCTATATTTGACATTTCCAACGGAACAGATGAATTCTGAGTAGTTTTAAGCTGATTTTCAACACGAACATCCATGACCTCGCATGATACTTCCTTATCGACATAATAAATACCACCAGTAGCCTGCCAGTATTGATCAATATTAGCCCATAAATTAGGATAATCAACAGGAAAATAATAAATATTCTGAACAGTATCATTAGTACATTCACAATACCAATAAATATTCTGCTCAACACAAAATTCATCATAATAACCCTTACTGCAATCAAACCTCTTTCTATAACGAAATCTGGTGAGATGCTCACTTCGTGATTGGGGGGGGGGGTTGCTCCGCCATTAAGAACGTGATACCCTCTCTGCGACTAACCTCTTCTTCCTTTTGGATGAATAAATATACTTCGGCTTGTCCGCACCATAGGCTGCCGCAACATTAAATGAATAGTTACCAAAAACTTTATCTAATATAGTCTGACTCCCCTTCACAACACTCCATGGCATTGCATATTTAGGTAATTCATCATAAAACTTAGGGAATTGATAAGGTTCAAAACTATATTTAGGCATCTGTTTAGCAATTTTAGCTTCTTTAATATAAGGAATCTCTTTAGGATCATATAAATCCACTTAACCAGGTTTAAGGCGCATATAATCTGGCATATCATCCCGAGGTACTGGCTGATAATCAGGATTATAATTCCATCCTTCTATACTCTCTGATACAGTACTCATATCAGTAACATTACCAACTTTAGTTGAATTAGAATAAACAGAACTAGTATTGGAAGTACTAGAACGGGACCAATCGGAATCAGAATACAACATATCTTCAAAAATATTAGTGGGTCTTGTTTTACTCATTTCCTTTAAAGCATTACACTCCGTCTCACTTATATTATTCTTAGGCAACGAAGCTAATTTCAATATTTTACGAACATTAGACATATGAATATAAGGGACAGTCTCTTTAGCCAAACCAGCAACAGCTTTAACATTTTAAACTAAATTAACAACTGTTTTAGGGTTATTAGCATCTGTTAAACCAGTAACAACTGATTCAGCAACACGAGTAGTATCTTTGTTTTTAAAATTCTTCTCGTTTACACCGAATATTTGATGATCTTATCCAGGCGCTACCTGCAACGACTGTTTAGGGTTATCCTTATTTTGTTTAAACTGAGCTTGATTCTTGTTGAACCCTTCTGGTATTTGAAAGTAATAATCGTCGCCCATCTTAAAATTGAACAGTTTCAGTGCACCCACATAAATTCCAAAAATCACATGCAAATAAATTATGATCAACACATTCATTATACAACGATTTACAAGCTGTACGGCCACACCAAACACAATGGGTAACCGATACCAACGCTAACAACATCAAAAACATTTAATAGCAATTAACATAAAGACACCTTATATACACTTTATAATCGGATTACAAAGCAACAGAATACGAAACATTTATAAATTCAGTATCAACCTACTATCCTTCTAACCATATAGCTATGAGATATTATATTACTTTTGTTAATGGAAACCATCCTACCGACCACGTGGAATCCCACATGGTTGGTAGGATGGTTTCCATTAACAAAAATGGTTTCCGTTAACAAAAATAAGACTTGGTATGTAAAAGAAGATCTTGAAGATCTTCTTGTAAAAAGTTTTAATAATTACGATTTCTTTATCATAGTAAGAATTTCCGAAAACCTTAAATACAATGTTTTCCTTAAATCAGAACTCCTCCAACTTGTTTATTCGTTGGTCTCTACGACAAAAAAATTTTAAAACCAAGAATATGGAAAACCTAATTGTCTGAAAGCTTTTTCAAAGAAATCCAAGTTTCAATTAAACAAATTATATAAAAAAGATTTTTAAATTCCTTTTAAAAAGGTATTTTTTTTCTTTCGAAAATAACAACAAGTTTTCATTAACAGTAAACAAATTAGTTTTTCAAAACCGTAATTAGGACTTGTGAATAAGAAAACTAAATATGTAATAAAGTTTTCATATAAGTAAAGAAAAATAACTTTAAACCAACAACATCATTAAAATTTAAAATGTCAAACTGAAAAACTAACATGCTTAGTATAAATGTAAATAAAAAATTGGGAAAAAAACCTTTTATGTAAACTGAAACTTGTACCTGAAAAAAATAAAATAAAAACTACCCGTTACATTAATATGGGTAGTTTTTATTTCATTTTTTATAAACAACTCTTATATAAAATTTGTTTTCTTTCCCGGCAATCTGCCCATTTGTTTTACAGAAAACCCAGGCAAGTATTTTCACGATTTTTGACAGACTTATCTAGGACTTGTTTGATAACTTATTAATACATAATAAGATGTATAACAATTACACATTTTTAAATTAGTCTTGGCCTAATTTTTTTTTTTAGGTTTACAATGGACAAACCAAACTTTCACAAGTTGTTATATTAATCATATATAATGGCATTTCCCAACAAGCGTAAGCAAGACTGTCAAAGAGAGGTAACTGAAATTTGGAATAAATTAAAAAATGAGGACGATTTGCCAAAAAAAGTAAATTCGTTGTTAATTAGTTATTCCGCCTTAGCACAAAAAAAATTAGGCAACATTATTGACAATCTGGGCAGGTCACTCTATAAAAACCGTAATTAGGACTTGTGAATAAAGAAACTACATGTGTGAATGTCCTTCCAAAAAAGCAGTCACAAATGTTAAAATGTGTCATGTTGTGAAACAAGAAACCCAAAGTATTCAACAAGACCACAGAGAAATTGATTTTGAAGCTGGTCCATCCTGTACTACATGTAATGAAAAATCTCTAAAATACAAAGCAAAAACACAAGATGAATTACAGAGTCAGATAAGCATCTTTAAGAGCGATTTGATTGGCTTGTATAAACGAAAAGAATTCAGCTCAGGAAAAGTTCAGGAAAAGTTCAGCTCAGGAAAAGGAGCTAACAGAAAAGAAATTTAAATTTGATGAAAAAAAACTCAAAAGAAAGAAATATGAGCAAGAAAAGCAAAAGGTATTTCGAAAAAAGAAATTTTTCGCGGAAATTTGTGCTAAAAATCCTGACATCAGCAGTAAGTTAAAGATCCGACAGACAGCTGGTTGACCAACAATAGAAGAAGATCAGCCGCTACTTTTAAAAACTATCGTTGACATAGCATTGTATGGGTCTGCTGCTCATGACAAAAGAAGAAGTGATATTAATCGAAGTGTTAGAAATCTTGATAAATTGACAGTACAATTATAAAATCGAGGTTTTCAAATAAGTAGAAGTTCTGTTTATACTCGGCTCTTGTCAAAACGAAGTTTATCATTGGGAGGCAAACGCCATGTAACAATAGTACCATTGAAGTTAATTCGAGCGCAAACTGATTTACACTCAAAACACATCGATGGTCGATTTTTTACCGTTACTCTAAATTATCTAAAGGAATTAGCTTCTTTGTTCTTGTTTGTTGGGACCTAAAGAAGTATGCTTCATCAGTCAAGACGACAAAGCTTGAGTCCCCATAGGATTAACAGCAGCTAACAAGCTTTTAATGCACGTCGAATACCACGTTACATTACCTGATCACGATTGGGTAGTAACATCTAGACGCAAACTTATACTATCTGTTTATGCTGACATTGAAATCCAAAAAGACGGTTTAGGTAAACTGGAAGCTGTAACATATTCAGGCCAAACTTACATAACTATCAGATAAGGCAAGCATTGCTCATCATCAGGCTTATAGCCATTTACTAGATTATGAAGTTACTTGAATTGGAAGAGTTTGACATTGTTACCAAGGATCCAAGCAACAAGTTGATCTAACTGATTCTTATTATGTCTGTGGATGGTAGACCTGATGAAAATCCAAGGTATCAAAGTGCTATTGATATCCATCATTTTGTAAAGCAAAACATTGATGCAATGTTTGTAGCAACGAATGCACCTGGTAGAAGTGCGTTTAATCGAGTAGAAAGACGAATGGCTCCTTTTAGTCGAGAACTGTCAGGACTAATTTTGCCACATGAACATTTTGAAAGCTAACTTGACATACAAGGTAGAACAATTGACGATGAGTTGGAAAATTAAACTTTAAACATGCTGGCCAAACATTGTCAGAAGTATGGAAGCAAGTAATTATAGATAATTTTCCAACAGTATCAGAGTAATTGTGCCTGATAAGTCTAAGCTTAAAGTTGAAAATTTAATAATCTCTACTAATTATTAAATGCTGTGATTTAAATTGTTGCCAACCGATTAGAAGCTCGTATTTTGAAATTATTACTGATAGATTTATTTCCTCACTAATTTAATTCCGTCAAACTAATGAGGGTTTTAAAGCACCAGATGTACCTGATATAAAATCACATAGATTTCCTTCTCTTTTCTGTAATCAATCTATAAAAGTTAAAAATATACTACCTCAATTGGCAAAAGTTTTCAAAATTCATTAATATGATATATTTTGTCCTTCTATTCATTGCTCGTTGTTTGAACGGATCTGTAAAATCTGTCACGTTAATGTTGCTTCGCTAACGTTATTAAAGAAACATGTTCAACATCACTACCAATGTGCTTCTGGGTCCAGTCAAATATTATATGCACCCCAACAACAAAGAATTCGTCTAATGCGAGTGGCTTCCAAAAGGCAGAGAGAGCTCATGGCAATTATTGCTCATTGCAATTTATATCATTGCTATATATATATACTATATATATCATTGCTAAGCGTAGAATGGCTAGATGAAGAAAAAATTGAAGAAAATATTGACTTGTCTGGTATTTCGATTCCACAAGAAGTTATTCAATCAGATGCCAATAATAATAATTGAGAAACATTTGGCATCTACATAGGAAGATGTAGAGGCTACGATGTAATAATTGGATTTATTTGTAAAATTATGTTAATGAATTAAAGTAGTATTTTTTGTTGTAGTTGTAAACTACTACTGCTACCGCTATATAAAATTTTTTTGTTTTCTTTTTATTTTTTTTGGAGAGGGGGGGGGAGGTAATTAAATGTTGACGTAATTTTATAGGGGGAAGGGAGGTGAAAATCGCCAAAAAAAACTAATGACTTAATTAATGGACAGCCCCAATACAACAACAATACAACTGCAATACTAATTATAGTAAACTATGGTAATTTAATTGCTCTAATCTACGATTTTAAATGATATGAAAATCTGTGACTCTTATATTTGTTTTTGAAATTTGCACTTTAAATATTTTAAAAATAATCTCCAATAATAAATGATTTTTTTTAAAAACAATACAACAACAATACTATTTGTAGTAAATTATGGCAATTTAATTGCTCTATTTAATAACTTATAATATGAAAAATCTTCTTTGTTTTTTTTTAAAATTTTAACTTTAGAGATTTTTAAAATAAGCTACAATTAGAAATGAATTTTTTTTAAAAACAATGTTTTTTAACTAAAAAGTAGAAAATAATTTTTCTTTGACTTGCCAGAATGTCTGATTATATTCATCTAATAATGATGACAGATTTTAAGACAACACTCCACTGGAGAAGGAAGAAATACGACTAAAAATCCAGCCAGAAAATTTTTCCACAACAATGTACTGGGAAATGTAATTACAGATCACATATTAAGTTAAACAGACCGCAAACTATTTAAAAAGTATAGCTTGCTACTTTCCACAATTTTGAGAGCAATGACGTCTGGCAAAAAAAATAATTAATATTGAGTTCTTCATAAGTGTGTCAGGAGCTAAACATCAAATTTAATATAACTCTATAAATAACTCTATACATAACTCTATATATAACTCTAAATATAACTCTAACGATGCAAGAAGCTTTTGCTCACAGCTAGAATTGATAGGAATAAATGATTCCACCAGTTTGAAATCTTGGAGCGAAGAAGAAATGGAAGCTAATAAGCGTCTCAGATACTTTAGAGAAAAATAAATTGGTCAATATAGAACATTGCTTCAAAAGATTTCAGCTGGAGTCTGACCCATTAATTGCAGAAGAACAGAGCAAAGGGTAGCTATTTCTCAGACACTGTTTAGATAGAGAGCATTCTAAACGCTCATGTATTTTAGTTTGATTTTGAACCCTGCTCTCCCTTATTATTTAAGATTAGTTTGACTACTGTTGTCTTATGGTTTCAATTTAATAAATTTTCGTGAACTAAAATTTACTTTATTGATAATCAAGGTTAGTTTTGTTTTCTTGTAACACCATCAAACAGTTTTTTTATAATTATTATTGCGTCATTGCAAATTTTTGCAACTATTGTTGAGTTGACCAAACAGCTGACATAATTCTGAAAATTTAATAGCTTGTATACTGATAATTATACACTTGGTTTACGTAATTGGGCTTTAATAATTTCCTTATATCGCCTTAAGTAATTTGGTTTAATTTCTCAATATCGCCTGAATACCTTCATAAACGTAAAAAAAAATTTAAGTTAAACATATTTAATGAAGGAAATCAAAACTCTTAAATATTTAAATGGGGAGAAGCTATTAGTAAAAAGAAGGCCTGCTTTTTATCAAAACTTATCGTCAAAAGAATAAATTGTTAACAAAAAAGAGCAGAGCATAAAAACATTTAAACACATACTTTAAAAAAAAATTTTTCAATACGTTATAGGAATAAATTAATTACAGATTTAACTTATGTGAACATCATGACAGTAACACTACTCTACTGGCATTGACAACATTTTCGCTTCCAACAAAGCCAAGTTACTTTATAGCAAAATCTTGCTGTAAACTAAGCCAAGTCACAACAATTTGAAACTATTTAAACAACATAATAAATACTTAAAAACTATAAACAAATAACATAATATTGCAAACATAGAAACACTTTATATATAAAAATTATTTACACACTTACAAAATTTACCTTAACACATAATGTTATTTACCTTAAATTATTTATTTACCTTATTTACCTTAATTACTATTAATTAAATTACTTATTTACCTTACCAAAATTTACCTTAACACACTTACAAAATAACCTTAACACATAATGACACATAAAATTAATTTAATATATAAATTAGAAACATTTATAAAATACACCCTTATTTTTGTCATATTTATTTAATGACACACCATGAAATGTTTAAAATTTAAAAATTAAAAAAAAAAAAAAAAAAACGATAACACGACCTGGGTTTTTATATTGCAAAAGCTAACAGATTTTCCTTTATTCCATTAAAATAAGGTATCCAACGATCTTGTTCTTTTCATGCACCATAGAGGTGACCGTGTGATATGCAAGGGTTTCAGAGATAAACACCCAAAACACCCAAGCGAGCCAGGTCCGGCAAAACACATGTGATCCAGTTAAGGGCCTTAGCTGGGGAACTAGAACTGGCTAGCCATTGACGGACCATAAGCGTATTATTTGCTAAAGGTTCAAAAATGCATAGCGCAAAATGTTTTTTAATGTAAATGCAAATTTTACGGAGAGAAAAATATATTTATGTTTTCATTCAGGTATATAATATTCATTATATCACATCCTGTATATTTAGTAATCTTGGTTTTAGTTATAAGCTATTGGACTGAAAGAAAAAAAATTTGAGAAGTTAAAATTATTTTATTTTAACTTTTATTTATTTGTCCGAAATCAATCAAGGGGAAATCGTTATTGATGAAGCCTGTTACTATGATTACATAGGTAAAACTGGGTTTTATTTTCCTCAGCCTATAGACGCTTTGCCCAAAACAGTCGTTCAACGCAATTACAAAAAACATGGGTTGAACACTACAGATAATGAACCTTCCAACACCACTGCTCTGGATAATAACCTCAATATTTCTTATCAAATTGATAATGAAATAAGTGAATTTAAAGCTTTATCTGATAACGATTCAGATAATAGTGATAAGAATAATGTAATAGATGAATTAGAGGGTGATTTAGCATTTTGATCTTCTCAGCATAATATCACACAAAAAATCACTGATTTAATTTGCTGATCAGAGCTGATTAAATGTTAAAGCATCCTAAAATTTTATTTAAATTTGTGTTTTATATGTATTTTAATAAAATTCATTACATATTTAATAAAATTCATTACATATATCTATTTTTTATGCTATATTTTATATGATCTCATCATCATTGTCATCACCCCCACCATTATTTTCCTTTATTCTATATATTTATTTAACCTTAACTATATTTCTTTATAATTTCTTTACTTTTAACTTAATGTTGAGTAAAACATGTACTTAACTAAGTTTTAATTATTATTTGTTGAATAAAGTATACACTTATTAACTCCTTTATTATTTAGCCTTAAAATTATTTTTACTGAACATCGCATTATCTAAAGGTGTTATTTTGTATTTCATGTATACTTTTTAATATATATAAAGGTGTTGATAATATACCACAAAAATTTCTATAAACTTTATTTTAGAAAACAGATGTAACCTGATAAAAACTATGATAGTGACTCACGAGATTTTAATGAACATCAAGAATTAAAAAAGTCTTGTCTGCAGACATGTGTCTCTGTGTTAAGCAAAAGTACTAATAGTATAACAAGATTGGAAAAAGTGATCATAATAACCTCTGTGTTTAAGGTATTTTGACAACTAATTTGTAGCCTATTGCAAATCATTTTATGAATTATAAGTAATATTAATTTAAAAAAATGAACTAAATTGTTTTACTAGCGATAACAATTTTTTTTTAAGGTGAAGGGAGTAGCAGAAAAAAGGGAAGTAGGAAAAAATTTAATTGGACAGAGCAACGTAATCTTCAAAAAAAGTCTTTCCGAATTTTGAATTCTTAAATTTCGTCAAGTTATTGAAAGTAAGTTAATAAATATAATAACAAATAAATATAAATATTTAAAATTGTATTTTATTGTTTTCTTCACTTTATTGTCATTTATTAAATTTATATATGCGTGTTTCTATGTGTGTGTGTGCTTATATATATACATATATATATATATATATATATATATATATATATATATATATATATATATATATATATATATATATATATATATATAATGTATATGTATGTATATATATATATATATATTTATATATAAACATATATGTATATATATATATATATATATATATATATATATATATATATATATATATATAATATATATATATATATAAATATATACATACATACATACATGCATACATACATACATATCCACATTAGGGTCATGTGAATCTTCAAAATTTCTAATTGAATCTGTAAATTGATTTGAGTTAAAAAAAAAAAAAGATTTTAGAATATTTACTAATTTTCTTTTTGTTGGAGTATTTTTAAATAATTGGGCACTTTAGCACTTTCAAAAAATACTTTCTTTATTCTTACTAATTGTTAAAAATTGTTAGCAATTGTTTAAAAGGTTAACTACTACATAAAGCACCAAAAGAGTTTTTACTATAATTTTTTTTCTTTTGAAATATATAATATAAAGAAATATTTTAACTCATATTCCTGAATTTGCTGATTTGATTTTTGATTCAATTTTTGAATCAAAACCTGCTCGTTTTGAGATACAAAAAAAGTTGTGTTTTTCAAAAAGAATTGCCTTTACATACTAAACTAAAAATTAAAAAAAAATTAAATAGGTTTAGATTGGGGTAAAAATACCTAACAAACTAACTATAAACATCTATTTAATTTTGAGAAAAGACATTGTTTGTAGAATTTTAAATTTTTAGTTATATGCATTAAAAACTTGTGTCAGGGAAAGGAGCGATAGGTTCCTTCCGTGAAATAAGTTTTGATGGCTGTAAAAAAAAAAATTATTATTTCACATGCAATGTCTTTACCTGAAATTAAATAAGTCTTTATAGGTAGCATGTTAGGTATTATTGCCCCCTTCTAAACGTTTTTATTTTTTTTTTGATTTTTAATTTAGTTTATAAAGGTCATTTCTTGTGAAAAAAAAAAGGCTTTTTAATCCTGCCCATATGAATATGTGTATATATATATATATATATATATATATATATATATATATATATATATATATATATATATATATATATATATATATATATATATATATATATATATATATATATATATATATATATATATATATATAAAAACAAAGAGTGAGTGATACAGATATAGACATATGCAGATATATACAACAGCTATATACTCTTATAATTTTGTTCATAAAAACACTCGATATATGACTGCGTTTATGTTTATAGAAGCAATACGAAGAAATTTGCTGACAAAAGATACCACATACAGCTGACAAAAGATGCCACATACAAATTTAAAAGGCAGTCGTGGCTTTTTTTTCTGAAGCTCTAGACAGAAATGGAGGCAGAAAAGAAAGATCAGAAAAAAAGTCCATTCAAAAAACCAGTTCAACAAAAAATCGTGGCTATACTGCCCAATCATTGACATTGAAACCTATATCTGGATTATCATTACCACGATTTGAACGCTTTACTTTTGATGAATCTGAAAAAGTATAATGTCTTCAAAGTCTTGCATGATCTGTTTTATATGTTATGTTTTATATTAATTGTATATTTGACATTATTATAAGCATTTATATTATTAATGAAAAATTTAATGCATTTATATTTTAATATATTTTTAATGCAAATTTATTAACTTGTAAATTATTAACAAACAATATATTATATAAATTCAATAATTGTTTTTTGTTTTTAACTTGTATATTTTAACAAAAAGTAAAAAAAAAACATAACTTAACATAATAGATATAATAATTATTTTTATGTAATTATATAAAATTTATATATATATATATATATATATAAATTTTATATAATAAATATAAAATTTATATATATATATATAAAAAATAACTCACGCGATGAGTTATTTTTAAATTTTTAAAAAAATTTAAAAATAACTCATCGCGTGAACAAAAACATATACAGAAATATAAAAAGGCCAAGTACGGTAAAAACTCAACCAAGTACGGTAAAAACTCCGTGCCAAAGGCGGCACGAACAGCGGCAGCATCAACAGCGTTAAATTAAGTATACTTTTAAGCCAATAATATTATTTTACCTAATAAATTAGACTTTATTTTACTATTTTTTTAAATATTTTAATAAGATTTTGTAGCATGGAGTTATTCTGAAAACATAAAGTATGATAAATTAATTAAATAACATAAATGATATAAAAATATAATTATTTTAGTTCTCAAAAATGCATTTTATACGTAAGTTCAGTCATTTGTAACAAAAGTCAAAATACTGGGACACTACACTTTGCAACCTTTGTTATATATATTAAATTGAAAATAGCCTGGAAAAAAAGTTTTTGTTTGCTAAAAATTATTTTATTAAAATAATGACAATTACAAACCATTATTGCAGTACTACACACTATCATTTACCCCAATTGTTATTTAGTTGTTTTTTTGCTTAATTTATTTACAGTTTTTTTTTCAACTTGTTTTCTCCTCTCTTGGTACAAGTATCACATTTTACAACCATTTGTTAATAACGTCTTTATCAGAAACACCAACAATGAACCAACAAGGTTAGAAAGTGTCAGGGTTAAACCCTCGTCCGCAGCTCTTTAGGAATCTTGCCTCGTTAATTCTGAAAAATATTAAATTTTGCATGTAAAATATTTTTTTAATAAAATTGAAACTTGCCTCTTGTTATACTATACATCAAACGCACAGACTTAACTAATTTATAACTTGAGCACATTATTAACGTAAGTATATCTACTCTTACATATGCACAAAAAATTTTAAACGGTGATTTCATATTTTTTGAAATCTTAAAAACTTTTAAAAATTTTTTTTCCCGTTCGTTTGTAATAGCATGCAATATTTTTAAATATGCTATGTATTTAGTATCCATAGGCCTTATAAAATATTTTACTATGTGTTATAGAAAATTAAAAAAAATTGTGAGCGAAATGATTTTAAACCACAAGAAGTATTGCACCCACTTTGGTATGCTTTATCATCTTTCAAAACTGTTTAATAAACCAAAGATTTATTAAACTTTACAAAATCGCATATAAATGCTATAAACCAAAATTAAGGAGATATTATCGCAATCAAATTTTCAAGTAAAAAAAAAATCTGTAAAATTAATATAACATCATAACTTAAGTTTACATGTTAACTATTTGCATTGACTTTCGTTCACAAGTCCAACGCATTATGTATTGCGGTTTTAAAAAAATGCTTTATAACTTCGTAAAATAAAAGATAATTTTATTTAAACATTTATTTACAAACTATATAAACATAACAATTTTTAATAGTTTATAATTGTATGACTTTTATTAAACAAACACGTCATCTAATAATCATTAGAAATTAATCGAGTAAAAAAAAGGAAATATAACACCACATGTATTAACTGGAAATGAATTTATTTATGCATTACATTAAAACGAAACAAAATATTTTAAAAGTTTTATTTACATAAAAAATTTAACTACATCTACATCATCAATTAACAATGAAAAATGGTACATTTACATCATCATAATGGTACATCTACATCATCAATGAATAATGGTACAATTAGCAATGGATAATGATACATCTACATCACCAATTAACAATGGATAGATTAACCAACTACAAAAATACTAGTTAACTTTAGCTTCTCAAGATAATATAGTATTAATTTTTTTTATATTTTCATTAAAAGAATTAATTGTATTGTGCAAAGTGAAAAATGTTTCTTTATTAAATTGATTTTGTTTTTTAGTTAGATCGTAACGTTCTGTTCTACTACATTTTTTATACTTAATTTGTCTATATGGCTTTAATTTAGTTAATTTTCATTAATTGAAATTTACTTTATATATATATATTTATATATATATATATATATATATATATATATATATATATATATATATATATATATATATATATACACACATATACATATATACGTAAACATATACATCTAACTTAAACATTGTGTATATATAAATATAATTAAGA
Source organism: Hydra vulgaris (assembly GCF_022113875.1). Classification (NCBI taxonomy): domain Eukaryota; kingdom Metazoa; phylum Cnidaria; class Hydrozoa; order Anthoathecata; family Hydridae; genus Hydra; species Hydra vulgaris. The sequence continues at coordinate 43,314,713 of NC_061159.1, read as the reverse complement.
TTACAAACGCTTGATCATAAGAACAAAAATCATGTTTGTGTTAATTGTTGTTTGATATTTTAATAAACACGGAAGAATTTATTTAAGTTATATAATTTCGCAATAGCAAAATTTGGTCGCATATATTGAATCAACGTTGAGTTTAGTTCTTAAAGTCAATCAACTTTTTGCGATGTATTTACATACATAGGATCAACGTTGATTTATATACATTTAATCAACGTCGAAATATATATATTGGATCAACGTCGGGTTCAGATAGTAAAAACAATCAACTTTATGCGATGCTTTTGCATACATTGCAAATCAACAAAACGTTGATTTATATACATTGAATCAATATCGAGATAGGATCATTGTTGGGTTTTGATCGTAAAAACAATTATTTTTTGGCGATGTTTTTACATACCTTGAAAAAACGTTGACTTATATATATTGAATCAACGTCGAAATATATACATTGGATCAACAATAGATTTAGATCGTAAAATCAATCAACTTTAAGCGATACTTTTACATTCATTGGAAAAACGTTGATATATATAGATTGAATCAATGTCGAAATATATACATTGGATCAACGTTGGGTTTAGATCGTAAAAACTATCAACTTTTTCGTTGGTTTTGAATTGGAATAAAGAGCCGACGTTCGCGATAGTTTTACATACGTTGGCCCAATGTGTGTTAGCTGGGTATTATGTGTAAACATGTTTAATTTATCATGGCAACATTAGTTTAAAGTAAAATTATAATTATAACAATTTTTTGTTTGCTATTAGATAACATTCCTTGCTCTTATAAAAATTTGAATATTTTTACTTTTACAGGGTCATTATACTAATACTAGGATATTTTATTTAAGAAATAAATAAACTTATTAAAAGTTTATTACGTTTTAGTAGTGGTAAAGGGCTCGCCTCATAAGTCCATAATAATACCGTGCTTAACTTGTTTCTTTGCGCAGCAGCCTTATTTGTCAAGGTTTGTGTTTCAGAGGTTTTAACGATAAAGATAAAGATAAAGGGAAAAAAAAAAGAAAAAGAAATTTAAACAAAAATTTTATTAACTAAACAAAAAATCTAATCAGTAAACAAAGTAAAAAATTTTAAAAAGAACTAAATAAAAATTAAGGAAAAGAGAAATAATAATAATTAAGTACATATAAATTTAAAAAACGTCGAAAAAAAATAAAAATAAAAAGGAGTAGAAAGTTTACGTCATACAAACTTTAAAAAGAATAGACAAAAAATATTCGAATTTTTAATCACCTAAATTTAACTAAAAGAAAAGATAAAAAACAAAAAAGAAAATGATAAGAAAAGGAAAAACAGAAGAAACCAAAAAAAAAGTGAAAGAGAAGAAAGAAAAGATCAAGTATAAGAAGATATTTTTAGATCAAGTATAAGAAGATATTTTCATCACCATTGTACCATTATAATTATAACATTAAGCTAAATTTTTCTCTATTTTTTTTATTATTATATGACAGTTGGGCTGAAAAGTTTGTATCGTTTCTAAGAAATGGCGCCACTAGAATTTAATTCATACCATATTTAGTTAGTACCAACCTTGAAAAGATACGTGTAAAAATTTAACAGCTGTCAGATTATTAGTTTGTGATATATTGCTCTAGTAGTGACGCATGTTTTGTTGTTGGAGAAAAAATTGAAAAATAAAGAATTTCGTGTGTTGATGAAACATTACTTTTTAATGATTTAATGTTTTAATGATTTAATGAAAAAAAGTGCTGCCGATACCAAAAAATGGCTTGATGGTGTTATCCAGACTCTGCACCAGGCGAAGCAACAATTCGTAAGTGGTTTGCAAAATTCCGTACTGGTATTTGAGCACCGAAGACGATGAACGCAGTGGACGCCAAAAGAGGCTGTTACCGATAAAAATGTGAAAAAAATCCACAAAATAATTTTGAATGATCGTAAAGTGAAGTTGTTGGAGATAGCTGACACCTTAAAGATATCAAAGGAACGTGTTGGACATATTATTCATGAATATTTGGATATGAGAAAGCTCTGTGCAAAATGTGTGCCGCGTGAACTCACAATCGATCAAAAGCAACAATGAATTGATGATTCTGAGCAGTGTTTGGAGCTGTTACATCGAAATAGAACCGATTTTTTTTGTCGATACATAACAATGGATGAAACATGGCTCCATCACCACACTCCGGAGTCCAATCGACAGTCAGCTGAGTGGACTGCACGCGATGAACCGACTCCAAAGCGTGGAAAGACTCAACAATCGGCTGGGAAGGTTATGGCCTCTGTTTTTTTGTATACGCATGGTATAATTTTCATCGATTACCTTGAGAAGGGAAAAACCATCAACAGTGACTATTACATTGCGTTATTGGAGCGTTTGACGGATGAAATTGCAAAAAAAACGACCTCATTTGAAGAAGAAAAAAGTTCTGTTTCATCAAGACAACACGCACGACAAGACGCAACGTGTCACAAGTCAATAAATACGATGCTTGAATTGAACGAATTGGGCTTCGAATTGCTTCCTCATCCACCGTATTCTCCAGATTTAGCCCCCAGTGACTTTTTCTTGTTCTCAGATCTCAAGAGAATGCTCGCTAGTAACAAATTTAAAGCAATGAAGAGGTGATCGCTGAAACTGAAGCCTATTTCGAAGCAAAGGACAAATCATACTACAAAAATGGTATCGATAAGTTGGAAGATCGCTATAATCGCTGTATCGCCTCTGATGGAGACTATGTTGAATAACAAAACCGAATTTTGAAAAAAAAAATGCGTTTTTCTATTAAACGATACGAACTTTTCAGCCCAACTGTTAGAGTGACGGTTTAATTAAATATTTATATTTTTAGAAAAGAAAAAAATTAGAAAGATTTTGCAATTTTGTAAAATCTACAGCTCTTATTTGTCACAACATATTATAAGTGTTCATACATCAACAGGAAATTATAGCAAAAGTGCACAATAACTTGTCTGATATGTTCTTTTTTAGACAAAATTTTATGTCATTTGAAGAAACAGTTGAAATTTATGCCACAAAAGATTCAGTAAATATTAAAGCTGGTCTTATACAAAATTTGTTATTTTAAATAATAAAAACACTTAAAATCATGAAAGGCGTTCATTTTACGGAGTGTAAAGACAGTGATGCTACTTAAATTGATGAGTTCAATTCAATATTTTATATGTGGAAAGGTTCTATGTTTAGAGATGCTAGTAAAAGTTTGCTTAAAAGCAAGCAAACTCAATTAGGAAAACGAAGAAGTTTAGAGACCAAGTAATCTCAAGAATGGAAGCCTTACAAGCGACCCATTTTATATGTTTGATTTGGATAGTTTTGTTGAGTTAAAAGATTGTGCGTGTGCAAGATTGCTATAATAATATTAATTTGATTTATCATAACAAAACAAATTATGTTACTAATTTCTATACTATTAGATTACAAAAAATTATATCACAGTATATTAAGTCACTACTCGGAACATTTTAAGTAGTAAATATGTTTATAAAAAACTGCCAGAAGTTATTGCATTAAAAACTTGTAATAAAGCAGAAAAAGATTTAATGCAATATTGCAAACTTTTAAAAGGAAAAGGATTTTTGAAGTGAATATGAGAGAATGTAATAAAGAAAACCCTAGGTTTAAAAGAAAAAAGCATGCAGTAAAACATATGGGTATAAACTATTGCAGCTAATGCATGAAATTTGTATTAAAAAGATTCTGGCATAATCATTTTAAATTTTGTCAGAAAGACTTTAGTATGAAAGTTCTTCCTGTTCCGGTGAACACTTTAGGAATACCAAAAAATTCTTTAATATCAGAAGGTTTTTAGAAAGATATAATGTCTTATTTTAAATGTGACCAAATTTTTGATATTTGTATGAAGGATATGATGATTTTTAATATAGGTTGAATGATATATGAGCGAGAAAGAAATAAATACTTATATGATATTTTTTGTCAACAGGAAATTATAGCAAAAGTGCACAATAACTTGTCTGATATGTTCTTTTTTAGACAAAATTTTATGTCATTTAAAGATTCAGTTGAAATATATACTACAAAAGATTCAGAAAATATTAAAGCTGGTCTTAAACAAAATATGTTATTTTTAATAATAAAAACACTTTAAATCATATTTTATGGAGTGTAAAGACAGTGATGCTACTTAAATTGTTGAGTTCAATTCAATATTTAATATGTGGAAAAGTTCTGTTTAGAGATGCTAGTAAAAGTTTGCTTAAAACCAAGCAAACTAAATTACAAAAACGAAGATGTTTAGAGACCAAGTAATCTCAAGAATGGAAAGCCTTACAAGCGACCCATTTTATATGTTTGATTTGGATCGTTTTGTTGAGTTAAGAGATTGTGCGTGTGCAAGATTCACTTTGGTTAATGGTAGAAGAGGTAATTGCTATAATAATATTAATTTGACTTTTCATAACTAAACAAATTAAGTTAAGTAATTTACTAACATTAGGTTACAAAACAGTATAGCATAGTATATTTAGTCACAACTTTGAACATTTTGAGTAGTGACTGTCATTTTTTAGATTTAGATTTATAATATATTACATTTTCAAACTATGATTTTTATAACCTACAGTTTAATATTAAACTTTATAATATTTTGAAAATTAATTTTTTTTTAATAGCTGTTCCAATTAATGTTATTTTATTTACACTCTTTTTAAGTGAATACAATGAAGCCCTTGTCGATGATTACAATTTTTACAATAACTTAACATTTTAGTTATTTGTTTTCAACTGTTTAAAATCCCAAAAACTTGTTTTAAAAATGATTTATTGACAAGTTAGGCAAGAGCTTTAATGATTTTTTTTGTATGTTTTCAACTATGTGAATCTACATTGTGATATATATATATATATATATATATATATATATATATATATATATACATATATATATAATAACTATGTATGTAATCCATATATTAATGCTTCATCAAAGAATATATGAGATATTACTAGTAATGAGATAGTAGTATTCATTTTAAATGCAATTTTATGCCTATATATGATATTTAAAATAAAAGTTTTTGTTAAATGTGGATAGTCCATTTCATATTTTTTACATTTAAGACTTTAGTATATTATAAACGTTTGCTTTTTAAGAATATTATTTTATCTTACATTACTTTGGCTTATGTTTAGAGCTAATAAAAATATTATTGGAATATACCGTTTATTGTTATAGAAGGTATGTATTGAATATTTTAAGCCTTTTCTATTCAGCATATCTGTTATGTTGTGGCATATTGTTATACTAAAACGTGATCAATTTCTAACAAATTTTATATGTTTATTTGCTTGTTTAAACATGTTAAGTTTATACATTATATAAAGGTTTTTTTATTACATCTTTAAGGAATTATGGGCCCAAAAAAAAGTGGATGTATGTTTCATGGTGCAGTGAAAAAGTGTGTAGCTGTAAATTTAACTGTTTATGGCGAAATAAATAACCACTGTTAAAACGGACATATAATCTTCTAATATACTAAAAACGGTGAGTCAACTTTTGAAACTTTTAAACAAGTGAATGACTTATTTAGCTTAAACACAAGTAAACGTCAACTAGTTAATTTACTTAAAAATGCCCAAAAATGGATTCGCAAATATTTGAGGGATTCTTCAAAATTTATTTAATTTTGTAATGAGCCCTTTTCATACCATGCACTAACGTGCCATCAATGAAACAAGACAGCGTGCATCTAGAGAAGAACTCACCCCTGAGAAAATAAATCTCTGCAATAGGTTATCATATTTATCTACTCAGTTAGCAAACTCTACCAAAAATCACAGGCAAAAAGTAGCAAATCTGAAATCAAAACACTATAGCGTGCCATATAAGTTTAAAGTATTTAGGCAAAACGTGAAAAGAAACAAAGATGTTATTAGTGTTTTGATGACAGAAAATGCAGACCTAAAGAAAAAATTAAAACATTATTACAGTAGAGTAACCAGTAATCTTAAAGCTAAATTTAAGGCATTAAAAGTAAAAGAAAAACAAACCTAACGCAAATAAAAGTCCTTCAAAATGCATCAATTATATCAAGATAAAAATATCAAGGCAAGTAATCTGTTTACTGCTCAATTTGAAAATGGTAACAGCCACATACAAGAGGGGAAAATTGTAGCTATTAATATATCAGAAAATGTAAAGGCATATCCTTTGCAAATGAAGATGATCATTTACAGCATGGTGTTGGCTAATGTTTCAACAGGTAACATTGGATACCTAATTAGAAAAATTAGTCAGTATTTATATGTTAACTTTGGTGAAATTTATAGTCGTTGCACTATTAAGCGAATGACATGTGAACTTGGAACTATAGCAGAAATGCAATCAGCAGACTGGGCTATAGAAAATTCTCATCATACTCTAGGATTTAATGCAACAACGCAAGGTGTTCATATAAACACCATTCGTCTTAAATCCAAAAACAACTGTCAGGTCTTTGCTCAAGGTGTTCATATAAACACCATTCGTTTTAAATCCAAAAACAACTGTCAGGTCATTGCTTTGGAATAATCATAAGGTGAAAAAGCTATTGATTATGAAAGCCATATATGTTGTGCAGTTGATCATTAAGCTTTTATTTATTCAAATTTTTACTAATTTTCCTTTAATGACTATCGTAGCTCAATCATCTCAAATATATCTAACACAATGTCTGACAGGGTTGCTGTAAATCATCTTACAATTACGAAAGTATGCAATACCCGTTAAAAATTTTTATGGAATTTAACTGCCATTTGCACCCTTTAGACACTATTGCTATTTTATGTCTTGATGCTCATAAATCCTTAGAATTTGAAAGCTGCGGATTATTTGGAATGGATTGTATGGAAGTCAAAATTGTTTTAGCTCTAAACAAGATGAGGTGTAAATATGGAAAAAGGTGATCCAGAAGGGTTTGCTAATATTTTTGACAATAATAATCTACCACGCGGTATTATTCTACGGTACCGTGGAAACCGTCTTTATATTCTTTTTCATACTTGTTTAATATTTATGCAGCATTATAATGCTTCTCTAAAGTATCTGAATACTGAATACTAAAAAATTAAAAACTTTGTTTGGAGATAACAATTACCTTATAACATACCCTTATAACATTATATATATATATATATATATATATATATATATATATATATATATATATATATATATGTATATGTATATGTAAATATATATATATATGTATATATATATAAGTATGTATATATATATATATATATATATATGTATATATAAATATATATATATCTATATATATATATATATATATATATATATATATATATATATATATATATATATATATATATATATATCAGGTACGCCGATATCCGCGTTTTACGGAACCGATAAATGTGCTAAAATTCTGTGCCACGCTTTTTGAACTTCGCATTTAGAGAGGTAGGTTGTGCTGTGTTTTGTCGCCTTATTTTTTCTAATTTCATATTAACATAGATATTTTTTAGAAACTAGAATGATTATACTTTAAGAATTTGTGTTCTTTGATTACTATTACGTACTTTATAAGTTGATTTCTTGACATGCAAAACTTTGTTAACTTTGCACATCCAGCAAATATCGAAGATATGGACAGCAATTGAGATTGTTTCGCAGCCATTTAAGTTTACCCATTTTTTATTTGTCTGCCAAATTTCGTTGAAAAAAAATGGGGCTTAAGCAGTCTATTTTGGGGCCCACTTTTGGTACCTACTTTCCTTAATCTGCAATTTTTTGCGGGCGATCGGGGGGTGCAAAAAAATCGAATTCTTTAACTTTAAAAAAAAATAAAACTTTTTTGTAAATTTTTTATTTTTAATAAATTTTACTTTTTTCAGAAAAAATGAGTGAAGAGATAAATTGTAAGATTACCAAAATTTTTATTTTCATTTTTCAATTAATTTATTAGTTATCTTTTATGCAAATAGTATCACTATTTACTTAGATATAATAATACTTAGTAATGCTAAGACTTTCTAATCTTTGTCTAATCTAATAACAGTATTTCTGAGTAATTGTATTGTTTATTTAGTAAGAAGTACATAATGGTAGAAATTTATGTTTCTGTGTATGATTCTATGTATCAAAGTCAGAATCTATATTAATAAATATTGATATAATAATACTATTAGTACTATTACTAATAGTATTATTATATATATATATATATATATATATATATATATATATATATATATATATATATATATATATATATATATATATATATATATATATATATACATATATATATATATAACTTTTGTTTAAATAAAACTGATATAAATTGTTTGAAATAGTTCCTTTGTTATGATTGTTTAGATGCACAAGCTATTGAAAGCTTATATGAAAAATTAAGTTAGTAATTCAATTTTGTTATTTAGATATTATTTATTTAATTATTTAGTTAGTAATTCTCATTTATTGAATCTATTTTATTTTTAATTCTATTTTTATTAAAACTGTTTTGTTATTTTATTTATTATGTTTTTATATTAATCTTATAATAACATAAAATTCTAACAATGTAAATCACAAAATAAAATATAACTGTAATGAACTAACAAAAATAAAAATAAAAACCATTATTATAGTTATAATTTTTTTTTAAGTTATTTGTTCGCAACTGGTTATTTTTGTTTTTTTAGACACTATGGAGAATACAATAAGTATGCATTTTATTGTATCGTCTAATACTTTGTTAAAAATAAATTTTTCAATCTCAGATTTATTTACTATTAGTTACTAATTTATTTTTAGACAATTTAGTTAACGCTTGTAAGTAAATTTGTTTTTGGATTTAAAAAATTTAAAATGCAATTTATGTATTAGACCAATTTCGAATTTATAGTTTGTGTATATGAAGCAAAAACTTGAAAATAGTATTATTACTATTTTTTTTTTATAAATAGGTTTATAATAATTGTTAGTCTTTAGTGAAACCTTCATCAAGTTCCTCAAGTAAGATTTTCTCTATTCAGGTTTTATAATAATAATAAATTTTTAATAATAAAAAATTTTTTCTTTTATGGTTGTCAAATCAGATGAGAATATCGAATTATTTAAAATAGTAAATTTTAAAAAACAAACTTTATTTTATGATATTTTCCTTTTGTTTTGTGATTGTCCCAGCTACAACTACAGGTATCGTTAATTTGCTATTCAGGCTTGAAACTCAAAAATATATATAATTTCAATATGTCATTTAGGTTTACCTAATAATTTTAAATGTTATCTTTAGCTCTATCTCCAAATTCCAATACTGGTATGATTATATATTAGAATTATTTAAAGTTACAAAATTTATATGCAATTTTAACTTATTTTTTTATCTTCTTTTAAATTTTTAGTTGTTGCTACAACTTTTAACATAGGTGAGGTAACCTGTAATGTTTTAAAATGTTTGGTTTTTAAATTTATAAAAAATTTGATATTTAAAGTTATAAAATTTTATTTTGATATTCAAATTTTTATATAATTTGTATTTTTTATATTCAGCAGGCTCTTCAGTTGACAATTCTGATAAGCATATTATTCTAATTATGTTAAAAAAGTAATAGATAAAAAAGAAATTTAGTTTATGTCATCTCTTTTTAATGTTTAGTGGTTAAATCTGCAGAAAGCACAGGTATTGTTACTTTTCTATATAATACTTAAGTATATATAGTTTGATAATATTATGATATATATTAGTTTGATATATATTAGAATATGTTCTTTATTTTTACATAATATTTTTATTTGTTATTTTAACTGCAGCTCAAGATACCCAGACTGGTATAAATATTTATATTGATTAATTTGAAGTTATAAAATTTTATTGTAACATTCATATATTTTATACAATTTGTCATTTTTATGTTCAACAGGGTCTTCAGTTGTCAATTCTGGTAAGTATATTTATCTGATTTTTTGAAAAATGTGAAATGTAAGAATAATCTTGCTTTATCACCTCATTTTTGATTTTTGAGATAAAACGATTCAAAAAAGAAAGACTTTAGAAGATGGCATATAAAATTTTTATTTATAACTCATGTTTCTTTTATCTTATGCTACTTTCCTTATTTTTAGTGGTTACCTCAACATCAAGCACAGGTAACATCTGCAAATGAGCTTTAACAGAGCTTTAATCAAAAATATATTTTTGAATGTCATTTATTTTTACATAATATTATTATTTGTTACCTTTAGCCAGATCCCAAGATACCCAAACTGGTATGAATATGTATAAAACTTATTAAAAATTTAACATATGCAATTTTAAATAGCTTTTTTATGAACTTTTTTTTATATTTTTAGTGGTTGCTTCAGCATGAAACAAAGGTAAGGTAACTTTTGAATAGTTAAAATTCACCTATGTTCAAAATATTTTTATGCTCCTTTTCTAAATCTATTATAACTTTTTATATTTTATCTGTAGTGAGCGTAAGCGATGGAACAGCGTCAACAGTGGTGAGCGTATACATTGTTACTTGCAAAAGTATATAAAATAATAATTTCTCGAGACTATTTTTCATTTTTATTTTAAAACTCAAACTTGTATTATGCTTTCAGAACTAACACATGAACGCTACATGGAATATAGAAGGCAGCACTTGGGCTCCTACTCACATTATTCCTATCTTGTGTGGGTGAAGCATGGAGGTCACGATCGGCAAGACTATTATTGGAACCGTAATTCTCCATACCCGAGTGCTGCCTACAGAAGTAGGAGACGAGGTGGCCGTGGAAAACGGGGAAATGTGTTTCATTACAATGTCTATAAATAGTGTAAAAATTTCCTGCATATGGTAGCATTTATGTTACACTGAAAGTTATTTACAGGTACTATTTACACTAATTATAGACAATGTAATGTATGCTTTTTTGTTTTTTTTTTTGTTTTTTTTTAAAAAAATTTTAAACATTGTACAATAATTTTGTTCTATTTATAATTGCTTCAATGGCTTTTTACAAAAAAGTTTATAAAAAATTTTCATTTATTTACCCGCGGCTCAGTAGTTTTTATAATACTTTAAATTGTTGCTCGTTTCAAACTACAAATACTAACACAAAACAATGTTCCAAATGCAGTTCTGGTAATTTTAATGCAATAAATTTTTTCTTAATTTTAAAATTGTCTACTGTACCATATGTTTACTTTTTTGGATAATAACTATGTTGTATGTATGTTGATATAGCTGTTGGTTAAGTTACATAAATTGATACCATTTATAGTTTTATATTATCAGAAATGTATATACTACTATTTCTTCTTGTATAGTTTTCTCTTTAGATTTTTTTAATATTAAACTAATATATCTCATGCTTATTACTTAATATGGAAATCTTTTGACTGGCAAAATTTGTACCACAGTTGTTCTAAGTGGCAAACAGGTACCGTTATTGTAAGTGTCTGAGTGAGCGGTAAGAATCAATAAACTTTTTTTTAGTGTTATACATATTTAAAACATAAACTTTTTATATTATTTTTTTGGTTTCTTTTACATTCTTAAATTCATTAAGAAACTCATTAGTTGCAACTAATTTAAGCTTTAATGTTATAATGGGTAAACACGTATTTAAAGGAGAATTTAAAAAACATTTACTTAGTAATTTTATGTTGCCATCTAACACAAATATAAGGTGCCTGAATGGAGACGTTTTGTTTCTCTATACTAGCAATGATGAGTTGTTTACCAAAACAGTAGCAAAAGTCAATGACCACTTTAACTTGAATATTTGCTCCAGTCATATCAAAAAAGTAGTGTCCATAGCCAAAAACTGGTCTAAACATTTTTTAAGGGAATATGAAAGTTGTGTTGCATTTTGTAATGAGCACTTTATAAACCATGCACAAACGATTGCAATTTCATCGCAGCTTACCTTAAGTAGCACTAATTACACATTATCACATTCTTCTGTTTCTTTATTATCAGAATACACCAGAATACACCATCTCTGATAAGTGATGAACCTTCATGTTCTGTTGGCCATAAAGCAAATTTAACAACTAGGCAGACTTCAATAGAAAAATTGAGTCCTACGAAGAAAAAATTAACTAACCACTTGTCTCATTTGTCTTCTAGATTAACAATATCTTCCATAGCAAATCGTAAGAAGATAGCTTCAATGAAAGCAAAATTATCCAGCCTGCCATATAAATTAAAAGTTCTAAGGCAAAGTTTTAAAAGAAAAGAAGATATTATAAAAGCTTTAAGAGGTCAGGTTAGAGACTTAAAACATAAAAACCAAACATATTATTACAGCAGGCAAATTCGCAATCTTGTTGCATCAAAAAAAGCAATAAAAATTAAAGAGAGAGAAAAGTTTAGAAAGTTAGCTCTCAAACATAATGCTGCGATTAGAAAAAATAAAACAGATATTACTAGCTTAGAAGATAGTTTGACCCAAATGGATGAGGACAAGATTAGTATTACAAATTCAACTGATTGTAAAAGCTATCCACTAAAAATGAGAATGATAATATACTGCATGTTATTGTGTAATGTCCCAACAAGTAACATTCCATTTCTAGTAGACAAAATTGGGCAATATTTCAGTATTATTTTTTCTCACATTCCTTGTCGTAGTACTATTGAGCAAATGGCTCGTGAGCTTGGCAGTATTGCTGATCTACAGGCAGCTGAATGGATGATTAGTAATACTCATCTTACTCTTGGGTTTGACGCAACTACACAAGAAGGTGTTCATATCAACAATATTCACTTAACTTCAAATCATAAATGCCAGGTAATTGCTGTTGATCAATTACCAGGTTGGACAGCTGTGGATTATGCGAACCATATATGTAACGAATTGGATCATATAGCTTTAGTATATTCTAACTTTCACTTGAAACCCTTTGAAAAATGTCGTCGTATGGTCATCTCAAATATTACAAACACAATGTCGGACAGAGTATCTGTTAATCATCTTACAATAAGAAAAATTTGTGAAACTTGTCTGAATGAATTAAACTGTCTGAATGAATTAAACTGTCATTTGCACCCTCGAAGTCTGAATGAATTAAACTGTTATTTGCACCCTCTTGACACAATTGCCACATCGTGTCGTTCAGCTTTAAAGTCTCTAGAGCTCGAAAGCTGCGAATTATATGGAAATGATTGTATAGCTGCAAAAATTGTTTTGGCTATGAATAAGATGAGGTTTAAAGATGGCAAAGGTGACCCAAAGGAATTTGTTAATTTTTTAGACAATAATAAACTACCACGAAGTATCATTCCAAGGTATCGTGGAAATCGCCTTTACATTCTGTTTCACACTTGTTTTATTTTTATAAAACATTATAGGAAATTTTTACATTTTTTAACTATAGGAACAGTAAAAATAAAAACTTTACAAAAGGTTCTGGGAGTAGCATTTTGTAATACAACTGCTTTAAAGCAAATGTGTCTACTTGCTTTATTTGGAAAACTTCTTACAGGGCCGTGGATGACAATGTTTTATGTGTCATCTGAGAAAGCATATTTTGATTATGTTGGTGGTATCCAGATTGTTAAAAATGTTGTGCAAACAATTAAAGACTGCAAATGCGATCCAGCTGCAATATTTTGCAGAACAACAGATTTTTTGGAAATGCTCTCAAAGCAAATGTGTTAGAACCAATAACAAAAATATGTATAATTGATGACGAGCTCATTGCCATGATCTTGGCTTGCCTCAATGCAATAGAAGTGGTTTTAAATCGACAGTATAAACGTTATTTTTCCATTACCATAACAGAAGCACTTGAAAAAGAAACAGCTAGTGCAGGACACTTCATAACATAGATAGTGAAGAATTAATGGGAATGTTCAGTGCTGCAAAAGGAAGGTCTCCTAATGCATCTATTGATAATATATCTTGCAAATTACGAACCAAAAAGAATGGAATAATGGCTTATCTGGATAATCTTGATGACTTTTCTAGAAAAATGGTGGTTCAGTGGTCTATGCAGGCAGCACGTAGAAAACGAATAAAAAGTCGACTACAACATTCTGAAATTAGAGCTGAGATTTCTAAAAGACAGACTATAAAACGCCAAAAAATCGATGAAAAAGAAAAAAGAAAGTTAGAACAACAATTAACATTATTAACTATTAGTGAAATTCTGAACTTGTTTAAAACTTATCTACTAAGCAAATTTATGATTTAAAAGATGTTATGTGTGAGAGAATTGTTGGGAGAAATCATTGCCATGAATGGTATGATTCCGATACAGCAATGACAGTCTTGTATAATGGCAGAGTAGAATAACATAAAAAAGAACAGAAAGATATTATATACACTATTTCTTACTGGACTAGAGAAGAAAATGATGCTGAAGCAATTGATTATTATATGAAAAAATTCCAGCTAGTTGCTGACATTGTATCCGGTGAGTTGATGTTTTCCTAATGTAAATATGTTGCATTTATTTTTATATGCATTTAAATGCATTTGATTATCTTACTACTTTATTTTACTATGGTTGACTCTCAATTTCTCAATCTCTCTCTCGCTCTCTCTCTCTCTCTCTCTCTCTCTCTCTATATATATATATATATATATATATATATATATATATATATATATATATATATAGATATTGTATATATATAGATATATATATATATATATATATATATATATATATATATATATATATATATATACATATATATATATATATATATATATATATATATATATATATATATATATATATATATATATATATATATATATATATATATATATATATTGATATATATATATAAATATATATATTGATATATATATAAATATAAATATATATATATATATATATATTGATATATATATATAAATATATATATTGATATATATATAAATATAAATATATATATATATATATATATACATATATATATATATATAAATATATTGATATATATATAAATATATATATTGATATATAAATAAATATAAATATATATATATATATATATATATATATATATATATATATATATATATATATCAATAATATGCAAATGTACAGCGAGAAGTGGTACTTGCACAAAAACTTTATAGCGAGTAGTGGAACTTGCAAAAAAAAAAATATAGCAAGAAGTGGAACTTGCAAAAAAATATATAGCAAGTAGTGGAACTTGCAAAATAAAATATAGCAAGTAGTGGAACTTGCAAAAAAAAAAACAGCATGTAGTGGAACTTGCAACAAAAAATATAGCGAGTAGTGGAACTTGCAAAAAAAAATAAAAAATATTGCAAGTAGTGGAACTTGCAATAAAAAAATATAGCGAGTAGTGGAACTTGCAATAAAAAAATATTGCGAGTAGTGGAACTTGCAAAAAAAAAATAAAAAATATTGCAAGTAGTGGAACTTGCAATAAAAAAATATAGCGAGTAGTGGAACTTGCAATAAAAAAATATAGCGAGTAGTGGAACTTGCAATAAAAAAATATTGCGAGTAGTGGAACTTGCAAAAAAAAATAAAAAATATTGCAAGTAGTGGAACTTGCAATAAAAAATATATAGTGAGTAGTGGAACTTTGCATAAAATATATAAAGCGAGTAGTGGAACTTGCAATTTTTTTTTTTTGTTTTGGAACTTCTTTTTTAGGTCAGAAGGGGAACCATCTATAACTATCACAAAGCATTGTGTGATGTATTTTGAGTTATGGTTAAAAATGTTTTTAAATTTATTATTTTAATTGCATTTAAATATTTTTATGAATCTCAATAAATATATATTTTTTTTTTAGGTTGTCAAAAAAAAAAAAAAGGGGGGGGGGGGGACAACACGCTCCCTCCCCCATTTACACCCTTTGAAACAAGGGGTGCGCTGCTAGTGATTTTGCAAAGTAGTAAAATATACTTTTTGATTTGAATACTAGATATCTTTATAATTATAAAGATAAATATTTATATAAAGAGTCATTTTTGATAATAGGGTGTTTGAAACCATGACCCTTACATCTACCCAAAGGCAATGATGAATATTATATATTTGATTGTGGTCTGCTACCTAATAACAAAAACATCTTGCATAGGGCAAACTGACCAATTAATGGCCACATCTTTTTTTAAAGGCACTCTGAACACAGTAATATTGTCAGATTTAAATTTTTTTTTGCTATACTTAATAATAGACATTCTTTTAATTTATTTTGAGTAATTGTTACCAAAATATAAAAAAACAACAATGTAAACAATTCATTTGAATTAAAATTTTGAATAAACACCAATTAATGGCCGGGTTGACTAATTATGAGCCAGTTCACTTTTTATTGAAATATTAGATTCTACTAACTTTGCCACAGGTTAAAATGTTGTGAAAATAATTTAATTTTAATAAGATTTATAATGAATAAAAAAAAAGGCTTTAAAATGTAAATAATCAATATAAACTAGTTAAATATTGATTATTAACTGTTACACATCAAATTTTTAAAATTTTTTAAACGTTATAATTACTCAATAAAAACTAGCTTAGACATAAGTACCCCTTCAACAATGGCCAAAATAAATTATTTGTAAAACTGTATATTGATTCAAAGAAATTTTAACAATCAAAACTCAAGAAATACATCAAAAAGTACTAACAAAATTTGATAAAAAATATTAACTTGTTCACTTATTAATAACAAAATCAATATGTTTCAGTTGCCTTTTTAATTCTCTGTCCTGTTGCAGTTTTAATCTCTTTTCTTTTGCATCAAGTTGCTTCAATTTTTTTATTTTTGCAGCCTCAACTTTTTCCTCTTTCTTTTTTAGATCATTTAACTTGGCTTGCATAGCTTCAGGAGAAGTTAGAACAAAATACTTTTGTTTAGTATTTCTATTGTTTTTTGACTTATTGACATAAAAATTTGGGTAAGAGATAACATCATGATCATTGTCAATGGTACTTTTCAGTGAATCTGTTTTAACAGATATTGGACTAGAATAATCAACACTAGTATTTGGTATAGAGACAGAGTGAATATCAGTTTCTTCTGATAAAGCAATTGTTTCAGCAGCTTCTCTTAATGAGAGATCAAAAGAAACATCACTGATTGCATTCTGGTTTATACGAAAGTCTTTGTATGCTAAATACAAATTGTCAGAAATATCAAAACCATTTTGATAACAGAAATTAAAAGCAGTCAGATGCTCTGGAGTTAAACAACTATTCCATAACATTAATGCTGTGTCATTATCCAGCTGAGCTAAATCTACATTCAGAATATCTGATCCAGTCAAGATGCCTATAGTTTCAGTTGTATCAACATCATTAATAAAAGTACAATTTGAATTAGGATCCACCTGTTTTTCAAAAGCATTGTTTAGTGATATTCCAGATTGATAATTTATGGTATCATTTTTGAAGGAATCAAAACTTGATTTAAGCAAATTCTCATTCCCTAATAACTGGTCAGAGTAAAGTGAATTGGGCAAGTAGGCCTCATATGGAATTGCAGAAGGATTATAGGGAAAGATACCACATGATTGAAAACCAGAAATAATGTTAGTGGCAGTTAATGCTTGATCCCAAGCTTTCTTGAACAATCCACAGAAGTTAGACTTATTGATTGTAACAGAGTATGTATTCATTAAATCATGACAACAAGTATTGTAGTAAGTCTTCAAGGGACCAAATACAGTACGATCTAATGGCTGCAACCAGTGAGAACAATGTGCTGGCATCTCAACAATTTCAATGTTGTTGTCAATAGCAACAGATAATAACTCAACTGAATTGTGAGAATCATGACCATCAACTATTAATACCTGGGGCCTGTTAGTTCCAATGTTTGGCAAAAATGTATTAGTTAACCAAAGGTATGCTATTCCTTGTTTTGTCCATCCAATCTCACTAACACTCCATTTTGAACCAACTGGTGCATCACTTGTATTAAAAGCTTGAAGTGATTTTATTGTTTTACCTTTTGGTATTAGATGTGGAGGTATAGTTTTACCAGCTGCATTCACAGCAGCAATTACAGTGATGGTTTCCCTTTTTCCTGAAGTACGAGACTGAAGATGTTTGGCACCCCGTGCTGCAACAATTTTGGGTGGTTTAAAGTCTAATTGAAGTCCAGTCTCATCCATATTCCAAATTGAAGAAGGCATAACATGAGTACCCAACTTATTAAAAACTTGTTGAAGTGCTAAAAAATATTTAGAAACTTTTTGGACTGACATGCATTGATGTCGAACAGATGATGTTCCTTCAGGTTTTCTTAAAACCATAGTCTTATGTCGTTGTTTAAATAACCGCCACCATTTTTCTGATGGGGTATCATGTTTAAAATTTATCTGGTGTTTCTTACTAAGCTGTGAGACATATTTCATAAATTGTCTTTTCCCAAACCCAATACCGCGATTTGCTCTAGATGTGGCATAATCAACTAACTTTTTTTCTATATGATATGGTAATTTTGGTGGAGGTCCAGGTTTAACTCCAATGTATATGTATATATATTTAAATTATTATTGTTATTATTATTATCATATATATATTTATATATATATATATATATAAATATGTATATGTATATATGTATATATGTATATATATGTATATATATATATATATATATACATATATATATATATATATATATATATATATATATATATATATATATATATATATATATATATATATATATATATATACATATATATATATATATATATATATATATATATATATATATATATATATATATATATATATGATAATAATAATAACAATAATAATTTAAATCATTTAAGAACAGAGCATAATTACCTTAAGTAAGCTTAGTACTTAGGTTAAAATACTTTGCTTCTTTAATAGTCTGAGTTTTTCAGAGATATTGTTATTATTATATTGTTTTGTAACAGTCTTGTTTTACCTTACAAATGAAAGAAATAGGTATTTGAATAACTAAGTGAGTAAATTAAATAAATTTCTTAATATTATGTTTGTATTAGCACAAAAAATAACTAAGTTTACAATAAAAAATAAAAACAAACAAATTACATATAGGTAATATTGAAAAATTGTAATGGCTACAAATTGGTACATTATACGGCCAATAATTGGGCGATGTGAGTGGTGCTATACAAAGCCTTTCAAAATTCTAAAACTTATTGTTTGCAGTTCAACAAAGTGTTTAAAAGATAAATGTATGACTTAAATTTTAAAATAAACGTTCTTAAATAACTGAACTAAAAAAATGCATCATAAAAACTATTTTAAATATGTTTAAAAAATCCAAAACCGGCTACTTTTCTCCCCAAAAAAAGCGATATCTTTAACATAATATAAATATTCTATTTATAAACTGTAGCTTCAATATATATATTGCATATTGTTTGTAGTACAAATAGCTGAAGAAAAAATCCAAATATTTGATCAACCTGTTTAAAAAATCTTTGAAAAGAGCCCTCAAAAATGCGGCTCTTAATAGGACGTGGCCACTAATAGGTCAGTTTGCCCTATATAAAATTTACATTTTCATTAAAAAAAAAACACTTCTTTATAAATATTTTTTATATATGTCTTTATTGCCGGTAAGGATGGTGGTTTTGTGCCCCCTCTTACTCCCCGGATGCGCCCGTAATCTAGAAACCTTTGTAAATTTGTAGATGACTCTTGTATCTATCTTTTGATACCAAGATATAAACATTTGGATAAGAATTGATTAAGTTATAATAGTTTTAGTTAATAAAAAGTTTATTTTGACCACAGTTTCTTCAACAAATCCTAATATCAAAAAATCGGTACTTAAAACGTCATAACTTATTGTAGGGTGGTTCGATTTTGAAAATTTTTTCACTTTTAGAATATTGACAATAAGCTCTTTTTAATGATATATAACAACCTATAATTTGATGAATTTAAAAATTTCATGTAACATACCTATATATAAAAATGTATATATATATATAATGTTATAAGGGTATGTTATAAGGTTCTTGTTATCTCCAAATAAAGTTTTTAATTATTTTAAATTATTGAAATAAACGAAATTATTAAAATGGTAGGTGTGGAATAGACTTACCATGACCGGTAATATATTAATGTTTAGTGATTATTATACGGGTAAATCAGTTGTTCCACATATTATAATCATCTTATGTTTATCGAAACTTTTTATACCAATGGTATTTTAATTAACACATTTCAAGCGGGTGTTTTAAAAAGTATTTAGAATGGTACTAACATATGATTCTTTGATAAATGGCAAGATCTACTGAAACATATTAGAAAATTTATTATGTAGCTTTAAAAAGTAATAAATAAGTATTGTTTTTATATATGTTTTTAATTATTTTTCTACCTCTTACTAATATATATTGAAATTAGGAAATATAGAAAACATCGGTGTGGAATAAATTACCACAACCCTTATTTTACGTGTGACAGATTTATTATTAAAAAGATTTATATATTTATTTCAAATTATTTCAAATATAATCATATAATTGAAGTAAGTATATATACATGTAATATTTTTAGAATCAAACCCGATTAATTTTTCAAATAATGAGTCATCAATAATTGGATGCGGTACCGTTAAATAAATTGACTTGGCCTAATCTATATAAAGAATAATTTATAAGCTGTTACAATTGTTTTACCAATTGGGGAACTCAATAAGAAGAAAGATAGTGTTGTGACAGCTATGAACTAAGTCGAACTCTACGTCATTCGGAATAGCAACCATTTTGAATTAGGGGACAACAAAACAGAGATTCCTTGTAAAGCAGTGCTGTAAAACAGCCTAACAAGAAAACAAATTAAACTTTACCATGCCAAAAACTTGTTGTGTTCCTGGTTGTCTCACAAATAAAGCAAAAAATCTAGAACTTGAGTTTTATTGTTTTCCAGTAATAGAATGTCAACGGAGAAAGTGGATAATTGCTATTCACTAAGTGAGTAAGGATGAGAATTCCGGTAATGTAAACCACAACAAAATTTGGTCTCCTAAATCAAAGTCAACCTATGTTTGTTTCTTGCATTCTATATCTGGTAAATGAATAAGTTTCATTAATTAATTGATTTGAAGATATTCTATTTGTTTAAGTGTAATTTTAAATGTATGCAACAATTATTTTCCAACTTATAAGGAAAAAAGAACATTTCGAGAAACACGCTATTCCTTCTAAGTTTCGACTGTAACGACCTGTAACGACTTCAGTAAAAGAGGAACTTTAGTAAAACTTTAGTAGACTTCAGTAAAAGTAGAACATTTTGAAATGAATGAACTAGGAAATAAAAGGGATTCGTTGAA
This sequence comes from Hydra vulgaris, assembly GCF_022113875.1. Lineage (NCBI taxonomy): Eukaryota > Metazoa > Cnidaria > Hydrozoa > Anthoathecata > Hydridae > Hydra > Hydra vulgaris. Next base: position 43,293,437 of record NC_061159.1, on the reverse strand, counting down.
AATAAAAAATATCAAGTTGAAATCAACTGTATTCCCATTTTCTTTAGAAGCCTTGAAGCAAACTCCTTTATTTTGCATGATGCTGACTGGAATAAATTATAAAGTGTTAGAAAAGATAAGTTTATATATGTGAAAGTATATTTGAGTTTGGAAAACCAACAAAACTTTACAAATATGATCAGGTTATTATTACCATAATCAAGTTGAAGTAAAATTTAAATTTTGATTTAATTGCATACCTTTCTGATGTTAGTAAAACAACTATTATTGAATATTTTCATAAATGGCTTGATATGCATTCGAAGCTCAACTTTCTCATAAAAATGCAAGATCGAGATAACATAGACGATTCAATTCCTGTTGTTTTTTAAGCAAAATTTCCATGTTTACCATCTATAATTGATTGTTTTGAAACATTCGTTAAAGCACCATCATCTCTTATAGCAAGAGCTCAGTTTTAAAGTCAATTTTAAAAACATTGCACAGTCAAAGTATTAATTTCATGTACATCTTTAGGTGCTATAAATTTTTTGTCAAAGTGTTATAGAGGAAGAGCTTCTGACATTTTAATATTAAAACTTAAAATTAATAACAAATTGTACGTGAATCTGGATTTGTAAGCACATGCCACTAGACTAACTCTCAGCAGATCTTTGATCTTTGATTTGAAGATGAATTTGCTGCAGGTAGTTCTGCTGAGTTGGTAATTCTAGCATTTACACGGGGTAAAAATCAGCTGTTCGCTAAAGAAGTAAAAACATTAAGAAAAATTGCCTCTCTTAGAATCCATATTGAACGCCAAATAAGATTGATGAAGAGCAGGTACACTATATTGAAAGGTGTCATACCATTGAAAATAATTAAATATTTAAAAGATGAGACTGCAAACTGTATTTTAGCAAACTCTGATAAAATAGTTACTGTGTGTGCTGCTCTGACAAATTTGGGAGAAAGCATTATATATAATGATATGTAAATATGACATTAAATTTTTAAATATTTATATATATATATATATATATATATATATATATATATATATATATATACACATATAAATAATATATATAAATATATATATATATATATATATATATATATATATATATATATATATATATATATATATATATATATATATATATATACATATATATGTATATATATATATATATATATATATTCATATATCCATATATACATATTTATATATATATATATATATATATATATATATATATATATATATATATATAAATATATATATATATAAATATTTGTATGTACGTATATACTTTTTGAATAAAGATGACTGCTTTTATAAAAATAGTATTATCAAAACCTCACAGTCAGGTAGCTTAAATTATTTTTTAATCTTTTTAATAAGTTTTAATATTAAAAAGTTTTGTTATTCCAATTTTTAAACTTTTTCTAATAATCCTAAAAGTAAAACTATAAAGTCAGCGGAAGAAATTCTTAAACAACAAATTCCACAACAATCTGATTAAGTCCAAGCTCAGGGGGGATACAGAATTTTTTGGTGTTTAAGTTTAATAATTTCATAACTCTAATCTTAGATTGCAAAAAAACTTTGATGATTGAAGCTTGAAAACAAAAATAACCCAAAAAGTAAGACACCTCACCCTAGTATTAGGGTAATGAGTTAAATAAATATTTTATTTTACTATCATATACATCGGCTGGTTTCAAATTTTTCAATTCATCGGCTGGTTTCAAATTTTTAATTGCTCAAACATTATGACCATATAAAATTTTTACAACCTCTTTATTTTGGGGAGTGTGGAAACTTCTCATGGTCATAACTTTTACAGTAAAATATCAGAAAAAAAAGTTTTAAACCGGTCGTTGAATTTATATTCTTGTTGGATATAAGTATTAACTTATTAAAGTTAAGAGTTTAGAACGTACTTGAAAATTACTTAACTCTTGTATCCGCCCCTAAAGTTGACATTTTTACGGACACTTTAGTCATAGATTTAGACACAACACAACCTTACGCTTCACACAATAATCATGCATAGTGTCCTTATATTTGGTTGTTTATGATTTTTAACTATAATGCTAACAATAAAAATGTTGTGACTGATCATTGGAGCAGCTCTAATGCTAGAGCTACCTGGAGTTGGTGTTTTTACATGGAGACAAGTTGTAGATGGCTAAAATATTTGTTAAAGAAGCCAACTCTGGTGTGGGTCCTTTAATTACTTTTTGGCTTCGACACCCTTTACATTAAACATAAGTGTTTTTTTTTTAAGGGATATCTACAGTAAACATTTTTTTTTGAAAGTGTTTATAAAAAAAGTTACTAAAAATTTTAATGATATTCTAATAACATTTCTTCGTGAGCTTTATTAACAAACAAAAAAAAAAGACAAGTAAATTTTACATTATCATGGTATGAATTTTTTGTTTTACAAAGTTTGATACTATATATAGCAACTTTTACAAATTAGTAGAGAGGAGCTATTTTCTGTACTAAAGTTATATCAAGCGATCTGTGTTCCTCACTCAAACCTGATACTTTATTTTAACGGATGAGGTTATTTGAGAAATCATTTCTTAAATATTTTATCATTTCTTAAATGTTTTATCATTCTGTAATCAAACAATTTTTAAAAAATAGCTTTAAACTTTTTTCTTGGAGTCGCTCCGGAGCGAGAAATTGTTATCGTGCCTGAGGCAACTGCTAGGGTCGAATGCAAGAAGCGAACTTGAGCTCGACTTGAACTTTACATTATAACCAATAGCGACAGAGTATGGGTTTTCCCCTCAAAAAATACTCTACCGCTATTGGTTACAAAATAAAGTTTAAGTCTAACTTGACTCAAGTTTGCTTCTTGCATTCCACCCTTAGACTTACCTAAACTAAGCTACAAAAACAGGTAATGTTTCTAATTACCATTAAATTCTTATCTGTTGTTTTTAACACCATCGCTAAAAATTTGATTTTTTTCGTTTATACTTATACAATTGTATTCGTTCGTTTTTTTCGTTTATACTTATACAATTGAAATCGTTTATACTTATACAATTTCGTTTATACTTATACAATTGTATACTCTAGAAACCTTTTCAAATTCAAATTATTTTCAAAATCAAATTATTTTCAAAATCAAAATATTTTCAAAATCAAATAATTTTATATGTCAAACAAACTTACATTGCTATTAACCTTATTATATTTTTAAAAAAGAATTGAGTGTCAGTAAAATTATAACATAACCAGGAAAAATTTTGAGTTAAAATATTTACTGCAAGTTTAAATATTTATTGCAAAATAAAAAACATTGCTATAACTTTGACGAGAAGACGTTGAATAGGGAAAAAGAAAATAAAAAGTTAAAAAAAAATTTTAAAATAAGAACATTAAGTTTCAAAATTTTATTATTGTTTTTACAAATAAAGGCTAATAAAATTTAAAATGGTATCATTTTTTTCTGTTTATTTAAGATTGCACATTGTTTGCAGTACCACATTTTATCTTTTGGGAGTCGCTAAATCCAATACAAATTGGATGATACCAGTTGTCACATCTGTCGCAACCCACCATATTATCTACTTCACCAGGAAACTCACAAATTTTATACAAAATATAAACTTTTCTTTAAAATAAATTTCTTCAGGGTTATAGTTTTCACAAGACGATGATGTGGACCCTTTTAAATTCCTGGTGATTAATTCTGGTAAAACAAATTTCTTCCAAAACAAATCACAGAGTTCTTACATATTTTAAAGGAAAAATCATCCTTTTCAGTATTGACGAATACACATTTAGATGGTGTCCATAACACAAAATGACAAAATAATACTTCAGTGCACATAATTTCATGTTGTGCTTTTAATTTCTTGTTGAAGAGACTTATCCCGTAGGGCATAAGGACGCTTTACCTCAAGTACACCATGACCACAGCAAGTGAAAGTATCTGTAGTTTTTTTACTTTGCAAAATTTTTTTTTGTTGAATTGACCAAAAAGACTCAAGCCAAAACTTTTAGGTTGCACAGAATTTATTTCTTTTAAAAAAATCATTTTAGAATCATATGTTGTTAAAACATTGCTATGTACTGTTTCCAATGAAACTTTGATTAGCTTTTGTTTGGCATCATCTGAAAAAATGTTGATTTTGGAAACAGGGCAACCAGTAATATTTCTGACAATTAATTGATTCCACATACAGGGTTGGAGTGGATGACGTTAAACCGATTCGTACTGCAGTTTCAATCTTATATAATACAGCCCCAACATGAGAGCATATTTCACCATGTTTCAACCAGAAATATAAGTAATTATTAAAGCAAATCTACTTAAACTATATAGTAGATTTTCAAAGTTTTACATGAAAGACGTTTACACTAAAATAAAGTATATTCGCCATAACTACCACATTTTCAATAATTAGATGTGTTTTACTTACCCAGCTATACAGTTGCAATGACCTGCCAGAACAGTCCTATTTATTAAACTTGATATATTAATTAATTATTGCAGTAAGACTTACGTGGAGACTTGATGAGGTAGTGATATAAATGGTGATATACAAGTGGATTGACAACCCAAACGATTGGCCACAAGTCACTTGTGGCCAATCGTTTGGGTTGTCAATCCACTTGTCTGCAGGAAATTTGTAAGGGCATTAATTTAAACCTAACAACACTGTAATAGATAAACTTACTCAAGTAACCAAACATCATCGGTATATGAGTATTTAGATTTTCTAAATACTCATATACCGATGCCACAATAATAAATATAAAAGAATAAATGAAAATTTGTAATAACTGTTAAAGAAACAAAGAATCGCAGCGTTTGTTTAATTTGTTTTCCCCTATTTCACAATGGCAATAAATGGTCACGTGACTTTCCGAATTGGTCCATTGTGACTTAATTCAAGCGTTTAATTCGCTTAGGTTAATACTTTTAAAAAGTTTTTTCTTAAGATAAATTCATTGCAATCGTTTGTAGCATCTAGTATATTCTTGAACTGATTAATTGAGTCACCTTCAATAACCGAATGAGGTAAACCATTCCAAGCCTCAAAGATGCGATTAGTATAAAGATTAAAACGAATTTTACTTTTACAATAAAAACAATACGATCTGCGATTTGGTCGTAGTCTCAAACTCAATTAGAGTTTAAGGCTGTGACCACGCAGATCGTAATTGTTTTTATTAGTTACAATAATCATGTTATTAAGATTAACTATATCTTTGACCCAAAGTTTTAAGGTGTGTCAAAGTCAACCCTGTAGTGGTGATGACTTAAAAAGTAAACAATAATTATTTATAAATCATTGCATACTTTACCTATTCGCAGGATGTTATCCATACATGGATATTAAGTGATTAAGACAAAAAGTTAATAAAAAAAAAGTTTGAAACTAACTAACAAATTTATTCACAATTTCAATCACAAAGAAACCATATTAATATTTCAAACTCAAAAAACTATGCATAAATCATCAAACTATCAGTGCTATAGTCCTTCAATAGATAATCTGTGATGATTTGAGTGTGGATACCTTGGTTTTTTTACAACAGTCATTTTTTTGGTTGTCTTTTTTGTATATAGAGCTGTTTGCATATTAACTACATGAATTGACGATACACTTTTTCTTGGGACTACAGAGACTTTATGTCGCTTTTTATTTTAAGGTATATGATTATTACCTCAAGCAACAAAATAAAAGTATCACTGACAAGAGAACCTATTTCTACAGTGACATCTTCATTTGTAAATGTTCATTTTTGAAGTCTATCTAGCACCTGTTTTTTTCTTAAGCCCGCCTTCATGTTTTCACAACCAGGTTCTTTAATTTTTTTCATGAGACTTTTAAGCAATGCTGGAAACTGGTCTTTTGGAAGGGAAGGAGCTTTATGTCCTATGCCGCTTTCCTTTCGAGTTGTAAACATTTTTTCAACATCCAATGGCTGCATTAAATGCGTGGATTTAGGAGGAAGTGCAATAAACTTGTTTATAAAATGTTGTTTTCAAATTATGTATGTATATATATGGGACGTCAAAATGTCTTCAATTAGAACCTGTTTTCCCTACCAGGTTAAAGTCACCTTACTTTACGGTAATTATCAATGGTTTGCAACACCACCGAATATAGTTGTTACAAGATTTCTTAACCTTTATATTGCCAATATGAACGAATCGAACATAAATATTGCCAGCAATATTATATTTTATTTTGTCTCAATGAAATTATTTTAATGAAAGAAAAGGAAGAATTTGATAAAAATAAACTTTACCATATAAAATACTTACGTAAATAACTAATAAAAAAGAATAGACAGCTATAAAGCTTAGGTTGAACGAACCTGTAAATTCAGTATTTAATAAACAAGTATAAACCTTTTAAATAAATAATTTGAATATTCGAAAATACTCTAGTATTCAGAACAATTTTTGGAGTCAGAATATCACGTAATCTTTCGATAGCGTAAATGGTTACCATCTTAGTTAAAGTAAAAAAAAAATGAACAGTTGTACATATATCATTGTGGATATATACAGTTGTACATATATCATTGTGCTCTGGTTTTGTTGTTTTAAAAGCAGAAATAAGGCTTTCTTATCGAACCAGCAACCCAACTATCACTTGCTGCTAACAACAAAAGATCAGTTATATCAAGTCACTGTACCTCCATGGCTGGGAGAGTTTAATGATTTTTCTTTTGTTATTTTTTTCCCAGTTAATTTTATTGTCTTAAATCACAAACAATCTAAGCCTAATAATTTATTGTATTATATTGTATTTATTGTATTTATTGTATTATATTGTATTTATTGTATTAGATTGTATTATAAAATAATCCAATTACAATGCTTGTATTATGATGGTTATGATAAATTCAACTAATATCACTTCATCGATTGCACCACTATTATTATTTAATAAATAAAAGTAATTGTTATGAGAGTTTGTTTTCGCCCAACTATAATGGTAGCTGTTCGCGGCAAAAATAATGACGCGATTCCGACTCTAATAATAAGCAATTTTTCAACAAGTTATTTGTTATATACTATCAGGAAGCAAGCCGTAAAATCGGGTTGTTAGTAAATAAAATAAAAAAAAAAAACTGCGTATAGAAAAGTCTAGAAAATGACGTAAGTCGACTATTACTACTATTAAACCTTTATGGGCCAGTGATGCCATACGGCTTCAGTGACTTTAGGAGTTCTTCTATAGCTTACTAAAGCCTGTAATAAGGAGAATGCTTTTGTTTGTTATTCAACACCGAGGTGTACAAATGCTAGAACTTTTCCTAATGGGTCAAAACAGTAGAATTCAGACACTTTTCAGAAATTTTGTGGCTGACTTTCTTGGATTCCTTAGCTTTTTTTACCAGTTATTACCCATGATGTTAAATGGTTAAATCTGAAATATTAGTTTAGTACCTTGTTTATTTGCTGAGATATGACCAATCAAAGATAAGGTGTCTAGCAGTCAAAAAATGCAACTTTTGTGAAATTTGCAAAATTGCCAATTTTAAATGCCTTTAAATTTTAAATAACTTTTTTCTGGTAATAAACAAGTGATTGATATTTTAAAAACTGTTTATACAGGTTCCAATGTTTACAAAAATACAACAATAGCTCACTTTTTAATATAAGAAAAATTTTGTGACCCCCTTAAAACAGGCTAAATGGCATTGTTGTGGATAATTTGCAATTTTTGATGCATTGGTAGAGCTTTCTAGTAAATAAAAAGTTATAACTTACTTATATATTTTTTTCATTGCTATATGACTAACTTGTGTAGCAAAGAACATAGAGATTTTTCAAAGCTAGATTTACACCAAACCAGTTTGAATATTGCCTGGTACCCAATTTTTGTAATTTTTGCCAATTTTTGATTATCTATAGATTTTTTCTGGTAATACCATTTGGTCTCAAATTAACAGTGATAAATCTCTAGTGGTAGGTCTTACATTTGCTTAAAAAATAATTAACTTTTTCAATGTTGTGTAAAAAATACATTAGGTCAAACTTTGATTTTTTTTGCCCGTACCCAATTTTTGTTTTTTTGCCAATTTTTGAACACCTATTTGGTCTCAAATTAACAGTGATAAATCTGTAGTGGTAGGTCTTACATTTGCTAAAAAAATAATTCACTTTTTTAATGTTGTGTATAAAATACATAAGGTCAAACTATGATTTATTTCGCCGGATGCTCATTATGAAAATTTGACAAAATTTGCATCAGGGTGACTCTTTTCAGGGTGACCATTTTTTAGACTAAATTAGGATTCCTTGTGCGATTTTATCTCATATGACATGGAAATGAGATCATAATGCAAAAAATAATTGAATTATTAATGTTTTGTTAACTATTTTCATCACAAATTTATTATAAGTTTTGTAATGCAAATCGAATTTTTGCACGCTGGATTAAGATGACCATATGCCTATATATATCCTTTTAATTGTTATTCAATTCATAACATTAATTTCATGTTTGTTTACAACATTTGTTTACATGTTGTTTATCTCATTTAGATATTGGTTACCTTTTTGTTTTAAATAAACTAAAATCATATTTATAAATTATTTTCAAATATAGTTTCACTTTCGTTTTTTCCAGAAAAATGGCATGCTCTGTTGGAGATATTTTGCAAGAAGAATGTCATCTAAAAACATATGCAGGTTATTCTGAAATTATAGAAGATATACCTAACACTGATAAATTAATCCTGAGTATAAGAATAGGAACTGCATTAAAGAATATTGTAACAGTGTGTACTCGCCATTCTTTGAAATATGGGAAATACTTTGCATCAAGCTTTTCTGTATCTAAATGCTGTGATCCCTTTCACATCCACAAGAAGGCAAAGAAATCTAATCTAACATGGATCACACTAGAGCACTATAATTTAAACAATACATTTATTCCAGGTAAAAGTATTTGTTTCCCTTGCATTAAAAAGTTGAGACAGCCATTAAACTTCCAGAATCTGAGCAACTTAATCAAAGCCTTATTGTCACTGGATTCTCACCAATTAAGGTTGCACACTTGAGCACTGACCAGGTAGAAAAAAAATTGAAAAGAAAAATGTCGGACCTCAACAAATCACTTGAGATTGTAAGCACTGTAAGTAAAGATGGTGACCAAGCTGCTAGGTCATTAGATTATTTGGTTTCAAAAGTTAAAGAAAAATTTGACAAAGAGTCTACTGTTGAAGGAAAAATAAAACTTCTACCAATGGTACCACAACATTGGACTATTCAAGAAACCAAGTTTCATTTCTCAACAACACAATCACGTAAATTAGGAGAACAAAGGGGGATTTTAGGAGAAATTGAAAAAATTAGTAAGCCTAGAAAGCTAACACCTGATTTAGTCACATTGATAACTGAATTCTTTGAGAATGATTCAAATAGCCGATTGTTACCTGGCGCCAAAGACTTCATAAGTGTGCAAGGGGTGAATGGACGAATACATGTGCAGAAGAGGCTAGTTCTATGCAACCTGAGTGAGCTTCATGAAAAATGGTTGGAAAAGGCTGAAGAAGAAAATCTGTCAAAAGTAGGGCTTCCCCAATTTGCTCTTCTTAGACCAAAACATTGCATATTAGCAGGTGCATGTGGGACACACAGTATGTGTGTGTATACACCACCGAAACCCTAAACTTATGTGACAAAGCTTGACTAGGGACTCTTCTATTTCTTCCTTAATGGAATCGGCAGTTTGCTCCATGAGTTCCAAAGACTATATACTATATGTAACATAATTTAATATTTTCTCATCCTCCTCTCCTTTTCCTCTCCTCATCCTCTTTTATACATAGTACAATAATATTTATATTTATTTGCTTGTATGCTTTGAAACAGATACAATGTCATGAATATGTGTTATCATAAAGAAGACTTTGGACTTGATTGTGAGTGGCACTTCCTTGCTACCGCTCATGCCAAAAGCGCTTGCGATGGTGTGGGTGGAACAATAAAGAGAATCATTGGGCGTCTTTCACTCCAGAGACCAGTAGTCAACCAAATAACGACACCAATGGGCATGTTTGAAGAGGCTAAAAAGTCAATAAAGAATATCAGGTAAATGTCTTATACAAAAAAATTGATTAATGAAAGATTTATCTATAAATATTCTATAATTATCTATTAAAATTTAAATCATTTCATTAGCAATTTTATCAATTGATACATTTTTAAAAATCCTTTTATAGACCATTTAAAATTCTACTACTTAGAGTATGTTATAATTATTATCTTGAGTATGTTATAATTATTATCTAGTCTGCATTCTATTTCAGGTGCTTTTACGTTTCGTCCGAATTTATCCAGTCTGAATCACAGAAACTCAAGGATCGTTTTAAAGGAATCCAATCTGTAAAAGGAATTCGTTCACTTCACCATATTATCCCATATTCAAAGTGTACAGTTGCCGGGTTTCCAACATCTAAATTTGGTGTTGATGATAAAACTGTGTTTCATCTAGGAGGCAAAAAATGTGGTAATGACTGTCTTGTTTCAACCAACCGCCTAACCAACCAAAAGAACATGGTTGAGATGAGTAATTGCATACTATTTGACTATTTTGGTGAACAATACCCTGGTAAGGTTGTCAGTAAACAGGACACTTTATTTATAGTTAGCTGTTTGGAAAAGGTTGGCACTCATTTTAAATACCCTATTAAAGACGATGTGCATCCCTATTCTATTGATGACATTGTTGCCATTGTTAATGAACCAGAACTTGTGAATATACGAGGGGTTTATTCATATTCTGTGAAGCAGTATTTGAAAAAGTAGCAACAGAATGACATAGTACTGTATTTGAAAATATATTAGAAAATTGTGTGACTGTTAATGTATCATACGTTGTTCATGTGCATTGATCATCAACTACTTTTGCATACTTTAACATACCTAACATATTTGATATTATTGTACACATGCATTGATTGACTAAAATAGTATTGCACATAAAATAGTATTGTATATGTTGTTCATGTATATTGATCATAAACTAATTTTGCCTTCGTTTAGCATACTATATTTGAAAATATTGTATGCATTTCCAATTATGAGCATCCAGCAAAAAAAATCATAGTTTGACCTAATGTGTTTTTTTTACACAACATTTAAAAAAATAATTATTTTTAGCAAATGTAAGACCTACCACTAGAGATTTATCACTGTTAATTTGAGACCAAATGGTATTACCAGAAAAAATCTATAGATTATCAAAAATTGGCAAAAATAACAAAAATTGGGTACCAGGCAATATTCAAACTGGTTTGGTGTAAATCTAGCTTTGAAAAATCTCTATGTTCTTTGCTACACAAGTTAGTCATATAGCAATGAAAAAAATATATAAGTAAGTTATAACTTTTTATTTACTAGAAAGCTCTACCAATGCATCAAAAATTGCAAATTATCCACAACAATGCCATTTAGCCTGTTTTAAGGGGGTCACAAAATTTTTCTAATATTAAAAAAGTGAGCTATTGTTGTATTTTTGTAAACATTGGAACCTGTATAAACAGTTTTTAAAATATCAATCACTTGTTTATTACCAGAAAAAAGTTACAGGCATTTAAAATTGGCAATTTTGCAAATTTCACAAAAGTTGCATTTTTTGACTGCTAGACACCTTATCTTTGATTGGTCATATCTCAGCAAATAAACAAGGTACTGAACTAATATTTCAGATTTAACCATTTAACATCATGGGTAATAACTGGTAAAAAAAGCTAAAGAATCCAAGAAAGTCAGCCACAGCCTGTGTCTGAATTCTACTGTTTTGACCCTAATGGTAGAACATACTAAGAAGTAAACACTTGGTTTATTACTTTAGTAGAGGAAAGATGTAAAAACTCAAATATCTTATTTTTATTTTTTTCATTTTATATTTAGATAACACATTTATAAAACACATTACTAAATGATATTCAAAATATAAATAATAAAGATTTATTTAAGGGTATTTTAGTTAAAAAACTGATCATTATTTTGTGTATTATAAATTTTCAAAAGTAAATGATGCCACATGGCGTCATTGGCCAAAAGGAGTTGTATTTATGATATTTCCACCCTTGGTTTGATCCAATATCTATTGGAATAATAAGGCACAATCAGACCAAATCGTTTACATGGGTGCCTAGTAAATTACTGGGTTTACTATTACTGAGTAATACCATCAAAAGAACTCAAAAAACAAGATAGAGGTTCACTTGATTATCGTATTGATAAAAGTTCTGCACTAATTGTTGTGAAATGGTTAGGCAACAATATTGTACATTTAGATCCAACTTTTTCGCTGGTGCAGCAAAACAAAAGAAAAAAAAAACGTTGCCTGCCCATATGTAGTGGGAGCATACAATAAATGCATGGGAGGTGTAGATCTAGCAGATATTCTAGTTGCCTTGTACCGCACAGAAGTAAAAACACGACGATGGTACATCTAAGTGTTCTGGCATTTTGTAGATGCGACCAAAGTGAATGCCTGGATCTTAAATAAACGGCATTATCAGCAATTAGGTCTTCCAATCAACAAACATCAAGCATTAGCAGAATTTACAGTAGCCATTTTAAATGCTCTTATCCAAGCGAATAAATTAAAAGCAATCCAGGGTAGGGGAAGACCAGCTAAACCTAGCAGTATCAAGCAAGTTCAACAAAGGAATAGAAAGAAACCAGTCATACCAATCCCTATTAATGATATTAGGTATGATCATATAGAACACTGGCTAAAACCAAAAAAAGATAAAAAAAAAAAATGCAGGCTGTGTCAGAGTTATAGCAGAATGATGAGTGCAAAATGCAATGTTTTCCTTTGTTGTTAGCCAATCGCAACTGCTATGTAGACTTCCACAATTAAGTAAAACTGTATTTAGTGCTTACATACATTAAAATAAACATGTTTTTTAAACAAAAAGTTTTTTGCCTGCTCTGTTTATATATAGTTCAATAAAAATATTTTATAACTTTGTTTTCAGATATTATCTTTATTGACCGATGATGCCATAAGGCATCAAACCCAAATTTGACCAAAATTACAAAATTTTAAATTTTTTTTTTAATAACTTATTTTGTTAACTTAAATTATTAGTATGATAAAAAATAATATTTTTTACATTATTTTGGCCTTCAAAGGGTTAAATTAGCGTATTAATATTATCAGATGTTATATGCTATATATATAATATATATATAGCATATAACATCATAATATATATATATATATATATATATATATATATATATATATATATATATATATATATATATATATATATATATATATATATATATATATATGTATATATATAATACAAATAAAGGTTTTTTGGCAATTTCTAAATTTTCACTTGATTTTATAGCCTTGAGACAAAACAAATGTCTAAAAACAACTATATATTTACAACTCTGTTAACTAAAATTAAAAAAACTACATCAGTAAACTCGATGTACTAAATATATATCTTAATAAGGACCCTACTATTTTACAGCAAATGTGTCACGCAATGCATGAGCTTATTTTAATGCATTTTAAACAGTTTTGTGATCGAGTAAATACTTTTTTTCAAAACAACTAAGAGCGAACATAATACAAGGCATCTCAAAATGGAAAAAAATCGTTTTTTCTTTTAGCAGTTCTCACTTAAGTTTGTGGTTACCAAATGACGAAGCCAAGTAAATTCGAGGAAAAAAAACCCGTTTAGTTTCAAAAACACCTGTAAAAACCTCTGGATCAATATAATTGTTTTGAAGAGCACAAACTTTCATTCGAGTGCCTTTGCATAGACCAGCTTTAAGATTTAAAATTCTAAGTAGCGTAATTGCACAACCAATTTTTAATTTTAAATAATGAGTAGGCTTGAAGGAGTTAAGCTGTTTAAAAACTCAAAAGGGAAATTATTTATTTCATTAAGATCTCAAAATTATTTATTTTATTAAGAACTCAAAAGGGAACTTATTTGTTTCATTAAGATCTCTATTTGATCAAAACTTAAATAGGTTTTGACTTCTTCATGTAGACGTTCAAGCACTTCTTCATTGATAGACAAAGAATCCACATTTGTGGGTGTTAAAATGACACGTTTAGCATAATTATCTTGTTGAGCATCTAAAAATATTTTTAACAATTGATTCGTTTTCTACTGTAATGCACTGTTGCGGTATTTTAATACATCCTCTAAAAGGATCTACCTCCTTGACAGGTATTGTTCCACTACCAAGTTTTAACAGCCATTCAGAAAATTCTCTTTCTATATCACGTACTCTCACATTTTCAGTTAATGTAAATTTCTGCACTCATTGCCACTGTAGAGAACATTTTATACATGATTCTATAACTTCAGCTGGTCGTCCTCTTTTCACAACAAGCAATATAAGCCTAAAGTCACCACAAAAAAGAATGACTTTTCACCAAACGGAAAATTGTTGTTGCAAACGTTTTTTAACACCTGATCGATTGCATTTGAAGCGTGTTTGGGAAACATGGATGTCTCGTCAATCATAAACAAACTAACGTGCCTTACAAATTGTCCCTGAATAGAGTTAGGAGTCACATTGCATGTACTGAATCCAAAATAGGGACAGGAAGTTTAAATAAGCTGTCCTGCGTAGATCCATTTGTAAAAAGAGTCGCTTTTATGCCAGCCTATGCAACTGTAGCAGATTTAACGCCCTTACTGCTCATTTCAGCAATCAAAGAATTATATGTAAAAGTTTTGCCACTTCCGGCTGGTGCATCCATTTAAAACTATCTGGATTTTCTACACATGGTTGCTAGTTAAATGCAGCAAGGAGAGCATTACATACATTTAATTGATTGACAAAATCTATAAATTATCTATATCTATATCTATAATCTATATAGTGAATATAACCTATATTTAAAATCTATATCTATATAATCTATATCTATAATCTATATCTATAATAAAAAATATCTTTATCTATAATCTATAAATTCATCAACAACTGGCAAATTACAACTTTGTTTTGTGGCGTTTTACAACTTTGATTAATAACTTTTCTGATTTGACGAAGAGTAGCTTATTCAGCTAATATAAATGGAACTTGGCGATGAATGAAATCCTCCATCATAAAAGCTTTGTATGTATTTCAAAGATGCAAAGGGTCGTCAGGTTCACAAAAGGTTCAAATAATTAAAAACAGTTGTCTAATTTGCTTTGGCATTCGCGTTAAAACTGCCTCAGAAAAAGTATTCTGCCATTCATAGTATCAACCTGGTTACGATAAAGCAGGGAAAAAAACGACTACGGCAAAAATGTTCTTCTTTTTTTCTTTATCACAAGAGCAAGGGTGCAAATTTTCTTTATCTCAACATTTTCTCTATCACAAGAGTAATGGTGCACATTCAAATTAGAAAGAGTTGATGAAGGATAAAAAACTCATAAGGACTCTTAAGGAGACAAAAAAAGGGAAAAAGTATATTTGTGTAGCAACTGAATATCTTACTAAATGGGTAGAAGTGAAAGCTATTTGAGAAAAAAATGCCATTAGTGTTCGTGCATTTTTAATGAAACTTATTTTGTTGCATCTGACGTTTAAGGTAAAGAATTCAACAACCGACGATCTCTGTGAAATAATAGTTGACTAAATAAATGAAAATAATAGTTGCCATTACATCTGCATACTATCTGTATACTACTCTCAGACTAATGGGTATATTTATTTATTTCATAATTTAATTATTATGAATTTTGAATAAATTTATTCAACATAACCTTTTACTTCTAATATATTTCTAGTATCTAGTAAACTTCTTGTTTCTTCAAGTATATATTAACACTCGTTTTTTTCAGCATGTGTACAAATAAGAAAAAAAGGATATTTTATTTTTAAAGTTGGCCAAATATTGTAAAATAGTTATGAAAATCTGAAACATTTATTTTTTAAAACGGTAATTTTATTTCCTTATAGCAGCATACACATCATATCTTATTGAATTTACTTTTGCTATAATATAATAATATTTTTTAGCATACATACTTTATATGAAATTGAATTTTTAGACTGACGGAGCGATTTAATCGAACTTTGGTAAGCAAAAACAACTGGTATAATAAATAAATAAATCAATAAATGTATGGTGTAAAAGCTCGCCATTCAATGATTTAGAAAAACACGAATGTGAGGCTTCTGTTGATGAAAACGGAGACATATATCAGCGTATAATTACCCTTCGACAGTCCCTGCAAAAGACTAAGTACGACCAAAAGCATTCAGCTTCAACCTTTAAAATCGGGCAAATGGTACTTAAATACAACCGTCGTCGTGACAAACGTATGGGTGACAAGCTTGGTGCACGGTTTACAGGTCCTTATAAAATCATAGACGAGTTAGGAAAAAGCGTTTACAGATTTCAACATGGAGAACAATCTGTCAATGCAAGCAACTTAAAACTTTGGTTTCCACCTACATTAAGTACTTCACAATTTTCCGATGACTTCATGAACTTCCAATCAGAAGATCTACCCCCACTAATTGCATGGTGGATATAGGAACTAAATCTAATACAAGAAGATAGAGAAATTTTAGATTCTAATGAATGGCTGAATGACCGCATTATTGATACCGTTAATACTATTGTCAGCTTTTACTTGGCGAATGAAGAACCATGTCATTCGACAGTATTGTCGTAAGGGATAGAGGGCTTTATAGCTTTGAGTCACGATTTAATTCAAACTTTGCATAATTAAAATCACTGGGTATGTACAGCATGTTTTGATGGAAACGTTTATTTTGGAGACAGTCTTTGTGGGTCGATATCAGAGTATGTCCGACGCCAAATGCGGCAGTTATATGCAATATTTATAAACAAAAGTGGTAACCTCACAATAAAAGTTGTACCTGGAACTTTTTCTGTTGCATTTGCCTTAACGTAGGGTTTAGGAATAAATGATTTTATCACAACGAAGATGATATGCGACAGCATTTAACATAGTGTCTATAAAATTGAATGCCGATTGCCTTACCAAGAAAATCAAGAAACAAACGCGGAAGAAAACCTCAAATTACAACATTTACATTCTTAATTTAATTGTTGATATTAATAAAGTTTTAATTTAATTATAATTTAAAGTTAAAATTTAAATTTTAACTATAAATTAAAATTAAATTTAAACTTTATTTCAATGAATTTATTTTTTAAATGTAATATATTTATGGTTCTTATTCTAGTATAAAATTTCTAAATTGCAAAATTCAAAGCCTTGCAATCTTTGGGTTTATCTGTGTAGTCTTGATATTTAAATTTCAAACCTTAAGAAAAGTATACATATCAAAAAAAAACACTTTAAATTATCAATCTTATTCTTATTCAAACAGCAACATAAATTAGTAATATATTAAGTATTTATAAATTAGTAAACTCTTGATAACTCGAATCTCCGTGGAGCCAAGAAATTTAGTAATTTATTTTATTTATTTGATTTAATATAGTAAATAAAATACATTAAATTTAAAATCTTCAAGCGTCACTCTGTCTCAGGTTTAAAGTAATATATTTTTTGATTTGTATAGAGAAAATTAACAAAATTTAATTAAATTTACAAAATTTTTCTTCTAAATTTCAATTATTCAATTATTTTTCTTCTGTCACTTCTGTCAAATGTGCAAGTATAGGATTAAAATTATCCACATTAAGTCCGCTGCACACTACAAAAATACCGTCATTTACAATCAGAAGCGTGATTAAATATATACTTGCACATATAACGTTTAACTTAGAAGATATACCAGACGAAACGCCAAAAATAACACACAGAGAACAGACAGAAGAGCTAAAATCATAAGAAACATATTTACAAATATTACAACGGAGGAGTATATATAGACATATAAACGGATTAGCATACCATGGTAATACGAATCTGTTTTAAATTTCTTACCAACCCACCAACCTACGACCATATATAACTATGAGATGTATTGCCATTTTTATTGATAAAAACCATCCCACCGACCACGTGGGATCCCACGTGGTCGGTGGGATGGTTTCTATCAATAAAAATGGCATTGATATAAATTGATATATATGCATATATAAAAATCTTATTGTCTTTATAAATTAAAAATATTTAATGAAAAAGGTGGCCACACTCTTTTTTGAATTAAAAAATTAAAAGAATTAAGGAGATTTTAAAGGACTTGTTAGGAGATTTTACAGGAAAACTTAGGGAAAAAATAATTAGGATTATTAAGGAAGATTTGAAAATTTCTTAAACTAAATTTAAATAATATTCAAAAATTTAATAAAACATTTGCAAGTTAAAGATTTAATGTTTAAAAGAAAACTTAAAGATCAAAAAATTTAGGAGATATTGTAGTAATATTTTTGAAGTTGAAGTATATTTTAGGAGAATTAAGGTCATTTATTAAGAGGCATGGACACCCTGAGTTGAGATTAAAATTTTTAATTACTACTAATAATAATATTTTGTTATACTATATGCTTAAATTTTTTCGTATTTAATAATTAATAATATAATAAACTATAGTTATATTATCAAAAACAACATTAATACCTGACAGATTTATTGAAGCATACTTTAATTAAGAAGTTATTTTAATGATTAGAATAATTTTTTAACCAAACTCTTTTTTTATTTTAAAAAAATTAAGCTAATTTCATTAAAAAGATAAAAATTCACTTTGAATAATTGTTGTAGATTGAATAATTTTGTAGATTTCTTTTGATTAATTAATAATTCATTTTCATTTTTACAAAAAAAAAAACTCAACACTCGTCATGAGTTCACTGATTTTGAAAAAAAGTAAAATACTTTACTCTTAATAGCTTAAAAGCTACTTGTTTACTTCAAATTCAACTTTAAATTTATTCAAATTATTTAAACTGTTTTAAAATTTTAAAATTCTGAAAGCATAGTATGTATTTGAAAATTTTAAACAAACGCGCGCATGCCTCTCTTTCAAAACCAACGAATCAGATTGCGCTATTTTATGGTGTTTCTGAGTATCTATAGGGTTTCAATTTATGCAACTGGGGAATGGAGGCAGGCGGCCTCTAGCGAATATTAAACAAGCAAACCGTGGGCAAGGGACAGACGGAAAAACAATCCTTTTGCGTCGAGGACACCCACAGTCTGAGTCAATAAATTTGTTTCTGTCTAGCTTAAAGTCCCCTTGCCTGCACCAATAGTAGGTGTTGCTAACGCAACATACTTGGCTATTCTCATACAATAGGCAGTCAGGATAAAAAGTAAAGTGCCTTAAAGTAAAATTGAATGGTGCCATACTCTTTAAGCTCAAGCTCAAGAAGGTTGTATGGTGCCATACTCTTCAAGCTCACGTAAATCGTTATTCAGACTCGCGACATTCTGTTAGCGATCTTGCAAAAGTCATTGATAAGCTTAAAAAAGCTTGCGTAAGTAAGCTTCGATGAGAAATATAAGTTTCTGCTCCCTACTCGGACACAAGTCCCACTGACACGTCATTTAAGTCATTAAGGTAATGCTGTTGGACCCTCCTCAGCTGCCTTAAGTTTTGTCAGTGTTTGCTGGGATCGCTGAAGGTAACTTAATGCCCAGGCGGTTCGGCATGTGAGCTCACCGCCGTCAACACCTGCCCGTTTTTAGAAGCTCTCACGAGTTTTCAAATTGTGCAGGTAGTATTGTTGCAAAGCTGAAATTAAGTAACCTTTTCAGGACTTAACCAACCAAGAACTGTCTTTGCCTGTAAAAACCGAATAATCTATGAAAGTCTCTATGAGGGCGCATAGATGGTGGAAAGTTAACAACCAGGATGTTGAAATGTTTGTGGCCGAGCAAACTATGTTCTCAGGATGTCCGGGTGCGGAATCTGTGAGCTCCGTAAGTGGTCACGATTTGTGAGAAAGGTGAAATCCATTATTCACTTCCCCGCATAGTGCATTAGTGAATAGATGCATTCGAGCAAAGCTTTAGGAATTCCAGATGCAGTATAAATAAGAAACATAATATAAAATAATATAAAATAAGAAACAACAAATAAGAGCTGCGGAAAAAAGTCAACGGATGAAGTAGTACAAGGTGTCGGGGCCTGCATTGCGCAGTCAAATAGAGTTTTGGAAATAAAAAAGGATAAATTAGCAGGCATACAACTGGATGCTGCCAGGAATTTCTGTGAGATAAAGAGGTTGGTCATAATTAGCAATCAAACCAATAGTGGCGCCTTAAAACTATACTAGACTCCTCGATGAACCATTAGTATTTATTGGAAAAGAATATAAGACCTATAAACAAAACATTAGTTTGGAAGGCAATGGCAGGAGTGATTCCAACAAAGATCAATCTGTCTAAAAGCATAACTGACCAAACTCTCAAGAAATGTCGGAATGCATACTCAAAACGTCAATACTTGCTTTGTGATAAACTCGCCAAAGAGCTAAGACTAAATAGTGGGCCAAACAAGCGGGTGTAATGCGAGAGGATGTATCTTTCAGAGAATGACAGACGTTACAAGCCCGTTATTGTTTAATTAGTATATGTTAGTATTATTGTATTGATTAGTATGTTTGATTAGTATAATTACTGTTATCGATATGGCATTTCCGTACCAGAAATCGAAAAGTCAATGCGAAGATGCAAAAATTGCTAAATACGAGCCACTCAAGCTTAAAGGAATTTGACTTTAGATTTAGAATTAGAACCATTACGCGTAAAACTACTGAGCAAGTTAAAACTGGCCAAGGTCGGAAGACCGTTACAAATAATTGCATGTAAGGAAAGTGCTTAACTTATAAGACAACATCTTTCGGAATCGAAATTTTGAAACTTGCGGGGAATGCCCGAGATAAATGAGATAATGATGCACTATCTCGTAAGGCGACTTGCTGCACGTATGACGGTTAAACAATTGGCTTGATGAATGCATATTAAGACAGTCGAAGTATGATCAGTGGAGCTGACTTTCCAGATGACTTACGCGGAATCGCGAGCGGAGGATACAACACCTGGTATGTGAAGGGTTATTTCTAGTACATGAATAGCCATCCATGGGAGCAAATTAATTAGTTAGAAGTAATCCGACGCCGCTGTTGAGTCTGTTTTGCACCGCCAGTCAACTTTTGTAGGATATCAGTCTTGGGCAGGTCTTAGACCGCTTTACGCTAACCAACAGTCTGTCTTTGACTAACATGATGATTTGTGAGAGAAACCCACGTATGGTCAAGAGATTTTATCCTCACATATATGAGAATAAAATCTCTTGACCATACGATCCTTCGAAGGGAACAGCGTTGGCACTTTCAGCCTGTAATTTTTTCTTAATTAAATAAACGAAAAAGGTTGTATGGTTGCAAAGCTGAAACCAAACTACCTTTTTAACAAAAATAATTTGACTCAACAGGTCCTGACATAGTAAGGATTGGCAGGTTGATAGCCCTTTCTTGATTTTATGGGTGGTGGTGCGTGGACGTTTTCAGTTGGTAGAGTGATTTGTCTGGTTAATTCTGTTAACGAACAAGACCTTATGCTTAATTTTTAACTAAAGCATAGATGAGTTTTTGACTTAATAAAAATCCCGGAAATTTTTTTCTTTGAAAATCCCGAAAAATCCCGGAAAGTCATTTTCATAAAAATTCCGGAAAATCCCGGAAAAATTGTCAAAGAAAAATTGTCGAAATTAAAAAAATTGTCGAGGAAAAATTGTCGAAATTAAATTGACGAAGGTATGTGGGTAAATTCTGGAACGTTGGTAAAGAGATAAATAAAGAAACTAAAAACTACTCATTAATTATGTTTCTCTAAAATGAAATATAATATCTCAGTTTTAACATAAGCAACCCGCAAAGCGCAATAATTTCTTTATATTTAAAATATAAAATGTAAGACAATGGAATAAATGTCAGAAATCAATATTTTTTTTTCTTATATATTTTCTGTTGTGAAGCATTCGTCAGCTTTTCTTTTTCTGCACTTTTTTGCATGATCAATAATAGATTCTTTAACTTTTTTGCACTGTTCATGTAAGGCAATTTTTTTTTTCGACGTTGAATTTATATTTAAAAATCTTTCTTTAACTTCTATTTTTCCGATGGAATTTCATTTTTTTATTATAGCGTTTGCTTGCAGTTTGCAAATGACCACAGATATTTTTGTTAACTGGGTCATGCAATATATCTCGCCTTTTAAAGTACCCTACTGCTGTGGACTCGTTTGCTAATAATTGATACTTAACTGAAGCTATAGCAGAGTGCGTTAAAGTATCAAGACGGTTTGTCTTTTTGTTAACTATGGTGTTCATCATGCTGAATGATTGCTCAACATGAGAACTACTAAAAATACTTAAGCATGCCTTGATAATCTTACTAAGCTCTAAATATTTTTTACACTTAAAAACTTCAGCCCACCAATAGACAAGACGTACGGGCTTCCCATCATCAAATACGGTGGAAGCGCTATATTTATCTGAAGCTGCATAACTTCTCGATTAAATATTAGTTTATTTCAGGTTTAAAAACTTCAACTTTTCTCCTGTTATATTTTTTTATCATCTTTGGCTTAATAAAACAAGTTAAAATTGTTTTCACCAGATCAATTTGCACATCATAAATTCGATGGACTAACGGTTCTTTTTGTTCAAAAGTTAAAATGAATGATTTAAAAATAGGAAGAATTTCAACGAACAATTTTTTAATATAAAGTAATGTTTCATTACGTCGGAAAAATAAACTTTTAACAATTCTAGCTTTTCTTTCTGCACCTTGTTTTGTTAGTTTTTTCTGCTGCATTTTACATTTTATTTCTTCTATTAGTTTCTTACTTTCATTTGATAGCCTCTTTAAAATTTTGTCACTTTCATCTTTATACAGAGAGATGTCTTGTTTTGATAGCTAAGAAGAATAAATTAAGCAAGATGTAATTGGTGTCAAAAAATAATAATGTTTCTAACAGGGGAGTATCTGCATTAAATTTATGTGCAATTGGTAAAAAGCATAAAGAGCATGCAAGAACACATAATGCAGCTGATATGTTCTTTACTGGTAGTTTTTTAGTTATTTGATTTGATTTTTTATTTGTTTTTTCAATGTTTTAGAATTTTGGAATGCTTGGAGCAAATTGATTAGCTGTGCACTTTACCGGATATTAATTTTTTTTTTTTTACGCATTCCGTTCCTAGATTTTACTACAGAAATATCTGGCAATAACTGCTTTTGTTAACTTACAAGAACATTTTCGTAATTCAAAAAATATTTTATATGACAAACTGGCACAACCTACTATAGAGGATCTTCAATCTCCACCTCTAGTTACTAAGGCTGAAATAATAAGGAACTTGAATGTTGTAATGTCACATTTTTCGTTAAGATTGTGCCTAAATTTAAATAAAATATTTAAATCTATGTTTTCTAATAGTACAATAGCATCAATGTTTGCATTAAGCAAAACAAAATGTGGCTACCTCATATATTTTGGTTTAGCACCATACTATCGAGAGCAACTTATATCTGCAATTAGAGCATCACTCATCTTTGTTTTGTCATATGATGAGAGTATGAATGTAATCTTTAAAAATGAACAAAAGGACTGTGGAGTTAGATACTGGGGTTCAAATTCTGGTATTGTAAAAGCTAGATATATTGATTCTTAGTTCCCTCAGACGCCCTAATTCACAGAATTTATTTGACAAACTCATTCAAACAACAAAGATCTTGGAAAACTAGCTTAAGTATCAATGGATGGTCCTAATGTTAATCGGGAGGTTCTAAAAATGTTAGATAAACATAGACAGGAAAAATGATATTATGGTATAGTTAATACGGGCAGTTAATATGCACATTAATCATGGTGCTCTACAGACAGCAATAAATTCCCGAAAGTGGGAGTTAGAAAAAAAAATTTTTGCTATGTATAATCTTTTCAAAGAGTCACCAGCTAAAATAGATGAACATATTAGAGTTTGGGAAACTGATCTGCTTGCTTTGCCATATGTATGCATATTTAAGCAGAAAAAAAAAAAGATAATAAAATTTCTTATTTTTTATATTCATATATTATTTTATATTCAAAGGGTATTTTATATTCAAAGGGTATTTCAGCATTTTAATTTTTGGATTTTATTGTTTCACAGTTTCTACACAACTTGCTGGGTAGAAGATGAAGGTGTGGCTTCTAGAGGCATTATTGTATGGCCAAACATGGTTAAAATTATAAAATAATGGGAATCACTATGCAAAAGCAGACGTCCTGAAAATAAGATCTATGAAGTTCTGGTAGATCATCATCTTCACAATTTTGTACCTTTGCGAATGCAGTTTTTTAAAGAACTTGCTAAAAAACTGAAAGGATTTTTAGTTCTATTTCAAACAGACAGACCTGCGGTTGCATTTTTAACTAACAGTTTAGAAAGCATGTTGCGAAGTTAGATGAAAATGATTCCCAAACCAAACATTTTAAATGAAGCTGCAATTGCATATAGTTTTATAAAGATTAAAGTAGGTAAATTAAACAACCAACTAGATCTAATATAAATATATATATATATATATATATATATATATATATATATATATATATATATATATAAATATATATATATATATATATATATATATATATATATATATATATATATAGATATAATATTGTGGTCAGCGTCATCAATTACTTGATGACGCTGACCCCAATAGGTCAGCAAAATATCATTAATATATTATTATTTCTAAATATATTTAAAATAAAGTTACACGCTGCCTTTTTTTCTTGAGATCAATTTATATACTCATAAACATATCGTATAAAAAGAAATGACTTTAAAGATTATATATATATATATATATATATATATATATATATATATATATATATATATATATATATATATATATATATATTTACATGTATATGTTTGTATGAGTTTGTACAATTTTATTTGTACAAACTTTACATAAATATATGTATGTATATATGATTAATATTTAACACAAACAATTATGTGTATGTATATATATATGATTTATATGCGTATTCAAATATAAATATTTAGTTGTTTTGTTCTAAGGCTATGTTCTAAGGCCTTAGAACAAAACAACTAAATATTTATATTTTGCATTTACTGGTCCATTTTATTATCGAGAAAAAATAAATATATCCTTGAATAACCCAAAATTTCCTTGAAAAATCTTGTGGAAATATCCTAGAGTTTTAAATTTAGTTTTAGCTTGCCACCCTGAATAGGTAAAAGAATTATTTAATAATTTGATATTTTATAATTACTCGTGTTTCACTAATATTTTTATTTAAACAAAATTTTACATGTTTAACTTTTTATAATTTACTTTTTTTTTTTTTTTTTAGCATAGTCTTCTGTTAGCAGTGAAAATGACGAGGTTATGTTACAAGTGAAAATGATGAGGTTATGGTGTATATTTTAATCAAATAAAATTGCGAATATTTATAATTTTTAATAAATGCAATATTT
Organism: Hydra vulgaris; assembly: GCF_022113875.1. NCBI lineage: Eukaryota > Metazoa > Cnidaria > Hydrozoa > Anthoathecata > Hydridae > Hydra > Hydra vulgaris. The sequence continues at coordinate 43,267,998 of NC_061159.1, read as the reverse complement.
GCTTTATTCTCATATTTTTATGATTTTTTTTTACATGTTTAATCCTATTTTACTCCTTTTATTTAATGTTTTTAGCATCGTCTTCTGTTACCAGTGAAAATGGTGAGGTTATGTTTAATATTTTGATTAGACAATGTTGCAAATGTTTATGATTTTTTTTATATTCTTCTATTTATAATTTTAGAGTCGTTAACATTTATTTGAACAATACAAAAATTAATGCTCCCAGTATCCAAGGCCTCTCGGAGTGGACCTTAATAATAATAAGTTTTTTATTAAGGACAGTTTTGAAGTTAAGACATATTTAGCTATATATATAAAATTTGTTTTTATCATAATTTGATTTTCATATCTTTGATGTTTATAGTTGGCCTACTTGAAGAATTTTACAACATGAAACAGACCAACCATAACCCGTCTTACGTGTTGCTTTGTGCTAGTATAATAGTATTAACTTATATATAATATTATGAGGTAAAACAAATTGGGCTTAAGTTGTGCTTTTTTTCAGATGCCATTAAGTAGGACTACACAATTTGCACCTGTCACGGTAAAAATTGATGGTTAAAATCAAGGGTCTCAGACGGAAGCAATAAGGAAAACGTTTTCATTATATTCAAACTTGATTTATATAATCTGATTTATGTCTAAAATTTATATAATCGTGTTTAAAATTAATATAAACCTGATTTATATAATTTGATTTAAATCTAAAACCTGATATATATAATCTACAACTAATTTCCTTTTACCTCTTTAATCCATGGAGCAAAGGCAGTTTTTCAAAGTTGTATTTACTATAGTACTTACAATAGTAGTGGCTTCAGATATTACATTTAATATAGGATGAGAATAGGAATAGGATAGATCCTAAATTAAAAATTCCTAATATCGTATTTGCATTTCAGTTATAAAAGTCGCTTTCATACATTTTTTTCTAGAGAGTTCTAGAGAGAACTAGAGAAAGTTCTATTGAACCATGTTTTTTTTTAATCTATCCCAATAAGGAAGAAGTGCTGTTATAGCGCTTTTTCATACCCACTGGAGGATTTTAGCTGTGTCCGACCAATAACGCGGGATTTTAGTCAAAGTTCCTTATTTTTATGTAATATGAATGATGCCTATATAATTATCTCAACATATGCAAACTAAAATCTATTTTTATTCAAATCCTTTTACAGTAATCTAATGAAGAGTTGATGAAAAAAGAAGCCATAATTTATGAGTAGTTACAGAGATACTCTTGTTCGTAGATAAAAAATCGATTTACAGAAAAGATATACAGTAACGAGAAAAAACAAGTATACACAGAATTTTATTAAAAGTTAGTCCAAAAGTATTTCTTCTTGATGCTATGCAGTTACTAAGAGTTTATTTTAGAGATAAAAATTATATATTACCATTTAATGGTCACTAAATTGCTTGTTTAAACATTTACATTTTATTACTTTTTACATTTACATTTTATTACTATTAATTACATTTTTAAAATTTAAGATAAAACTCTTTTTTAGTTATGAAGAAAAAATATACCAACAATTTGTCACTTATGTGAGGATAAAATTCACTGTCCATACGATCCTCTGAAGGGACTGTGCGTAGAGGATTTCGCGCGTTGACACTTTTAGCCTTTGATATTATTTTTTTTAATATAAAATACGAACAATGTAGTACGGTTGCCGTAAACCGAAACCAAATCAGTAATTTTTTTATTTGGTTATTTATGTAGAAGCCGTGGCGTGGTTGCAAAGCTGAAACTTAAGTAAAAGAAGTTGGGAAGGTAATCTGTAACAATATAAGTTGGTAGCAAATCGCTGTTGCCCATTAGGTTTTCTACGGAAAACCTGTCTCTACGGGTCCTGAGGGTTGAATTTTAGTTAAGGTTTGGCGAGAAGAAAAGTAAAGTACTGTATCACCTATTTTGACTCTCGTATAAAAACAGATCAGTGATCTCAATAAAAACAGATCAGTGATCAAGGGTACTCAGATTAGGAATATAATTTAAATCTGACTTCATCACTGAGAGGCTATCGGGTTCAGTCACGATGAATCTATTGATTACGAGTTATTATTGTTACGAGTAGCATAAAAGAAGCTGACGTAGTATTATTGTTACGAGTAGCATAAAAGAAGCTGACGTACCCTCTTATTGGAAAGGGGGTGTAACAGTCAATAACATAACAGCTTGTAAGCAATTAGGCCGTTAAAACGAGTCAAAAGGTGGGACAAAAAGGCCAAAAGTGAAATCAAAGTTCAGTTATAATGATGTATAATATGATGATGATGTATAAAAAAATTATAATATATATAAGATAATATACGTAAATAAATATAATAACATTTAAAAAATTATAACGATGTATAATAAGTGATGTTTAAAAAATTCATGGGTGGGGTGGACCTTCTTGATTCACTTTTAGCCTGGTGCAGGATACCGGTTAGATTCAAAATATGGTATCATCGTAAAATCTTTTATATTTTTTAAATGGCAGTTGTACAGGCATGGCTTATTTATAAAGCCAACTGTACTGATGCCGCTTGAGACAAAAAAAAATTATTGCTTTACTGGATTTAAAGACGCAGATTGCAATCTGCCTACTAAAAGAAGGCAAGGCTAAGTTAAGAAACCGTGGCCATCCTTCATTAGAGATAAAACCTCAAATTGCAGCCAAAAAAATTAGAGGTCCAACTGCAGCTGTGCCACCCTTAGCAATACGAGCTGACTAGATTTCTGATGCTACTGACAACAAAGGAAGATGCAAGAGACCGGGTTGCAAGGGACATTCTAGAATTAAATGTATTGAATGTAATGTTCACCTTTGCTTGACACTAAAATCAAACTGTTTCATGAGTCTTAAACCTGCTGGTATGTGTTAGTAAATGTTTTCTGACGTTTCTGCATTTATTATAAATCGTTGTCTTTACTACACCTTTCTATTAAATTGTTGTAAATAATGATTATCGTAATTATCACATTCAGTGTAAAAACAGTATATTCAACATATAAAGAACTGCTTGTATATAAGATAATATTACAAATTATTTGCGTAACTATTAATTAATTACCTTTTAAAATATTAAGTTTTTCATATTCTTTTACTTCTTTTCTAGTTTAGAAAACAACTGTTTAGACGCACTGTTGCCATTTGGTAGCATACCAATAAAATCATTGGGTTTATGAAATGTTTATTTTTTTGTTTCTTACATTAAACGTTAACATAGGTCCAATTCACTTAATATATGCAATAAAATTTTTTTTCCTATGAAATCCTTAAAGTGCGTAATGAAGGATTAAATTACTGCAATTAAATTTACATTTAATAATATTATTACTGCAATTATATATATATTTAACATTCAATTATTTTCACTAACTACAATCAATAGAATTAAGAATTTTTTATTAATTTTTCTTATCACTATTATTATTTTATAAACAAAATATTATTATATGATATAAAAGCAACATGTAATATAAGGAATATATCACGTTGTTAGGTTGAAAAAGAAATATATTTTGATATGCGTTTTAATGTTTCAGTTCATTTAAATTCAATATATATTGTTTTTATTGTTATTATTGACTCTGTATTCAATACTAATGTCGGGTTCTGTGCTAAATTTGATTTTAATTCGTGAATAATATTTAGTTTTTAACGTTACTAAAGTTATATATTTTTAAAGCGTTCTAATAAAGAGAAAACAATTTCTACTATTTTGGTTAATAAAAATATGTCACATAACTTTTTAAAACTAAAACTTTCTACTAATTTTTTGTCAATGTTTGATTATTATATTTATGTTATTGCAATAAAGCATTTGGAAACACAACATAACTTAAACATTTTAAGTGTTGTACATTACTCTATATGAGGCCTTAGAATTTCATCAGCTTTAATTGTGATACAGTTGATATAACCAAATGTATATTTTATTTTAAGCGATTGATTGCTTGAATTCCACTGCAATATAATAATTATCTTCTGCGCCCATGGCCTACTTGAATTACACGGCCTGATTTTTTGCATTTTCCGTAAAAAATTAAGAGGCCAGTTTTTTTACGGCTCAAGTATTAAAACTTCATTTTTGTTATGGTTAAGAGTCTTGTTTGCACCATAATTGTTTTATTTTTATTTTATTAAAATGGTTTAATAATAGTTAGATTTTCTTTGAGTACTTACATTATTTTGTGCTGGATTTTTGTTAACTGATTGCCTGCTTCAGTTTATTCCAACAACACAGAATACTGAAATAGGCTTTCAGATAACTATATTAACGCATACCAACATGCTGCTAAAAATAATCTTTCATGTTGCTAAGATTGCCTAAAACTCTCTATTGAACATAAAAAAGGTTTGCACTTTTGTATTTTTTATAATTAAAATTAAAAGAAGAAATTTTTGTTAGAAGTGTTTATTTTGTCTTTGTCTTTTTTGGAATTCTTTTACTTGATCTTTTCTCAATAATTATGTAATTTTTTATTATAGAAAATATTGTTAACAATACGAAATCTATATTTGATTCCCCATTTTTGGTGGTTTTTATTTGTAAAATTATTACTGCTAGATCATGTCTCTAAAATTTGTTTCGCAAATTTTTAATTGAAAAAGAATGACTGCAATGTTTTATTAGAGAAATAACATAAAATACTAAAAAGATGGCAAATAAAATTAGACAGAGGTTGAATTGAATATATAGGTACTTCTCTTTATAAAGTAACGTTTATTGATCATGAGTTTTACATTAAAATCGTTTTGTTAATTTTTACCATTATTACTTGCTTTAGTATATATATCTGCGCTATCTTCAGAAAAGTGACAGAAGTATTTATGGTAGACAACTAAGAAATATTTTGCATAATAATTTTTAAGGATTATCAAAATTCTGATAAATATTTTCTGGGAAAATCTGCCAAAATCTTTTTACTAAAGCATATTTCTAAAAGATTTACAAAAAGTCTACTACTGGTCATTTAACTATACTTACTAAAATCTAGCTTTAAAGGACCACTTTGTAAATTGAAACAATAAACAAATGTAAAGCCTTCTTCAAGGAAATCATGCATAAGAAATACAATTGCTTGTAGTGTTGTAATTAGAGCACAAGAAGTTTGTTTGGTTATAGTATTTATCAAATTTTATTTTGATCAAATTTCAGTACAATTTGCAATTTCTCTATAAAAAGTGGGTTTGTTATCACCTTTCAAAGCAACACGCTGAGTTTGATTGGATGAATTAAGTATGATAAATAATTTATAAAACAATGATAAAAATTGTGCTGCATTATTTCTTTGAAAAAATAACTCTAAATTACAGCTGCAGTTGTTTCGTCAAATATTGTCAATGTTGACAACTTTGTTGTTTTCAAAATATGCGACTTGATAATTAATTTTTATTGCTTTTTCTTGCCTGTCTAATAATTGATCTTTTAATAATCTTTAAGAAATATACTCCCTGTAATGTAATCAGCAGTAACTTCATCAAGAAGAAAAAAACAAAAACTGAGAATAACAAGTATGTTTTAAACACTCTTTTTTTAAACTAAATGATAAATTAATACTTCTCCATCTCTAGTATATGCTTTATTAAACTACAAAAATGCATTAACATTTATAGAATGGTTATCGGGAACAACAGCTCTTATCTTAAATTCAGATTAGTGCATTGAGGTAATATACTCATCAATTTCTTTTTTCAAACATAAACCAGTTATGTAAACTTCAGATGAGGATTTCAAAACATAAGATTAAATTCTTGAAGCCCTACAATCATTAAAACAAAAAACTTCTTTAAAAACTTCTTTAAAAAGATTATTTTCTCAATCTTCATCAAATCACTTACCACTTTGATAATGGGCTGCTTTTTGGAAGTACATCTTACCCACTAGAAGCAAATAATCTCTTGATACCAAATTTTTGTCAATGAATTTTCTAATATATTATAGTTTTTCAATTTGTAATTTTCATCACTGCGAAACCAGTTAGATAAAGAAATATGATGAGTATTTATTTGGCAATGAAAAAAATTAGAAATTTATTAACAGCTATTGACTCTAAAATAGTTGGTATGCCTGATATTTCTTGCCTACTGTAAATAAATGGCCTGATTTGTTGCATTTTAATACACCTCTTCACAGTTTCGATAATTTCGTGCGCGCGCATTTTTAAATAGTTTGTTATTGTTCATTGTGCGCAGAATCGCATGAAAGAGTTTGATTTGTACTAATAAACTACAGAAGAAAGTCATTTATTTTAGTTAGTTTTTACTATTTTTAATTGTTTTAAACATGAAACCTCAAAGTTTGAAAAGAAAACGATCAATGGGATGTGCTGTATTTGATTGCAGCAGTAGCCAATATAATCTTGAGCTTTGGCGCAATGAATTTTGTGAGTTACACAAGGTCTTAAGAAGCAGTTTGACTTGCAGATGTTCGGAACCTTACAAGTATGTATACTACATATAATGTTATTTATCTAAAATTTAAACATCTGGCTAAACATGTATAAAGTGAATTAATGAATTAATGTTACATATTATGTGTAGACATTATGGAATAGGGGTATATAGTACCTATAATAATGTAATAATATCTGTATATAATAATATTATACACAGATATTATTAATATCTTCCTACAACATGTATAAAGTGAATTATATGTTACATATTATGTGTAGACATTATGGAATAGGGGTATATAGTAACTAAATAATAATGTAGGAAGATATTAATAATATCTGTATATAATAATATTATATACATATGTTATTAATATCTTCCTACATTATTATTTAGGTACTATATACCCCTATTCCATAATGTCTACACATAACATGTAACATATAATTCACTTTATACTTGTTTATATTATTAATATATTATATAATATTAATATTATTATATAATATAATACCTACATAGCCAAATAAGACATTTTGTAGGCCTAGGGCAAAACATGGTCTTAAGTAGCCTTAAAAAAATGACATGTAGTTACTTTCATGAAAATAAATACATACTATAGTATGTATTTATTTTCATAATATATGCCTTTTCATGGCTAGTACTAGCCATGTATGGCACGCTGTTATTGATATGTAGGCATATATTGTATACCTTATTCCATAGTATGTCTACTTATATTTATACAATATGCCTATGTAATATGTCTACAATATTTCTGTATTTCTCCAATATATATACAAATTCTAAACAAAAAATTTATACACAAAAGATATTATATACCCCTATTCCATGACATATAAATATGCTTGAAAAAAGTCGAAGAAATTTGATTCGATTTTGTTATAGTTGTAGTTATTAGCCATTGTTTCTCTTGTCTTTATATTGTTGTTGATGTAGATGGTATCCATCTATTATTAGTTTTTTTTTTTTCATGTCTTTATATTGTTGTTTATAGATGGTAACTGGTTATTCATCATCAGCTATAACCACATTTATATAAATTTTATATTCTGTAAAAAAAACCATTGGTTAGTGAGAACGACTGTGTTTAACTCATAATATAAGGAGTGTAAATCAGGAAATTCTATTAAAGATCCTGATAGATGACTTCTTTATTGTGATTTTTTTTACAGAATATAAAATTTGTATAAAAGTGGGGTATGACAACTTTGAATGCCCAATTGCTTGAAACTTATATAAAACTTATAAATAAATAATAATAAAAGATATATATATATATATATATATATATATATATATATATATATATATATATATATATATATATATATATATATATATGTACTAAAATCATTTGTATTTATAAATTATAAGCTATAAATTTGTAATTGAATAAATTTTATCTTTTTAGATTATTTGTATTTCCATCAGAAAAAAAATTGCCAGAAAAGCGTTTAAAGTGGCAGCAACTAATCAACCGTCAAAGCCCTACACGTCGAAATAAATACTGCAAAATTGGAGCCAACCACAGAGTATGCTCTAAACATTTTGTTGATAGTGAACCATCTGTAGAAAATCCATATCCAATTATTAATCTTGGTTACGATTCATCCAAAAAAATCAAAACTATTTTAACTGCACAATCTCTACGATCGCAAGTAAATAAAAAATTAGAGTTAAATTGTGATTCTTTACCATCTTGTGCTTTGCAATCTTCTTCTGCAACATCATTTTTACCATTGAATTCAACATTAAAATCTACTAATGATTCCATTTTTTTCTTGTCATCATCAAATTTTAAAAATACAGAAGACAAAAGTTATGTAGATTTTTCTATTATTAATACATCATTGAAGGACTTACACAAAGAATCATTGCAAGACCTACATGATGAATCATTACAAGACATACACGATGAATCATTGAATGACTTACACGAGAAGATAAATTTGAAAAAAGATATTAAACAAACTATTTTGGATAGCAGTAGTAATGATCTCCTTGCTAATGACTTATTATTTGAAAATTTAAGATTAAGAAAAGAAAATGGTTATCTAAGGAGCAAAAACAAAGAATTTCGTAAAAAAGCAAATATGTTTGAGAAACTTTATTTAAAAAACTCTAAAGATATTTATACTTTGCATACACAAGTCACCAAGTGCATTTGTAAGCAAAGTGTTTCAAATCGCATTTTGAAAACAAATAGTGATTGTGACTTTTTTACTGGGGTTCAAACATTAGCAGAGTTTAAATCTCTTCATAATATCATTTCACCATTTGTTCGCAGGCGTTGGCGTGGTACACTAAACACTACTCCTATTTCAAGAAAGTTTAAAAAAGCACCAAAGCAATTTGGGCCTCTGAGGAAGCTGTTAAGCGAAGAAGAATTTCTTTTGTTTTTAATGAAAATGCGTCTTGGATTATTAAATCGAGATTTAGCAGAAAGGTTTAAGGTTTCAGAAGCTTTAATTAGTTCTGTAATATCTTCTTGGCTTAAAGCATCTTCTGCAGTATTATCCCCGATTGTTTATATTCCTGATAAAGGTAACATTGTAAATACTCGCCCAGATCGTTTTATAAATTACAAAAATCTGCATTCTATTATGGACGCTACAGAATTTTTTATTGAAACTCCCAAAAATCCAGATCTACAAAAGTTAACATGGAGTGAATACAAGCACCATAACACAATAAAAGTTCTTGTTTGTATAGCTCCTAATTCTTCAATAATGTTTTTGTCTCATTGTTATGGAGGATCTATCTCAGACAAAGCAATTACTAATTTAAGTGCATATCTTGACAAAGTTCCACCTCATTCTCAAATTATGGTTGACAAAGGTTTCCTTATTAAAAAAGAATGTGACGCTCGACACATTGTTTTAACTATGCCACCTGGAAGAAAAGGTTCAGAGCAAATGACACCTTCTGAAATTGTTAGCACGCAAAAAGTTGCAAATCTAAGGATTCTAGTAGAACAAGTTATTCGGAGGTTAAAGACTTTTAGAATTTTGGCTGGAGAATATCCAATTAACATGATAAGATGTTTTGATGACGTAGTTACAGTATGTGCTGCATTGTCAAACTTACGGAAAACTATATACTTGTAATGAAATTATAGACTACTATTCTATTTGCGTTCGCTTTTAATAGTATACAAAAATAATAATTTATCTGTTATCTGCATTTGTAGTATAGGTTGTGTTAATAAACGTTGTATCTTAAATTATAAATGTTATCATTGTCAATATCTCGGAATATTTAAGAACTATTAAATAATATAACTCGAACCTCCGGTGGGACAAAGAAATTAGTTCAAGTTATCGGGAAATATTCCATTATAAAGGGTTGACAACAAACATTAAAATAAATTTATATTTTAGTTATGGTAGGTTAGGTGCATGGAGTGTATTTTTAATAATCTACCCTGCTCCACAAAATTCCTTTGCGCCGGTGCCCAACGCCACCAAAAATTCCGTTTCCGTTTTTATCTGTATGCATTTGTAGTATAGGTTGTGTTGATAAACGTTGTATCTTAATTTATATATATATATATATATATATATATATATATATATATATATATATATATATATATATATACATTTATATATATATATATATATATATTTTTTTTTTTTTTTTTTTATAATCCCGGGATTATAGACAAATTCATGATCCCGAAATCCTGGGGTTTGTGTCTAAAATTTCCCGGAATTTCGGGATTGTAATAAATAAATAAAAAATTGACTAACCTTGATTTATTTAAAATGCCTAGTATATTTAAATTTTTGCTATATGATTTGTTATATAATATCTAATCTTAAAATGCATGTTATCATTGTTAGTATCTTGGAACCATAAATTCCGTTTCCGTCACTGCACGAAACTTATTTTTAACGTTTATTTTTAAGCTTGTACATTTGTACGAACAATTCAACCATTTGGTTAGTCGACAATTTGGTTGTGGAAGGCAGTACAAAGGTACTGCCTTCCACAACCAAAACCCATATAGTGTGCATAGATTTTAGTCATTGTATTTACTTTACTTTGAAAATATTTGCCTACAAATTCTCTACAAATTGCCTAAAAATTATAAAAGATTTCGATTGTTTAAATTGAATGAATTTATCATTTTTATTTGGATGTAAAACCATATAGAACATCAATAATGTTCTATATGGTTTTTAATAGAAATAGTAAAATAATCTTAGCTTTATAGATATGAAACTAACATTTACTATATCCTGTTTTGGTTAGAGATTTTTAATCAGTTTTTTAAATCATTAATTTAATTTTTTTAAACATTAATTTTAATCAGCACCCCTAGTCATTTAAAAAGTGAGAACTAATAGGATAACTAATAAGGGGCCATTCAAAAAGGAGGTCACTATACTTGAAAATGACGTTATAAAATCCTGATCCCCTCACCCTATTATTACCCAAATTTTTTATTTGATCTCACAATGATGTTTGATACAACTGCTGCACCTTTGAATTAAAATATTATCTTACATTCTCTTCATAAAAGTACATAGTTTTCTATGATAATAAAACTTAAATAAAAATCTTAAATAATAAAAATCTTAAATAAAACTTGGAACTTGGAAAAGGTGGAGGGGGGATGCTTTATGTCATCTGCAATACTTTGCAGCTGTTTTATCATAATTTCAATAGAATTTAATATGCTTTTCTTTGTTATCTTTTGGTGAGAAATAAACCAAGTTAATTTTCGGCAAATCGAGATGGTTTTTATAGTCTGTTTACACTAAACGTTTTTGTCAGTGACTCGGAAATTGTTTTCTAACTTTAAAGGCAAATTTTTAGATTTTTTTTTTTAGGTTTGAGATATATAAAATTTGTGCTGATAACAACAAAATTAATAAATGGGCGGGGGTGTCTAAATAAAGTTAGGGTGGGTGAGAAAAATATCCAAAAAATATTAAGAGGGGGAAGGAGAGGGAGGTTTATTAAGAAATCAAGAGTACATACCCCCATACACATGCGCACTTAAACTCTAAATAAAGTTAGGGTGGGTGAGAAAAATATCCAAAAAATATTAAGAGGGGGAAGGAGAGGGAGGTTTATTAAGAAATCAAGAGTACATACCCCCATACACATGCGCACTTATTATTTCCTTCCACCACGCCTATTAACTTTACCACCTTAACAATTACCCGCCTTAACTGAGCTTAAAAGTGCTAAACAACCTGACCCTGCACATTAAATGACACATTAAATCTTAGGTAAAGAAGACTACTTTTTCAAAAATAGACCCAGGCCCCCATAAATCCTAATTTGCCACTGAACTCAATAAAAAGATTCAAATATTTTTTGATTAAGTAAAAACTTTTTTTGATTAAGTAAAAACAAATTGTTCACATTCAATTGAGTTATCTTTACTGCTTTAAGAAGACATTTTTACATTCTTCACACATCCATGAATCATCATCTGATGGTATATCATTTGCAGTTTTTATTCCAACACAGTGAAAATGAAACCATGAATTGCATGTTTCACAAGCTACAGAATTTTCTTCAAAAGTTTCCGCTATATATGGAACAACAGTTTTACACACACTGCAAACATACCTCGGTGTAGATAAAACTGGTATAAGAGATTTTGACTTTAGTGATTGTTTAGGTCGAGATATTTTTGCACGTTTAGTTGATACAAGTGACATTGGGGATTTTGACTTGAGTGATTTTTTTAGTGGCAATATTTTTGTCATTACAACTTCTCTGACATCAGAGACAGCACTTTTTAAGTTGTCTGATGGAGAGAACTGCTGAAGTTCATTACTGCTAGTATTAGTATAAAGAAGAAATAGTGCTAGATGATCATACCAAAATTCTAAAAGATTTTTTAGCATTCGTTCAAAAAATATTTTATCAAACAAAATACTCTCTAAGTAGTGGCCATGATGTGTAAAAACAAAGTACCATGCATGTAAAATGTTCAGAACTCCTAATTGACCCTGGATTTGAAAATAATGATCATGAGTCTTTTTTAAACAAACTTTTCCTTCTACATTTATATGCAATGAATTGTAGTTTAAAACGGTTGGTATAGTGTCTCTAATAATGTAAGGGCATTTTATCTCAACGCATCCAATACCGCAACAGCATTCAACAATAAGATCAGGAGAAGCTGAAATGAATTGAAACTTTTTATAAATTTGCATGCCTGAATCATAAAACTTTATATTTTTGTGACCATTTTCTTTTAGAATTTTACCACTGCTCTTTTAGCATGAGCTTCTGTTGCAATACCATGTCTTGTTGCAAATGTTTCAAACTTGTTTATTTTAGTTATAGTTTTTAACAAAGCAGCAGAATCATGTTTACTTTCAATTCGGGTAAAAACTGATTTAAATTTAGAAGCAGTAATCCTGCCCTGGCGTTGGTTAAACCATATGCTTGATGAAGATTGCATTCGAGTTGCTTCTTCAATACTTTTAATCTGCATATCATTCAATGCTAAACTTTCTGTAAAACAATTTACATTTTCAGTCAATGATAAGTTGCTGTCAATCTTAAAATTATTCGCTGATTCAACCACACCTAATGGTAGGTTAACTTTAGATTTTTCCACTTTTTTGGATTTACCATTGTACAATTCAACAAAACAGCTATTGTGGGAAACATCTTTCAGGGATTTGTACAAATAGTCTCGAAACTGGTTTTTGTTACTTAGAAGTTGTTTTTGTTCGACTGTACAAAAAACATATTCTTTTAATGATTTATTGGATTCTTCTATTTTTATTTCTGTAGGTTTATTTCCTTTTTTGTAATGATGTTTGTTAAATACAACATCGCAAAGTGGTTTGTGTGTTAAAACAGTTTTAATACCACTTGGAACCTTCCATTTTGCAAAAACACTAGTACATGACGGTTTCGTTGCCCCTGTACACACTGCAGCTTCAACTCGAAATAGCATTGCAATTACATGGTTGCAACAACCAAGAAGACCTGCAATACAAGTACAATATGCTGAATTGATTTCTCCTCCAGGTCTTTCATTATCTTTTTTAACTGCTGCCCAAACATGATAAGGTGTACTAGATGTACGCTGTGATGGTGTTACACGGGATTTGAGGAAACAAAAATCAGATTCTTCAGTTATTTCATGAAAATATATCTCTTTGACAAACTTGCATTTGTAGTAGCGGTAAGCTTTGCCTTCTTTATAGTCTGAATCTAAACGATTCATTAGCTCATATGGCTGCTCAAGTTTTCGTAAATATTTTTCTATATCAGTGTAGTAAATGGAAGGCCACTTGTATAACCCGCTCCCACTTTCAGAAAGCCAATTTTTCTTTAGTGAAAATGGGTCTGGAATCACACAGCCACGTAAAATGAGTTTTGACTTGTACTCGCATACTAGAAGCCTTTGGCGATCTTCACTTTCATTATCAATAGGTGTTTCATTTTCAATGGCAGAAAACACTCTAATAAAAGTTTAAAAATTTTTTATGTATAAATTAAAATATATGAATCATATATAATACATACATATGTTGTATAAATGTACATACATGGATATGTATATATTAGTAAAAGACAATTATGAACAAACTAAAAGTAAAAAATATAGTATAAAATTACAATTTATGAATATGTAGTACATGCATATATGAATCATATTATGATGCATCATATATTATGATACATATGTCATATATGTATAAATAAATGCATATATTATATGGATTTATGCATGTATTATATATTCATACATTGTATGTATTTATGTATGTTGGATGTAGGCCCGTATATATATATGTTATTTTTACGTTTTTTTCTTACCTGAAAACCAAAGTTTCAAAATCACCATCAACATCTTTATTCCTCAATATTAAATACTCTTTAAGAGCTTTTTCACTCCACGTACGAATTCGTTCTAAGTTTATTTTATCCATGATCAAAAAAATTCTAAAACAGAAACTTATAAAAATCTAAACTTTGAATCATCTCATATAAAGCTAAATAAATATCTATATTATTAGAAAACTCACGTAAACAACTGTTTCTTTCAAGGATGCTTTCTTAATTTATCTGTTAATTTACTTCCTTTCATGCGATTCTGCGCACAATGAACAATAACAAACTATTTAAAAATGCGCGCGCACGAAATTATCGGAACTGTGAAGAGGTGTATTACTATATGTTTGAGACATGCAGCATAATAAAGTATATACTTCGGAAAACCTTGTTTTGCAGTGTAATTATTTTAAAGAAAAGTTTATGTTTTCTACATAATTGCAATTATATTAAATACAAAATAACAAACCTTTCAAATTATTTCCAATGGAGAATTTTGAGTAGTTTTAGCAATATGTAAGATTATTTTTAGTAGCATGTTGGTATGTTTAGATATAGCTATCTGAAAGCCTATTTCAGTATTCTTCGTATTGGAATAAACTGAAGCAGGCAATCAGTTAACAAAAAATCTAGCTCAAAATAATGTAAGTTCTCAAAGAAAATCTAACTATTATTAAACTATTTGAATAAAATAAAGATAAAACAACTATAGTGCAAACAAGACTCTTAACCATAACAAAAATGAAGTTTTTATACTTGAGCCGTAAAAATACTGTCTTCTTAATTTTTTACGAAAAATGCAACAAATCAGGCCGTGTAGTTTAAGTAGGCCATGCTGCGCCTAATAGTAGATACGTGGATTGATTTTTTTTGAATTGATCAAAAACTAGGTTGTTGTAGGTACGTGTGTAAAAATTTCGGGGCCTTTATTTATATAACTATTATATATGGTTCGAAAGAGCTTGAATTTATATTGAAATCGTGAGAATTTTATGAAAAACGAATAATTAAAAAAAATCGTTATGCCCATTTAAGTAACATTATTTGTTATGAAGGGTTGCTTAAGAAAAATGCAACCAACGTTTAAAAGTAGCGTTCGTCTAACGGTATTTTTGTGATAAAACTTCATTGTTAATTTGCGCATGATTTTGTTAGTGAAATGACCAAAATGATTTAATAACGTTATTAAAAAAGTTTTGAATTAAAATAACAAAAAAAATTATAATGATTAAAACCTAATAACAAAATTTAAAAAAATACACTGAGCTATGGTGGAAGCTCAACAAATTATTATTTATTTTGCTTACTAGTATCTGATTTCGGTTGCGTTGCTATAAAAACTTCGAAAAAATAAAATGTTAAAAAAGGAAATAGGCTTGATATATATTTTTTTATCTAAATATGATATTTTAAAAACATATATATGCTCTACACGTACATATATGCTCTATAGAGTATTGTATATTGTATACTATAGACTGTAGTATGTAATATATATGGTCTTATAAAAAATGAAATAAGCAAAAAGCTAGTTATTGGTAATTAACTAACTTAACCAATAACCTCTACGTTCTTCCCTTTCATCCACTAAAATGGATACATTTTAGTTTTTTCTAAATTAAATATATATATATATATTTCATCTTCGCTTTTAAAAGGCTGCAAGCAACCACTATAAGAGTTGGAAGTTACTGGAAAAGAAAAGATGAGCAAGATAACGAAGAGGACTTAAAAGATTGCAAATATATATATACATATACTTATTTATATATATATATATATATATATATATATATATATATATATATATATATATATATATATATATATATATACTATATTTACACAGGCCCCAGAGGGAGTAAATGAACGCGAGAGCGGAGAAAATCTCCTAAAACGAACATGGTGAGCCATGCGAGCTGCTCCTCTAAACTGCTTTTTACGAGAGCTTTTGGTTTTTGCACAAGCTATCTGTTTATTTATATAAAAATTGCTTAATAAATACAAAATTTGTTTTTTATATGTGTTACAAGCATATGTTTGTTACAATAATGAAAAACCATGCCTGTTTATTATCCAACGAATTAAATTTTTTTTGACTTTAGTTTACTTTAGTTTAGGTTTTTCTTTAAGTTACAATGATAAACTCTTTAGAGAAAAAAATATACTTTAGCGAGAGCTGTAAATTGCTCTCGTAAATCATTTTAGGGGAGTGTGGGCAAGAGCTAAAGCTCTCGCTTCCGCCGAGACCTGTATACATAATATGTATTATTTTACAGTTATTGCATTTAGATAAAAATGTAGTTGCGTATTTAAAAAAGATTAACCAGTTATAACTAATTGAGTACTATAAACAGTTAAAAAACTAGTAAGAATAAGAAACAATAACGATCTTTTAGGACCTTTTTTACCATTCCGAGCAAAAAGATTACAACTTTGGGCTAACTCATTTGTCATTAGCTTTGCCATCATTCGACCAGTAGCCTCTACAAGATTTCGGCCTCCTTGATCATCTAACCATACAACCTGTTAAAAGCAATGTGTGTAATGGTTAAAACAGAAATTTAAAAAGTTGGAAGTTTTTAATGTTCCTTGTAGACAGATCATACAATAAAATATACAACACAGTTAAAATTCTATATACCACTGTTTTAAAAATATCAAAATCTTTCAGCTTATCCTCAAACTCTTCCACAGCTTTACACACTTTAAAGGTAACAAAAGAGTGACATCTTCAGGCAACTGTGAAGCCTGATAGTTGATGCTGTTGTGTCTTAATAGACTATTAAGTATTGCAGTGTGATTTTCTTGTACGGTTTTCATTTCTTGTTGACATCTTAAAATTTCTTTAAAAACTGACAATGTAGTATCATTTTTTGTAACTGTTGCTTGAATATAACAATATAGTGTTTTAATTTTAAAATAATGTTAAAAAAAATAATAAAAAAATGGTCAAAAAAAAACAAGTTATTTATGAAAAATCTTAATGTCTTTTTTATTTTTATTCATACTAAGTTCCTCGCATAAAATGGTACATACCAATATTACAGTCATTAGATATGGTAGATGTACTACATAATAATTGTTCTGCAATAAAAAAATAAGATTAGTTATAAAAAAGAAAGTTAATTCAGAATTACAAAAAAAAGGTCAAATGAACAAAAAAATAGAAAAATATTTTGTGTAATGTGATAAATGACAATAATTAGTGTAATGTGAGTAATATTGTCACAATAACTTATGCAATGTGAATTCACACAAATAAAATATAACACAATTTCATATACAAAGAGTTAGTTAAGAAATGATCACCTTCTCTCAGCTGTGATGACTTTTCATGATGTTGGGATGAGTTAAATGAGCAACTACTACTGCTTGTCTTTTGAAGCAATGGAGATGGCAATATTTGAAAAGAAACTAAAGATAATACACACACACATACATACATACATACACACACACACATACACACAAAGCCATATATATATATATATATATATATATATATATATATATATATATATATATATATATATATATATATATATATATATATATATATATATATATATATTCATGCCTTGGATTATATTAACTTATAAAACTCGCCATCTGGGGAATATGAGTTGTTAGAAACTCGTAGTTGTCCCAAGTTTCTATTCATCATTGAGGTAATATGTAGCACTTGAGGTGAAGTTGGAGGTAAATTTGTAACAGATAAAGCACCTGCATAAAATAACATTACAGTTTAAGATTGATTATTTTTGTAATTTCTAAAATAAATTAAAAAAAAATATGTTAGATTATCAATGTATGCTAGAAACCGCTAGATTTTATGTGTTACTGAAACCTATTTATGTCATGAAACTGTTTATTATTTAAAAGATTCGTCTAATAAAAAAAAAAGAACAATTTTATAAATAAAAAGATGTGGTATCTTTCTGTAGTTGAATGCTCAACTATAGAAAGACGACACAACCTTCATGTTATGTAAGTTTAAATACAGAATAAACTCTCAAACTGTTCAGTTAACTAATTTTCGTGAACAGTTTTCAGTTATTTTACTGTACTGTGTGATGATTTTTGTAAATATAGAATATTTAAAAAATATTTTAAACACCCACTTTTCTATTTTCACAGTAAATTTAATAACACATCATAAAACCTTGATGTTTTATGGCACACAGTGTTAATGGTTACAGAGTTTAATTTTTATTGTTCTTCAAAATACATCATGTTAACTTGTAATTGTAAACACAATTTCTGATTAAAATTTAAAATCACTCTTAAATGTCTATATGTCTGATCAAACTTTTTTTAACTTGTGATGATTTAATACTGCGTTCGGCAGTAAGGCAACTTGAAACATTGTTATGACGGACATCACTGAAATCTTCACTATCCGAATCAAATTGAAAGTATTGTGTTGTTGATAATCTGACATAAAAAGTAAATATATAATATATAAAAAAAATAAGAAACTTCAAAAAATAAGAAATTTTTTAAGTTTCTCCTTCAGCATTTAGTATATTTGCATTTTCATTTATTATTCATTTTAAAATTTAACATTCAGAGTTTTCCATTTTTAAATGAAAATTACATGGGGTACCCTTCCCAAGTTAACCTATTTTACAGAACATGACTGAGTATTTTTATTGTGACACTACCACTTGGAACATTACTATCTTATGAATTTGAGCTTTTGAGTTTCCCTGCTCCTACTCTCGAGTCTGTAATAAAAAAAGGGGGTGGGGCATTTATTAATTTTTGAAAAATTTTCCCACTCACACCATGCTTATTTAGACCCCTCGTTTATCAATTTTTACTTGATATTAAAAAATGAATAAAAACCAGTGAAAATCGGCCTAAAAAATTAAAAAATAGTTATTTCTGTCACTGACAAAAAAAAAATTCAGTGTAAACAAGCTTTAAAATCCACAGACTAAGTAAATCTCAATTTATCTAAAATGAGCTTTTAATTTATTTCTCACTAAAGTATAAAACTTATATCAAAATATTAAACCATATTGAAATTAAGATAGTATTAGTATAAGTTTAGATTTGTAAAGTGAAATTTTTTATAAAAAATTCTTATATTGTAACATAAAAAAAATTCCCACCCATCAACTTTTATTAAACCCCCGACCCCTACCACCCACCCATTCTTGTATTAAGGACTCGAGAGTTTCCTTTTGTTGAATTAAAAATTAAAAGCACCTTAATTACTTAAGATATTACCTTTTCCTTTTTAGCACACCAGTTGCCTTTTCT
Source organism: Hydra vulgaris (assembly GCF_022113875.1). Taxonomy (NCBI): domain Eukaryota; kingdom Metazoa; phylum Cnidaria; class Hydrozoa; order Anthoathecata; family Hydridae; genus Hydra; species Hydra vulgaris. Next base: position 43,248,484 of record NC_061159.1, on the reverse strand, counting down.
TTGTTTTCACTTTCTGTAATATTCAAATCAGATGTGTTTTCTGAAAGCCTTAACTTCTCTCGTGCTCTTTCATAAGTAGCTAAAGTGTAAAATAACATTTTTTTAAGTAAATGTTTTATATGGTGTTAAATGTCATGTTGAAATATTACCATTACATGCCTTTCCTAATGTTCGAACATTACACTTTTTCCATGCTGGATTAGGATTTGCTATTTGGCTAACCAGCTTTGATACTTTTGAAAGTGGCAAAAACTCAGGCCAAAAACATTAATCTTCCTCTTCTGTGCAGAACCATTTAACTGGTATAATTTCACTGACTTAGTTGCTAAATTCAACTATTGCATACATAATCTAAATAAAGAACATATTTTATCAATATAGCAGGCCTTGGCAGGAAGCGAGAGCTTTAGCTCTCGCCCTCACTCCCCTGAAACAGTTTATAAGAGCTATTCACGGCTCTCGCTAAAGTATAATTTTTCTCATAAAAGTATAATTATATTAATTATATATTATAAATATCATTTTAAATTAAATAAAAAACGCTGTCATTTTAAAAAAATTAATTGCATAATATACTGAAATGCTTTTTAAAAGACAATAATGTTACAAAAAAAAAATTAGAATTAAAAAAGAGTGCTGATATAAATGAGGAGCAGCTTGCACAGCTCCCCAAGTTCATTTCAGGAGAGCTTTTCTCCGCTTTTGTACTCATTTATTCTTGCTGAGGCCTAATATAGGATTTTCAGCACTTAGTCAAAAATTGCAATAACCATAATAAAAATAATACGGCTAATGCAATAACAATTATTTAACAAAATAAACACTATTATTATATATGTAATGGAATCACAATGTACAGAAAATAGTGTAAAGTAACCATGTTTAAAAAATTTATTTTACATCTTGTTTTATTGTATTGCTTTATTGTATTTATAAGATTTGTTCACTACATGAAAATTCATCAGCGATATTTACATTTATTAACTTTTATTTAACAATTTTTTAACTTTTTTTTTTTTGGTAACTTGTTTTGTAATTAATGGCTAAATAAAAAAAGTGGCCACTTTTTTTATTTTGCCATTAATTACAAAACACTCTTAGATTGATACGTAAAAAAAAATTATTCTACTTAACATGCAATGACTCTACTTAACATGGAATTATAATAAAATACTAATATTTTTCAAACAAGCATAAACTAAAAACAAAAATAAAAATAAAAAGCTCTTTATTGGCAAAGAAGTGGCATTAATACAAAGTCCCTTTTTAGTGGCATTATAACAAATTTGCGACGAAGCTCTAAAATGCTAATACTTTTTAAATTTCCTGTCAAATTTTTAGCCAGGTATATTTCTAACTGAGTGGATTTTATAGGGTATTCAAAACGACTCCAACTCTTAAAATGTGTCATACACAACAATTGCTTCATTATGAAAAAAAAAAATTAGTTTTAAAGTAGAAATTAGAGATTAATATAAGAAATTAAAAGTTATTATAAAATTACAAAAATATGTTTAATAACCAAGTAAAATTTTTTAACGCAGTAAATATTTAGCTATTGCAAAATTGTTGCAGTAATCATTATTATACAAATATATAATATCATTATAGATTATTAAGAGCTTCTTTTTTCTCGATAAACACACTTGACGGAATATTCCGTTATCTATACAATGGAATATTCCGTCAAATTAGTTAAATGGGCTGTCCCAAATGGGACCCATATGGAGCCCGTGTCTTGTAATCCATGCCCATATGCCCAGGTTAAAAACCGCGTGGGGCCCATATGGACATGTTGGGCAATACTGGTTGGGCATGCAAATACATGTTGGGCAATACTATGGTTGGGCAATACTGTGTGTTCTGCAATCATAAGATTCAATGATGGTATTAATTGTATTGATAATGTTTAGATTGTTTTAGTTTTCCATGTTCTTTTGAAAAAAAAATGCATTAAAGAGTGGCCATTATAGAGCTTTAATTCATTGTAAATAGTCATCGCTTATTTTAAAAACAATGAAAAGTAAAGAAGTCTAAGATAAGAGTTTATATTTTAAAAAAAAAGACATTAAAGAATGCGAACCTTATAATTTTGGATCTCTTGAGTTAGTTTTGTTTTGCTTTATGTTAATAAATTTTATCTGATTTTTAAAACTGTTTTTTCACAGAGCGTGATTTTTGTTGTTTTGATTATACCATTTACATAATATTATCACAAATACTTTATGAAACTTTTAAAATTTTCCACAAATATTCGTTACTAATATAGTTACAAAATGACTCTCATTGAAGAGTTTCTCTTATTCAAATTTGTACTTATGAAGTTTTGAGTAGTCGAGTGAAACTATGAATTTCACCAATTCTTATGAGAATGACTATATTTTTTCAAGTTTTGAAAGTTTGAACGTGAAAGTGGCAAAGATTGTAGTTTACATTTTTGTAAAACAACTGTGCAAATTTCTGAGTTTAACAGTTACCCTTTGATAAATAATCGTGTAAACGGTTTAGCCTCTGTTTGGGACCAAAACGAGCTTTTTATTAGGATTGAAAAAAAAAAAAAAGTTTTTTTCATTTTGTTTTTATTTGACCTATATTTGTAATTTATGTTAACTTTATTTGTAATTAATGTGTTTTAAGAAACAAGTTGTCTAATTGTATAGAGTTACCTTAAACATAAAACACAGTACATTAATAATATTAAGTTGATTATATTTAGAATATTCATTTCAGTTCAAAGAGGCTTAGTGTCGTGAAAACGATGTTAAAAACTAATCAGTCGTGCAATATTATTAAGAGTTAAGTTGCAAAACCTAAATTTAGAAAATGTACAACCTTTGGTTTATTATTTAGAATACGTGACGACAGAGTTGTTAAAATCGTCAAGTAGCAATTAATTTCAAATAACAGGAAATCAAATCTGAACTGTTATGAGTCATTAAATTCTGTTAGTTTCAACAATATGTCAATTAATAGTAAATTCTCTTCCAAATATAACTCGGTTTATCAAAAAAGTTCAAAATTAAAAAATAAGTCAACAAAACATAGCTAACAAACAATTTCATTTTAATAACAATAGCAGCTTTTCTTTACAAAAAAAATTAAATAAAAAATTTTCTTTCCGTCTTTTCAACGCAAGAAGCCTTGCCAATAAACGTCATGAATTTCATTTATATGTCGAGGCAACAAAACCTGCTGTAATTTGCGTGTGTGAGACATTTTTTAATAATAAACTTTCTAAGGCTATTTTATGCCCAAAAAATTACTCAATTTAACGCAAAGACCGTATTAAATTGGCGGAGACGTCGCAATTTACTTTACAAATGACATTAAAGTAGAACAAGTACAGATTAAGCAAACAAGTACTGATATTGATATCCTCTGTGTTAATATGATTTTTGGACTTCAGATTCTCTGTTGAATAATTTGCTATCGTCAACCTTTTTATACGATAACAGATGTTGCTAATCTTGAATTTATGATTTCAATTATTTATAATTTATGTTATTCGGTGTCGCAGATTATTTTTGGTGACTTCAACTTACCTAAAATATATTGACCAAGCTATGCTTTACGAAACAAAAAGTGCATTATTAAATCTCTTAAATTTGGTAAACAAACTCGGTTTGCACTAATTCGTTAAAGAATCCTCGCGCAATATGGATTTTCTTGATCTCGTTTTTTTAATGATAGTTCTAATAGTGATATATCTGTTGAGTGTCCTTTTAGCACTAGTGACCATAACACAGTCCATTGTTCTATTAATACGAACGATTTCAACCGATGTGAAAATAAACCAGAATCTTTTTATGACTTTTCTAATCCTGATTTTAAGAGCCTTGAGTTATATTTATCAAAAATAAATTGGGATTTTGAGTTTTCTTATGCCTGTACAATCGAGGATTACTGGAGCATTTTTTCTAAGAATTTTTGTACTAGTATTAATGAATTTTTACCTATCAGAAAAAAGTATTATAACAAAGCAAGTAATCACTATCCAAAATACATTTAAAAATCTTAAGCCGCAAAGTATTATTATGAAAAAGATGAAAAAAGAATAAAGCAATTTACAGGGATTATTTTTTTCCGGATATTTCCAGAATTCCGGATATTTTTCTCAACTTTTTAGTTTTTCCGGATATCCAAAATGTTTTCCATACTTACAAGTTTAGGTACATATTTTTGTAATATATATTTTTTTTAACCTTTTTTACTTATTGCTCATACAAGAAATATGAGCTAATAATTTTACTCATTGCTCATACAAGAAATATTCTCAAAAATTAATGAAAAAAAAAAAAAAAATTGGTAGCAACTCAGCTAAAATCAAAATCAAGGGGAATGTAAAGGAAAATGTATTCCGGATTTTTTAAGGATATTTTACCGAAACAATTTCCGGATTTTTAAAATACGACCAGGATGATCTATGCATTTATAACAAATCAGCTTACAAACAGTTCGCCAGAAATAGCAAACAAATATACCAATCGAAATTTGAATTACACCTAATAGAGAAATAGCATCAGTAAGTTTTATGAGTATGTTAATAATAAAATGAATATCCTTAATAAGCATCTCCATCTAATAGACAAAAATAACAAAAACAAGGTCACTTTCAATAATATATATATATATTGCTAACGTGTTTAATAATCACTTTGGAAGTGTTTTTCTGGAAGATGATTGCTGTCGTCCTAATATTGTCAATTATGTTAATGATTTAATAAGTATTGATACGGTTCATTTCTCCGTGGAGTCAGTGTATAAGACCCTAATGGGAATTAATCCTAGTATATTTGTAATGGGAATTAATCCTAGTATGTTTGTAATGGGAATTATTCCTAGTATCTTATCCTTATGGTTTATCTTATGCAAATCTTGAAAGGTTCTCAGTCAGCACAAAGACGTCTAAAAAAGGTCTTTAAGTCGGCCTAAAAGGCGCACTTAAAGTCGTCTAGATCATAAGGCTAAAAGAGTTCTTTTTTAATGACGCCATTAAGACATATTTGCAAATACATCTTTTGAACGCCTTGATAAAGACGTCTTTTAATAGTCTTTTTAAAGACGCCTTTCAGCCTTATGATCTAGACGTTTACAAATACTTCATTTAGACTTTTAAAATTAAACGTCTTTTATACGTTTTTCAGACGTAATAAAGACGCGTACTAAAGACATGTTTAATAAAGTCTATATTTAAAAATACATATGCAATAATATCTACTTCACGAAGTTGATATATCAACTTCATGAGCTAGATATTATATATTTAGACATTTTGACATATATTTGACATTATATATAGACATATAATAAATGTATTAAACGTCAAGACATAGACGTTTCACATTTTTTTGCAATTAAAGCTAGATCAAAAGCCAGACTACTGAAAAATATCTCAAAACCAGAATACTGAATGTACCTCGTCTTTAGGTTGATTTGTAGATGGCTGAAGTCTTTATAACTGAACTAAATATCTAACTGAAATTGAACATATGTCAACTTTTAAAATTACTTAAGTAGAAATAAGGTGAAAATCAAATGACAAATAAGTTTAGGCTCTTGGAAAAAATATTTAATAAATAAGCACAGTTACATATGTTTTACAAACGAATGCATTTAAAGAAAGTTTATTTTTCACAAAAAGGAGAAAAAAGTAGATTTAATGCCCTATTTGTCAGTACTGCGAATATTTCGTCCACCGCCGCTTTTCCTTCCATTACTATAGTAAGAAGATGACAAAAATATTTTCTAAATACAAGAAAGATTTAAATTAAAAAAATTTAAATATTTTAATTTCACCATAAATTAAATTTTTTTTAAATCAAATTATTAACCAAAAACAGAATAAAATTCAAAAAAAAAATTTGACAGAATTTTCTCATAAAAATTAGGCACATAATAAAAATAACCACAATTTACGAATAAATAAAAAAACATTTAAATTAAATAATTATCTTAATTGAGCTTTTTTACTTTGACAACTAAATTAACATTTATTACTTGCCATATCAATTTATCTTCGATGCCAATAATATGACGCGTCACTTTCATGTTAAGTTTAGACTGAAGCGGAACAGAAAAAACTTGATCAATTATTCTTCGAATTGCGTCTTGACTGTCAAATACCCTACCCCCCCCCCCCCCCCCCACTCATACACTTATTTAAGATGCTCAATCTACACTACACCTTAAGATGCTAAATCTACAATTACATAATTTTGGTTCTGCAAAGAAATAAAATACTTAATTTATATAAAATAAATTAACTATTTAATAACTAACTAATTATATTAACTAACTAATTAGTTTTTAGTATTGCTAAATAATATATATTTTAAAAATGTATATTATATAGCAATACTAGACATACTAGTTTCGACTTATAAAGTGTTGAATAAATAGCTTATCCATAACATTTAGGCTCAGTATTTTATCTTTAAACATGAAATATTTTATTCAATAAAACAATTTCAATGGGATAAGTTTAAGTTATAAAATACTATATTATAGTTATATAATACTATATAAAATACTTATATAATACTATATAAAAGTTATATAATACTAATATAATAATATTTAAGACCGGAATACAGATTCAACAAGGTTCTCTTCAAACTGGAAAAACTCATCTACATCAAGGAGATGTTTAAATTCTTCTCGATTACTTTCGATCTGATTATTTATCTGCTTTCCCATTAATGTGTTCATGTCATTCATAAAAATTTTTGCTTTTGCAATAAATTTCATTACACCTTTTTGAAAAATTAATAAAGAAAAAATATATATATAATCTAATATATATAGTACATAACTTATTTTTACATGAAAATGAAATATCATTAATATAAATTAAATATCTTTAATATAAAAGCAATACAATTCATCTCTATTGAATACGATATTATTTCATTTGTTAATACAATATTTATTCAATGTTTTCAACATTATTTCAATGTTTTTAGACAGATATTTAGCAAATTGAACAAAAACTTACTTAAAACCTCGATTGAATATATGATGTTTTGCGAGGCATCTAAAAAATTCCTAAATAAGACAAAATCATTCAGGGTTAGGGTTTAGTTAGTCTTTTTTAAAGATTAAAAAAAAGATCAAACTTTAGCTTTACTTTAGCATAACCTTTTAAGAAAAAATATCCTCAGAAATTTTTATATAAACTAAGTTATACAAAAAAAAATTTAAAACCCTTTTTCACTGAACGATTCTTCCTAACTATTTATTGTAACATTTAATGACTGCTTGGATGATCACTTAGTTAGAGATTCGGAACTAGAAGAAATTGACCTGTTTGACCTTGAAGTTTGATAAAGATGAGATCTATTCCAACCAGATTTTTTTCTTTGGCTACTGTCTTTAAGATCTTGACTTGTGAAGATTAGGAGACTTAGAAGGGGATCGGCTAATGTGTGTTGCTCTAATGGATCTGTACAAAAGGGGTGTTTCAATAGATTTTAATAGATCTAGACTAGATTGAGATCTGTTAAAATCATAATCGTCCTTTTCATTAAACTGAGATATCTTTTCAGGTACAGGTGCAAGGCCAAAATAGATTATGATGTTATTACTAAGATTATTTATTATATTATTTTACTAACTCCTAAATAAATAATAACATAAGTGTATTCAATATGTATTATTATTACATTATTTTACTATACTTTACCATTAAAAAATTGACACTTATTTACGTGTGCGTGTCATAAATACCTCTTTTTTCTGTTAAATATATAAAAATTTGTTCTTTTTTAATCTGTTCCATATCTTGATCTGAAGCTGATGTCAGATCATATTCTTTACAAACTTCAACATCATCTAAAAGTTAAATCAACTTTTAATTAAGTTACATTTTAGCTTTAAGAATCTGTAACAGGCCCGTACCATGAAATGTTTTTTTTATTTAATACACATGCCCTACATGGTACGGAGATGTAAAATAATGAAAAAGATATTAAATTGAATCATTTTATTTTTTACATAAACTATATATATATTGGCATACATGATTTTTAAAACTTAAATTTACATTAAATAGGATATTAAAAGACACAAAAAATTTATATTGTTTTAAATATTATTTACTAAAAGTTTTTATATAATTGTTACTATATTTTGATTCATTAACGTTCTATCTCATGTAAAAGTAGGAAGCAAACATAACCACTGCCACTTGGTAAGGAAGCTACTTTTCTTTTAATCTCATTTTCTTTAATTAGTTTCAACTTGTTATATTTTTGCAGATTGTGGATATAATATTTACCTAAGTCTTTTGAATTTAATGGTTATTTATTAAAGGATTCAAGATCCTTTAATTTATAAACATAAAAAATAACTTGTACCAGCATATAAATTTATTTCCGTGACAATACATAAAATATATTTTGTGACGAAGCAGCAATTCTCACACCTCTGTCAGAAATATGGTTTTTCTTAAAGGTAATATTTTATGATAATTTTCAAATTCTATTTATCTTTTATCAACTTGGTAACTGGACTTCTATGATTTCTAACATCTTTTTTTAGGGTCTGCAAGAAATTTTTAAAAGGAAAAGCAAAAATTTAATTAAATGAAACATTTTTCCATATCATCAGCAATATGCAGTGAACTGTGTATATTATATACTGGAAAAGTGTTGCCATAAAAATCTTCGGCTTTTGTTACAAATTAAGCAAACAATTGTCTAGCGTAATCTAAATAGTGTTCTCTTATTTATATAACTCTTTGCTAACAATGCCTTTTAATACAATCACTCTAGTGTACATTAAAAATTGGCGAAGTTTAGTTGCTTTCCATCTGTTTAAAAATAATAAAGTAAATATATAAATTGTCACACAAAGTCACTTGGAATTGAGTTTTTTAGTCTAATTAAATTATCATTTATTTCTGCTAATAAAAGATTAGATAACTTGCAATTTCTGGGACCATGTTTCAAAAATACAAGTATTCGTTTGACAACTCCTAAACAAATGAGATGCATTTAATCCAATTCAAAACAGTTAAATGTATTATTAATTTCTTTAAGAGGCGAAAACCCTTTTTGAAGAAAATGGTATTCAAAACTGTCAAATTTTTCAGAAGTTCTAAGCGGAAAACCACTTCCTTTATATATTATTCTTATATTTTTCTTTATATATTCCACTTCCTTTATATATTATTCTATAGTTTCTACTTTCACCAACACTTGCACATCTCTCACAACCATGTTTTCTAGTATGACCCGTAATATTTTTTAACTATGCTCTAGCTGGAGCATCGCATTCAAAAGCATTTATTTTAAAGTTATAGTGTTGTTTTTCAAAATAAATTCCATATTTAAATAAACTTTTGTACTCTGCAATAAATTCATTTAAGTAATCATCAAGAGAACTTGGCTTATATGTTCCACAAAATAAAGCAATAACAAAAACGTTTTTCTTAAATAGCCCAAGTATGGGCCACAATTGAACCAAAGACGATTTGAATAAAGGCAACCCATCAACATTTATATTTATTTTTATGTCCCTAGAAACACTTTTGATTAGTTTTTTGAATTCATCTTGTCACACAACATTATATTCAAAATATAAAAACTCCCCATCGCATTTTTTTATTAACATTAGTATGTCTTGGTGTGTTCGACTGTCTCTAGGCAACCCAAGAGTATTAGTTCTACAAAGAATTTCTAGAAGTTCGTTGCTACACTAACAACTAATTTTCTGTTTTATTGCCCATGCAGCAATTTCTTCCTTTAAGGAAAACACTTCTTTCTCATCAAAGCCTATAGTTTCTGGATTATCTGTAATTGAGAAATACTGTTCTGTATATCCAAAGTTTTGAACAGGATTTACCTTATTCAGAAGAAATTGATTGGGTACGATAGGTTCTGTGTTGATTAACGAACATGCTTCTTTATTTAAATCTTAAGTAATGTTTACCTCATTGTCATTACACTCCAGAAAATTTTTCATTATTTTTTTCAGGCGTCTAAACTTGCGTTGACAATATCTATTATTAGCATTAATTTTTTTCTCTTCTGCAAAATATAAGTTATAAAACAAATGTTTTTTATTTATCATCAACATTAATTACCATTTTAATAAACATAACTGGTAATAATAATTCAAAACTAGAAACTTTCAAATGAATATTTAAAATGGAAGGAAAGTCTACATTTAGATTACAACTGACTGAAAGTTACTTGGTAAGAAAAATGTACATAATGGATATGACTTAAATCATTTTATTATTAATCTATATGGCGCTTTTTCAGTTTCTCACCTTCTATTTTTTATGAATTGAATAAATCAAAGCTACTAAATGTAAACTAAAATAGAAATTGACTAGTAATTAAAAAATAAAAATAACTCCAGCTATATAACTCTTTGTAAATTTACAAAATACTTAAGGAAATTTTTATTACTTGAGGAAATTTTTATTTGAAAAGACTTTTTAAATAAAAAATAGTTTTTTGTAAAATATTTTGTTTTTCCACAGCTACATAACTACACCTATACAACTAAATTGACATATATATAGTTGTATAGGTGTAGTTATGTAGCTGTGGAAAAGTTATGTAAAGGTTCCCTTGCAAAGAAAACTTTTAAAAAAACAATGTGAAAAAAAATAAAAATAGTTGAATTCAGCTATTATACTTAACGAATCTCACATATATTAACTGTTAAAACTTTTCAATGCAATTCATTAAGAAAAAATATATGATTTATAGAAGCCTTTGTAATAATATCTTTTAATAATAATATCTTGTAATATTTTTGTAATAATATCTTAATAATATTTAACAAACAAGTTAATTATGCCTTATTGAGTATTTTTTTGTCGGCAATTTAAGCACGAATACGTACGCGTAGAGCGATTTCCATGGATCAATTTTTTGATATTTTTTTACTTTTAGTTTACTCTATGAAGTGGTGAAATAAACGAAGTAATATATTTTATAACAAACCATCGTGACAAATTATGTAAAAAAGTTTGAATGAAAGTTATGTTAGATATAAGCGCTATTTACTAATAAAAAAACTAAAAAGCGCTATTTACAAATAAAAAAACTAAAAAGCGCTATTTACTAATGAAAAAAATTAAAAACTGCAAAAACTTATAGAGATTAAGTTTTTGTTAAGCTAATTATTTTATCGAACAGATAAAAAAAAATGTTGATGCGAAGTTATTAAAAAAAAACAAAGTATGTTTTAAAACCAGAAATATATATAATAGAAAATTTTATTTATTATCTTGAGAGGACAAGAATGTTTATGCAATTTTTGATTGCATTAAAAAAGTTTACTTAAAATTTCTATATAATAACAAATAATTTATACTTAATTTATTTTATTGTAAATGATCGATTTTTTTTGCTTGAAAAAGGCTAATACTTTAAGCTTGAAGCAAAAATTATCATAATGTATTTTAATTCTGTTAAAAAAATAAATGATTTAATTCAAAATAATATAGCAAAAATATATAACTTTATGCTTATAAAATATATATATATATATATATATATATATATATATATATATATATATATATATATATATATATTACTCGAAATTGGATATTAAATAAAGGTGTTCCGAGGCTGTATCAAGATTTTGCACAAAGTTAAACTATTTTTAAAAGGCAGGTAAAGCGCAGCAAACATATTTTTATACATGATATACACAATATAATTTTAATAAATGTTGTTTGAAAAAATAATCTTTGCTTTCAAAAAACAATTGCTATTAAAATAATAACTTTTTATTAAATTAAGGTATATAAATTAATTTTTCTATTTGTTTCTCTTTTTTTTTTTAATTAAAAATCTTTTTTACTTGCAATTTTTTTTTTAATGATTTTTTAAGAAATAATAAATTTATAAAAACATTTTTATTTATTTATACAAATGTCGAGAAAAACAATATTTTACATAAAAGTTTTTTTCAATGTAATATTAAGTTTAATTATTTAATATAAAAAAAAAATGAAAGAAAGAAACATTTCCTAATAGTATTAATGAAAAATGAATTAAACAATATTTAACTAATAATGTTTATAATATATAAATATATATATATATGTATATATATATATATATATATATATATATATATATATATATATATATATATATATATATATATATATATATATATATATATATATATATATAGTATATATATATATATATATATATATATATATATATATATATATATATATATATATTTATATATATATATATATATATATATATATATATATATATATATATATATATATATATATATATATATATATATATATATATATGTATTTATATATATATATATATATATTTATATATATGCATATTTATTTATATATTTATATATATATATATATATATTTATTTATATCTTTGGAAATTTTTATCATTATATGTTTTTATGTCATCATAAGTTACGTTTTGTCATTACTATATATACCTGTAAATTTGTAGGTATAAACGATTGTTGTACGGAATATTGATTTATTTTAATTATTATATTTTCTTTATTGTTAATACTTTTATTCTATTATTAAATTTTCTTTATTGTTAATACTATTATTCTATTAACTATTTTATCAATATTGTTATTATGATTGTGCTGTATTTATTATTATCATATGTATTTATTGTAAATATCATATGCTGTTACATTACTCTAAAATTTAAGAGTAATTTGACACCAAATAAACTAATCTGAAGTAAACACCGAATAATAATGACAATTATACGATAATACATATAACTGAAAACAGTAATAACACATAGGATAAAATAAAAAATTTAAGAAATTAATTTTTTTTTAAACATAAATTAAAGTATTTTTAGTATCTAAATATTTATAACATAATATCTCCAAGTCAGCACGGATACCACAATTAATGTTCTACGTGCACGAATCTTTTAGAATCTACTAACGATGGAGTATCGCACTTGACAATCATCTGATAACAGATGTTATATATATTGACTTACAAAAGGCATTTGATTCCGTATCTCATTCAAAACTATTGTTTAAACTTTCGTTATACATATTCGTTGTAACCTTTTAAAGCATATCTCTGCATTTTTCACAGATGGATCTCATAGATTTTAATAGATCTCTATAAGTAAAGATAGGTAGCGCTTTATTAAATCCGATTGGAATTGTTAGTGGTGTACCTCAAGGAAGTGTGCTTGGAACGACTTTGTTCTTATTATTTATAAACGACTTATCTGTAGTAAACAATCTCGAATGTACAATAAACCTTTTACTGATGATTTAAAGTTAAACAGTTGGTATACGATACGATACGAATCATTGCCACAATTTAACTGTTGCTCTTGATAAAATAATTATTTGGTCAGATGCTTGGCAATTGCCATTTGCCAGCAATAAATGTATTACACTCAGATTAGCACTTACTCCAATGCATAGTTATAGTTTTAATTACAAGTTAGGTGATTGTATTCTAGATTGTTAATCTAACCCAAAAGATCTTGGAGTAACTATGGACTCCCGCTAAACTATAAAAAACACATTGCCAGAGGCATTCATGTAACAAATACTAGAGCATAACTAATCTTAAAATGCCTAAAAACTCACAATCCTAGTATATTAGTACGCATTTACCAGTTATTTAAGACCAATTATTGAATATTGCTCTCCAGTTTGGACGCTGCACCAAACTATGTTAATAAAATATATTATATATATTCAAACGATTCGCAAATAAAATTACTTATCTTATTTGTTTAAGTTATTCTAACCGTTTACTGCTTTTTGGTTCGGATTCTTTAGAGCTTAGACGTTTAAAACCTGATTTAGTTAGCTAACTAAGCATAATTTGGTTTGTATATATAAAGTTTTGTTTTTTGAAATTACCAATAATAAATATACCCGTGGTCATACAGATTTGCAAGCAACCATGTCAACTTGACATTCCCAAGTATTATTTTCTCAACGAGTTGTAAATATCTGGAATAATCTGACATCAGAAGCAAATTTATGTTACAATAAATAAAAAAGTGGAATATCTGAAATTAAAGAATTTTTGCTTAGCCTGCTTCTCATTTTGAATAGTATTCCTTTACTTTCGAAATTTTAGACGTTTTTAATGTGTTTTTTCGATGTTAGATTTTCATCAATAAAAATCTCTAAAAGATTTGTAGCCGTTACGCTTTTAATTTCATGTCATCTATAAAAAGAGTATGCAGTTCACTTGATACCTCAGAAATCTTCCCTATCATAATAGATTACAGTTGCTTGGTATCGAATCACTCAAATTTCGACGCCTTAAAAACGATTTAGTAACTTGCTTTAAAATTTTTTGTAAACTTGTCTGTACTGATCAATCTATGTTCTTTGCGATTGACAATAACAGCCACACCCGGGGTCATAATTATAAATTAAGCAAACAATCTTGTCGCTTGGATTTATCAAGTTGTTGACATGTGAACTTATCAAGTTGTTGACATGTGGACTTATCAAGTTGTTGACATGTGGAACAATATGACCTCGGAGGCTGTAAATGCAAATAACATTTTAACGTTCAAAAATAAAATTAAATCTTTCGACTTTAACAAATATCTACTGCAAAAGGAACAACTATTTGTTTCTTTATAGTTTTGTTATTTTTTTTTTTGTAGCGCTATTTTTAAATTTCTTTGGGCACGCTGTTAGTGTCCATCTTTGTATGAGTCTTCGTGTTCTTTAGAACATGCATTTATACTTTGTTCTAATAAATATCAATCAATCAAAACAAAATGTTTGTTTTTTTGTGTTTTATGGATTATTAAGAGGCCATATTGTTTTTGTTTTTTTTAGTTCTATGTTCATACTTTGAAATAGTGTCGTTATATTACTATATGATGAGAAATTCTTGTCGTTAGCTAACATAATTTTCATTAAATTAGATGCTTTATAAGATTGTTTATGTAAATAATAAATAGTACAGGACGTCGGACAGACCCTTGCGGAACTCTTCATATTACATCTAACAATTTTGATTTCGATGGTACGTCATAGTGAACAAATTGCTTTCTATTGCTTAAATAACTTTTTAAAAACTTCAAAACATTGCAATAGATTCTTTAAAATTAAATTTTTTTAAAAATGATTTTATGATAAGTCGTATCAAAAGCTTTACACAAGTCAATAAAAATGCCTAAAGTAAATTTAGAATATTCATAGATTCAGTAAAATATTGTGCTATTTGGAGTATAGCGTGTTCAGTGAAGTTATTTTTTTCAAAACCAAATTGATTTTTGTTTAGAATATTATTTTGAAAAAGATAATTAAAAATTTTATTTCAAAGAATTCTCTTTATAATTTTTGAGAAAACAGAGAAGACAGATGTTGGACGGTAATTACTAGCATTTAATAAGTCTCCAACTTTAACAAAGGGTGAAACTTTAGCTATTTTTAATTCATCCGGAAAAATCCTTGAAGAATTGAATATTTATATGTTTTAAAAAGAATATTTTTTATGACATATGAATCAATGATAATGCTTTCATTGATATCACCACGATCGACTTCTTTATTTAACTTTAGCATTTTAAAAGCTCTGTCAAATTCATTAAAAGAACTTAGACAAGTTACTTAAGGAAAACTACATCTGTTTATTATTGTGTTTACTTTTCAATTTTTTCCAATTTTGGTCTAACTAAAGTGAAGAATTCATGCATTTTATTAGCTACGATTCTTGGATCTTAAAATATTTTATTATTAGTTTTAATAGCTTTAGGTAAAGAGTAACCTTAAAATATCTTACTGTCTGTAATTTCTCTTAAAACTTGCCGTGTTTGCTTTGAATTGTTTTTATACTTTTAATATCTTTTTTTTTTTAATTTTTTTCTTATGATTTCAATTTTTTCAGCTTAATTTTTATAAATTGTCTTACTTTCTAATGTTCTCGTTTTTAAATTTATATATTATACCACAGTGTACCAAAGAGACTACCAGGTTTTGTGTCGTGTCTCTACTTTTTCCGAAACTTTTATTTATTAGTATTTATTTTATAATAACAGAAAAAAATGTTTTTAAAATCAAAATCAATTGCTAAGGATCCCAAATGGGGCAAAAGGGAAGATTGAGGGGTCCTAAACCCATTTAAGATTTTTTATTATTATTATTTTTTTCTCTTACTAAATTTATTTTAGAAGTTTAGATTTAAATAATTATTTAAAATTTATTATCTTTCATTAGTCAGGTACAAGGCCCCCAAGATCTAATATTAAAAAAATACAAAATTGTTATTTTTTATTTAATAATTAATCTTTATTTTTTAATTTAAATGAATTGTATCATATTTAAAACAACAAAATGACTAATGTTTACAAAAACAACTGACTTATGGAACATAAAGCACCTAAACATTACTAACTGTTTTTTCGTTAAAATCGATAACAGAAGAGAGGAGTCTTCTATCATATTCTTTGTTTGCAACTTGTCGTTTGAACCTGTTCCACGATGGTTTGAATTTTGAGTGAACTGATTCTGCGCATTGTTCAGCAAACTTTGACAAACCACATTTGTGGTGCTCAACAAAAGGTTGCACATGACACAAGAGTATATGTACTTTCCAACTAATTAAAAGTTTGTTTCCAAGAATATTTGCAATTTCTTGAGCAGATAAAAAGAAGTTCTTAAAATTTAGAATGGCTTGCTGATATCCAAGCTCAAGTGTCCAAAGCAAGAATCTTTTACAATCGTAAAGTCTTTTAAACATTGAACAGTTGGCAGAAGATCAGGATATTCATACAAAACAGCCCTTTCCAAATCATCAACACACTTTAGTATCTGGTTTGAATTATCCTCATCGCAACCTCTACCTTGATATCCTCTTTGTAGAACACCACTATTTTTCAAAAGAATATCAAAATCTGGCCAAAGATCTAATAATAAAAATCCCAGTGTTGTTACTATTCCTATCAGGATATGTAATTCAGGAGGAGGTACTAAATGTTGGATTAGTGTACTGGATTTTCGTCGAGGTAGAGGATTCTTGTATATATTACGTTCATAAAATGTTTCATATTAGATTTCTTTGAACTATTTTCTACAGTGTATCTTTGATACCAATAGTCAAGGCTTCCTAGTGTTCGCAGTTTACCACAAACTTCACTTGAGTCTCATTCACACCAAAGACAAGCTTTTTTATCTGCATGGCTTGATATTCCAAAAACTGCATAGCACATTTCAATTCAAAAGCTCCTGAAAGCTTAACATTTTGTAAACTGAGTTTCTCTATAATTATTCTTAAATTGAAGTTAGATTCTTGCACATTTTTAACTCTTAACCGGATTGACATGGTTGTACACTACTATTTAAGTATAAATTTGAAGTAGTATTTTCATTAACATCGAAAACATTTACAATGACCTTCATGAAACCACCTCCATCCATAGAAATAAGAACAAATGCTGACTGGGGATGAATAATTAAATTAAGAATAAAACTAAATGTGTCGTTAAATAATTAAATCAAGAATAAAAGTAGATGTGTCTTGAACAAAAACAAGGTCTTTTATAGAAAAGCCACCAATACTATCAAAGAAGTTGACCTGAAAAATAACAATAATTTTCAAAAAAACTTTTAATGATATAATTAATTTTCAATACTAAAAGATATATTATTGCCACTTTTTCTACTGGATAAAAATGCGATAAAGACTCTTCTAAGTCACTCATTTTTTCAAAAACGTTGTTTTCTACAGCCAACTTACTTCCCATTCCTTTTCGAAGAGTACATATCAATAGCCCGTTTTATTAAGGGAAAGTTCTAACACTATTTGAAGTTCTTTAATCAACTGAAGAGATTTCTTAACTGACCTAGGTATAAATTAATCAAAATATTAATATCTTATCATTTGATAAATATGTACATATATAGATTAAAAAAAGAGATTATGACGCGCTGTTGGGATTTCTCGTAACTGAATTTTGCAAAATGGTGTTATCATCAAAAATATATATATATATATATATATATATATATATATATATATATATATATATATATATATATATATATATATATATATATATATATATATATATATATATATATATATATATGTATATATATATATATATATAATAATAATAATAATAATAATAATAATAATAATAAATAAATAGTTACTTTTTCCGTTAAATTGTTAATGGCGCAAAAAGAAATTTTTAAAAAGATGTTCGTTTTTTACATTTTAATAAATATATTTTTAATTTCAAATGTATAATAGACCATTTGCCAGAAATTTTCAGACCTATGTTTTTATTTAATTTCAAATCAGTATAATATTTTCGATCATAATCAATCATAAAAATGGATGGGTGTACCCTAACACCCTTTTTCACTCCATTTGGGACCCTTAGCACTTGGTTTAGATTTTAAAAACAACTTTTTCTATTATTATAAAATAAATACAATTAATTTAAATTTTCTTTAATTGACACGACATAAAACTTGGTGGTCTCTCTGGTCCACTGTGATACTTTATATATACAACTTTCGCATAACTTTTAGAACTTTTTCTGAGACTTTTTGTAACTCATGGTGACGTTAAATATTTAATTATTTTTTTTAATGTATTTCTATCATTAGGAAAATGAATATCATAAATATCAGAAAATATTTTTATAAAAGTCACTTTTAATAATACCTTTTTTTAAAGATAGGGTCGACCGAAGCGATTTTGCCAATTTTAATATGTCAAAAAAAGATGTTTTTTTAGCATAACATTATTTTAAGATGATGTAAAATATTTATTAATTTCAAATTATAACCTTATAATTATAGGTTAATCATTGTTGCCGCCTAAATTGATTGGCTGTAAAATTTAAAAAATATTTGCTGTTTAATGTTACTAATTAAGATTAATGTGTCACTCGTGCTTCAAGTGGCATTATTATTAATTTTGTGAAGTTGTTTGAAACTAGATTTGAGAATAACTGCTAAGGTGAGAGTTTTATAAGTTTGTTAAAACTATTTAACTGGATTTCGTGTCATATATTTTAAATAGTTTTTTGTCCAAGTAGAATATTATTGCGTGATTTTGCCCCAGAATGATAAAATAGTCCCACAGTAAAAAATATATAAATAATGTATAATATTTTTGCTTTTTAAACAAAATTATTTATTATTATATTTTACAAACAATTTTATAAAATCATTTGACATAAATCAGGAATTACAGTATGATAAATTTATTAGAAGTATTTTGAAGATATAATAAATTAGATATACATTCATAGCTAAAGTACTTTATAGTTTAACTTAAAAATAGTTTTCTAAAATTAACTTAAAATTTTGTATTTGAAAATATTATTTGTTCCAATTGAATGCCTTTCTTACATTCCTATTTCTTATCATTAAGTAGTACTCACCATTCCTGACTTTTTATAGCCACTATATTCATAAGTGTATTTAAAATGCACAATTGTAAAATCTAAACACCACTGATAGTTATCATGCTGCATTTTTAGAGTGCCAAAATCTAAAACTTGCTATTTTACCTATATTTTACTTGTATTTCACCAATGTTTCAATTGGTACGCAAGTACCTTCCAAAATCTTATAGTAATACCAACCTCCCAGTCAGCAGACACTATTTGGCCCAATAGCGAACCAGGCTCGGCTGCCGAGCTGTACCAGGCCTGGCACGCCAGCGTTGCTCATTGGTCTTTCAAAGGGCCAGTATACGCAAGCCAGTGCTGGCGCAGCAACTTTTTGCTAGCGGCAAGCTAGCATTAATTCAATTTAGGGCCAACGCTGGCAATCAGCGAACGTTGCATTAAACGCTCACTATACAAAATTGTCCAAATAAACTACTTTTTTCATCAATTTTTACAAATTTTACTTAATATATATATATATATATATATATATACATATATATATATATATATGTGTGTGTGTGTGTGTGTGTGTGTGTGTGTGTGTGTGTGTGTGTGTGTGTGTGTATATATATATATATATATAAATAATTATTTTAATTATTTTATATATATATATGGTCAATTCCATACATCACGCACGTCACTTTTCAGATGAATATAAGCTTAAATTTATAATAAAAAAATATAAAGCACTTTTAAATGCATAAATCTGTTGCCAAACATGACTTTTACAACATAAAAACATAAATTCTTAATTTTAAGTATGTAAAACATTTAATTTATACGTATAATGATGGTCTTGCACGTCACTTAAATTAGACAAGTCATAATTTCATCGTCAAAAAACACTACTTTACTGAACCGTTATAAACACTATCTGTGTCATTTTTAAACGCAATAAACTTGAATCTATAACAAAACGGAAAATGTTAAAAAAGACACCAGAATGTGTAGTACATGATGTGGTAATACATTTTCCAAAATTGTGTACTTCACGCACGTCACATTTTTATCTATCAAGCACGTTATCACGCACGTCACATTTCAGATAAAAATACAATATAATTTACTGTTACAATTATAATTAATTGTTTGCAAGTCTTATGTTATAATTATCCCACAAAATTGTTCGCAAAATTTCGTTGATGATTCCATTAAATTTAACACACTAGTATACATATATGAAACGTTTAGGAAAAAGCTTATGCTTACTTTACAAGCAAATAAACAACGCAAAAAACACAAAAGCAAATCAGCGCAAATCAGGAACTGATGATAAATCATCAAAAAAGTTATAGATTGTACCACGTATTACTTTTGGAATTACCTTTTACTTTTACCTTTTATACTTTTGGAATTAGCAATGTCACTAATGGAGAAAATAGATATGTCATCAACAGAAGGGTACACAAATTGCTGTATTGAAGTTCCATGACGCCTCATACACTGGATGTGCTAGTTATCAGGTGTTTTATGTACACCAGAGACCACACTGCCCACATAATGAACATATTTTTCCAGAGCCTTGCCTCGGGACTTAACAAGCACTCGAACTACCACATAATCACTATTTTCAATACCTCTTTGAGAGAACTGAGGCAGCTGTGGAATTTCATCATCTATATTATCTTGAAAGAGGTCTGCAGATGGCTTTAAGGTAAATGAATTTCCGGCTCTGGTTGTTGTACTTTTAATGAAGCTTTTTGCATTAGTTGAAGAGTTGACCTGATTTGAAAAATATAAAATATGATTAAATACATCAAAATATTTTAAATGAGTAAATAAATTGCTATAATATTTTGTGTTGTAAATGAATTCAACTACATAGATGTTTTGGACAATTTTTTATAAATAAACAAAATAAAATAATTTGTTTTATAACTAAACTAACTTACATGATTGGAACATTTGAGTACACACCTCAGAATCCAAGTCAAGCAAGTCACATTCATACTGGAGTCGATTTTCGAATCAAAACCTGCTCGATTTGAGATACGAAAAAAAGTCGTGTTTTTCAAAAGGAATTGCCTTTATAAACTTAATTAGAAATAAAAAAAAATTAAAAACGTTTAGAAGGGGGCAATAATACCTAACATACTAACTATAAAGACTTATTTAATTTCAGGTAAAGATATTGCATGTGGAATAATAACTTTTTTGTTATAGCCATCAAAACGTTTGTCACGGAAGGAAACTATCGTTCCTTCCCTGACACAAGATTTTAACGCCTATAACAAAAATTTAAAATTCTACTAACAATGTGTTTTCTCACAATTAATTAGATATTTATAGTTAGTTTGTTAGGTATTTTTACCCTCTTCTAAACCTTTTTAATTTTTTTTAAATTTCCAATTTAGTTTATAAAGGCAATTCCTTTTGAAAAACAAGACTTTCTTTGTATCTCAAATCAAGCAGGTTTTGATTCAAAAATCGAATCAAGAATCAAATCAGCAACTTAAGGAATATGAGTTAAAATATTTCTTCATGTTATATATTTCAAAACAAAAAAAATAATAATAACTTTTTTTTGGTGCTTCATGCAGTTTTAAACAATTGGAAACAATTTTTAACAATTGGTAACAATTTTTAACAATTGGTAACAATTTTTAACAATTGGTATCAATTTTTAACAATTGGTAACAATTTTTAACAATTGTTATCAATTTTTAACAATTGGTAACAATTTTTAACAATTTGTAAGAATAAAAAAAATATTTTTTGAAAGTGCAAAAGCGCCCAATTATTAAAAAATACTACAACAAAAAGAAAATAAGTAAATATTCAATAACTTGAATCTTTTTTTTTTAAAACTTAAATCACTTTTCCGATTTAATTCGAAATTTTAAAGATTCACATGGCCCTAATGTATTTATGTATTATGTAAATAAAACTTTAAAAAAAAACCACGTATAGAAAAGCCTAGAAACTACTTTAAAATAGAAAAGCCTAGAGAATGACGTAACTCGACTAATAATAATAATATTAAATTAGCGTATTCATATTATCAGATTCATAAATTGTTTTCCAATAGGCTACAAATTAATAGTCAAAATACTTTAGTCACAGAGGTAATTATGATCACTTTTTCCAATCTTGTTTTACTTTTGTTTAATACAGAGACGGGTGTCTGCAGACAAGATTTTTTTAATTCTTGATGTTCATTACAATCTTGTGAGTCACTATTATAATTTTCATGTTACTTCTGTAAATTAAACACATAAGTCTATTGTTAAAATATAGTTTATAGAAATTTTTATGATATGTTATAAACACCTTAAAGTATACATCAAAAAGTATACATGAAATACCTTAAGATATTACGATGTTCAGTAAAAATGATTTTAAGGCTAATCATTAACGGAGTTAATATGTGTATACTTTAGTCAACAAATAATAATTAAAACTTAATGAATTACTTGTTTTACTTAACGCCAAATTAAAAATTAAGAAGTTATAAAGAAATATAATAAAGGTGAATAAATATATAGAATAAAGGAAAAAAATGGTGGGAGGTGATGACAATAATGATGAGATCATATAAAAAATAGTATAAAAAATACATATATGTAATGAATTTTATTTTGATACATAAAAAACACAAATTTAAATAAAATTTTAGGATGCATTAACATTTAAGCTGCTCTGGTCATAGATCAGCAAATTAAATCAGTGAATTCTTGTGTGATATTATGCTGAGAAGATCAAAATGCTAAATCACTATTTAGCTCATCTATTACAATATTCCTATCACTTTTATCTGAATTGCTATCAGATAAAGCTTCAAATTTTCTAATTTCATTATCAATTTGATAAGAAATATTGAGGTTATTATCCACCAGTGGTGTTGGAAGGTTCATTATCTGCAGTGTTCAACCCATGTTTTTTGCATTTGCTTTGAACGACTGTTTTGGGCAAAGCGTCTATAGGCTGAGAAAAATAATACCCATTTTTACCTATGTAATCATAGTTATAGGCTCCATCAATAACCATTTCCCCTTGATTGATTTCGGACAAATAAACAAATAAATAAAAATTAAAATAAAATAGTTATAATTTTTCGATTTTTTTTTCTTTCAGTCCAATAGCTTGTAACTAAAACCAAGATTACTAAATATACAGGATGTGATATAAGAAAATTATATACTTAAATGAAAACATAAATATATTTTTCTCTCCGTAAAATTTGCATCTACATCAAAAACATTTTGCGCTATGCATTTTTGTACCTTTGGCGAGCCATTAATGATACGCTTATGGTCCGGCAATGGCTAGCCAGTTCTGGTTCGCCAGCTAAGGCCCTTAACTGGATCACATGTGTTTTGCCGGACCTGGCTCGCCAGCTCTGGCCCATAATATACTGCTGATTGGATTCCAATCGGCTATTCAAGCTGTTAAAGATGGCAGTATAATGTTAACGGCAACAAATACATTTGGAGTACCGACATTAACGTTGAAAGATAAGGTAATTGGACGTCGACAATCAAGCTCTGTGGGAAGAAAGGAGGTGTTTATAAAGCAAGAGGTTCCTCTTGCTTTATAAACACCTTAAACCAATAGTTATAAACACGTTAAAGCAATAGTAACAAGGTTTTTTTAATTGGCGAAACGTGGATTTCCAATGACAACAAAGTGGTTGGGATATATTACTTATTTATATGCTAAAAAATTACGTCGTTGTTAAATACTTAAAAAAGATTTGCCCACTACATGGCATAAATAAAAGGTGTTATTCAATCCAAGTGGCAACTTCTCTAAGAAAAAAAATTCTGCATTAAAAGCAATTAGTTCAAGAAAAGAAAGGAATTTTTTTCCCAATAAAATAAATGCAGATAGATTATAAAAGAGGAAGTCTCAATTTAAAACCATTACTAAATCAAATAGCAGGCTTACATCAGAAACAGCAAAAAACAGCTTTCTGCTACGTGTTCGGTGTGGCATGAGTAGAGTCATCAGAAGAATGTCTCTAATGCGTTTTAATATCCCTTAATTGCGAACATTCTAAACAACAGAATCATTATAAATTTGAGTTAAAATCAATAAAAGTTAATAAAAAACCTATACTCTGAACAAAAACTAATATTAAAAATTACTCTATTATTAATATTTACTTTTATTATAAACAACATGTGGAATATAAAAAAAAATTAATCAAATCTTACTTGATATTCTCACAAGATAAAAAATATTCAGTTTTAATTTTGTTATAACGGTTTTCTAGTTTTCTATTCTTATTTTATTTGCGCATTTTTATATTCCCAATGTGTTTCCATGTGCACATTCCATTATTGAAATTAGTGGCTTTTAACGACTTCAAACTGCTCATTCATTACGTTTGTGCAAAAGAGAATGACGTAGTACTTTTTATATTTTATACCAGTGTTCGATAATATAATATCTTTACTAAAAATTCTTTTTTTGATATTTTATGAAAATAAAAAGCTTATTTTTTTTTTTTGTCCCGAACTCTTAGACGAGCGTTATTTTATACGTTATAAGCTGAACGAGCGTTGTTTATCGCGCCAAGAACGTTTAAAAAATACCGTTAACGGGCGCGTTTTACGAGCGGAGCGCGCTCGCTTCATCACAAGCCCTTCATAGTGTAGTTATATCTTTACAATTCGAATTTTTGCTACAAACAAATTATGCTAACTTTCCACTGAATGATTTTTTATCACAGAATTGTTCCTAAAAATAACAAAAAAAAATCACACACGCACAAAAAATTTTAAATTGATAAATATATTTCTCCCATAACTATTCGCTGTTCCGTAATGTAAGAAAAAAACAGTCAATAATTGATTTTCATAAGTCCCAGTGTAGGCACCGGACCAAAATAAGACGTCTTTTGAACGTCCAAAAGACGTTCAAAAGACGTTTAAAACGTGTATAAGACGTTTAAAAGACGTCTTTTTTACGTCCGTGTCCACTGGGGACCTTCTTTTTAGTTGCATTTGACCTATTTTTTCTAAAATATAGAATTATAAAAGTTAATTTAAATCCTATCGAATTTTATTTATACTTACTGACCACCATTGTTCATCACATAAAACTCGCAAACATTTTTTTAGAAATAACATTTCTGCTTTTTTAATCAGCTCTCCTTCAAGTTTTGTGTTAACTGCTGACCACAATTAGGTCCATGCTGCTCTCTGCTCTAATATTGTATTATCAATTTGCAGATTCTAATAAAACTAATAGAAACATGTAATTAACATAATTTCATATTATTTCATTTTATATACGTTTAAACACAATACAAAATATTATATATTATATATATGATTACTTTTTATTGTAACATTATTATGTCTCTATTATTTACTCGACTTTTGCCACTCAGCAGTCATCTGCTAATTGTTTAAAAACCTTAAAAATGATTACACTAGTAGTGTTGCAGCTGTTGATTCTTGGTGAGGCATTAACTGATTCATTAATACTCATCACATACTGGGGTAGTATACTCATTATCAACTGGAACATTAACAACCGTTTCAGCCCTAATCCAATTCTGCAGTAACCTCCTTTTTGCCATCTTAAATGCTTATTGGACAAGGTCCTCTGTGGCTAATACAAATGACCTCAAAAAAAATAAAACTGATGAAGTGAAAAGACCTAAATTTAAAAAATAGAGCATCTTTTTTTTTGCCTAAAGTGACCTTGGTTTTAGGAAGGTAAATACCATTCTCAAAAAAAATTAGTTTTTTGAATAACTTTAAAATTTTAGTTTGTTTTTTTTTTAACAATTTTTTTATATTTGCTATAAAGGAAATATGATTGATTAAATTTTAACCTTTATATTATTGAAAATACTAAATAATAAAATAGTTAAGAAATCCCGTACTATTGATCTATATAAAGCAACTAAAATTTATACTATTTACATAAAATATTAACAATTAAAAGACATGATAGGGCAAACAAAGTATTTTTTTCAGAAGTTGCAAGCAAACTATGACAATGAAGTGATGATAATCAACAAAATTAGAAAGCTGTAAAATCTGATACTCTGGTTGAAAAACAAATATAGCTTCATAAGAATGAAAGTAATAAGTAAAATTGTTTGTATTCACAATTTCTGAGACAAAATGCCACTGCTCTCCTTTGTTCATTTGGTTGTTCTTTTTGATTTAATTATTATTTGTACTTGGAATGAAACATACAATTTTTCCATAGTCTGGCAAAGAAACGTACTTGTTTGTATTTAACACTTCCTGAATGCAACGTTTTTGTAATAGCAGTTTCTTCACATTACTTAAAACACTGAGTATTTTGCATAGCATTATAAAAAGGAAGTAAATAAGTAGGTTCTAGACTATATACCACAATGATAATTATGCTTTTATATTTCTTAAAGAGTTGTAACTCTATAGCCTGTTGCTGATGTCTAGATGCTAGAGTGTGACAAATATTGGTAAAATTGCATACGATATGTGCACACCTTTTAAAATATAAATTTTTCAGTTCGTATGGCATATAACTCATGCAAACAAGTGGACCAGACTTAGTTATAATATTGGGCAAATGCTCAAGAAAATAATGCTTTGGACGTAACCTTACTTTATTACTGCAGTTTAACTTGCTAAACATAGATAAATGATCACTTATAACATGGTTTAAATAAACATTTCATGTGCAAAACATGGCCCAAAAGTCAAATCAATTAAATGAGACAAGTGAAAAAGAAATTTCTAATTTTTATTCTTTAGAGGGACTATTTTTCCTACAACCATTCGTAAATACTTGAGTAGAGCCCACCGTTGTACTGTTTTATAGAGGGTGTAAGTTTATGCCCTGGTTCTTGTATTTTAAAATTTCTTTGCAGGTTTATGACTTTTTGCTACAGTTATTATTCCCTACAATAAAGAAATAGTTTTATTTATATCTGATAAAGTTAGAAATTTAGCTAATATGCACAAACCATGAAGAGTAAACCCTGCCTCTACAAGCACTACTCCGTTCAAAAGAGTGTGCATAATATCTAAACATCAATTATCTGTAACATGACAATCTTTTATTTTATTGAATGAGCATTCAGTCTTGACATATCTGTAGTTATTTTTAAGTTTATTTGAATTTTTCTTATTGCTTGCCATACTTGCTACTAAATTAATCAGATCTGTTTTGTAATTATGCACAGTACACATCTGAAACAGTTCATCTTCAAATTTAATTTAGATATCATCTTTTGTTGCATAGCTTATTGTACAAAAATGACTGCTAAAGAAAGAGTCAACAAATCCAAGCAAGCCATTGAGAGCCAAGTTATCACAAGTAACTTGGCAAAGATGTGCATAAACTGTACGATAACCTAAAACTGGGAATATTCCTTGTTATTCAGTAGTACTTAACTCCTGTATCTCATCAATAAATTTGCTTAAAATTAACCCATGACCATAAATTTCAATTTCATTAGTGTAACCCATGGCTAACTAGTGCACATTGGCAAAACAAGAGTTAAATGCGTTTTGAAGATTTTTTATAGTGTAATAAAAAACATCAATGTTATGAATAGACGATTGACTTTGCAACGAATTGGTTACACCTAAACCGTCATAAAACAATTGGATCATTACTGAAATTTTTTGAAATCACTAATGAAATAATGCTTTTTGAAGCGACTTTTATGTGAAAAGTTGGTTAATACACCAGGTTTACACTTTTTCTCAAGAAATGCTTTTACATAAGCCTCATTGTGTAACAAAGTAATTTTTTTTTTTTTTTTTCATATAAACATAATGAAACTACGAAATTGATTTTTAAAACCAGATAATTTTCTTTTTAAAAAAAATGACTTGGCAATGTTTTTTTGTAATACTAATATTCTTACATCTTTACAAATAAAAATTAAATTTAATAAAAAACTATTTTAATAACATTTTACCTGCCTTAAGTTATTCTGCTCGTGTAATACTAGATAAAAAAAATTGTTGTCGATGCAAAAGAAAAATTTTATCTAATCAACATTCTATTTTAAAAACGTTTTTTAAAAATGGAGGACGTTATTTAAGAAATAAACCATATACACAAAATTCACTAAAATCACAAAGCCACATTTAAACAATTACAATTAAGTTTCAACTTCATCAATAATTTAAAAGTATGAAACATAAAAATTACTTATTTTTAAAAGTAGACGGGCGTTTTGCACAGTTATATTGATTAATAAATTCGTCACAAGTCAAGTCAACTTCATAAAGATTGTTTGAAAACCAAATTGAAATAAACATATGATCAAAACCAAATTAAAAAAATAAGTGGCATACATAACAAGATAAAACATTTTTTTCATTTTGTAATAAAAATAAGATCAAAAGAACACGATGATTTAGACAAAAAAAATTCAAACTTTTTTTCTGAAATAATCTTTTAATAATATCTATTGTTAAGCTTTTAATTTTATTTTTTTTGCTATTTGATTTACTGGAAAAAAATTTTGCCATAAAAAAAAAAGTTAATTATCTCGTTTTGTAAGTCCACTTCTCAACACAAATTTCTTTGACTCTAATCGTGGCATAAAACTAATATCTTTATACGGTTTTACGGTTGAACCGTAAGAGGATGCCCTGCAAAATAAGTCCATGTGATAACATTTTAATAATAAATCAAGAGGATTGTTGCATAGTTGTTATTTAGGTTGCATCTCTTTTAAAATTTAGTCAATAACTGCACGATCATTTCCACCTAATAATAACGTTTTATTAAACTGTTCCTTAAAGTAACAAGATAGTGATCCAGCCATATTACTATATGGCTGGACAATTGTAGGTGTGATAACCGCTATTAGGTATAATAACGTAGGTATTTGCACTAAGCTCTGTTACAAGTGACGCTTCTTCAGCTTTAACATCCTTCAAAAAATTCAAACTATCTACATGCGAAACCACATCATAATTACGAGATAAATCTTGTAAATAGTTATTACAAAGGACATAATTGTCACATACAAAACAATTTTCTGGGGTTTCTTTAATAAATGCTGCTGCTTCACTAACTCTCTTTGAATTTATTTGGTTATAAGTATTTAAATGTCTAATAAAATTAAACAAAACTGAGAACAAACATTAGCACTTATCCTGACGTCAAAATATTGGCGGAGGTGGCGCCAGCATTTTTTGGTCATTGAGAAATCTCACTTTCAGACACGGAGCAAACTCTAAACATTTATATTTTTATAATTTTGTCAAATAAAGATGCTTTGCAAAAAATTGCAAAGACTGGAGCCTTGGAATAAAAAAGCCCCAAAATTTAAGCCTTTAAATGAAATTGACTCAAAACTATTTAGTTGGTTTGAATCCGTTTCAGAATTTAAATAGTTTTATAACTATAAAATAAAAATGTTCCTATTATTGCGTATGAATAATTCATTTTGAGAAACTTTAGCATTCTTTACATTACGCCCAAAATAACATAAAAATATACAACGTCAGAGTTCAGCAAATATAACGCCAGTAATCCATTATATTAGCGTTATATTGTTGTTTTATTGGCGTTATTTTGTCGTTAGTTTTATCCGTTATATTACCAAATCTGTCATTATATTGGCGTTATATTCATTATACTGATACTACTTTTACAAGCGCAATATTAAAAGCAAAAGCAATAACGTTTTAAGTAATAGTCACTATATAATATGTTCATTTTAATTACACAGGTTAACAAAAATAAAATTTTCTAGTGTCGTGGAAACAATTAGTTTTTATTATATCATTTCTCATTTTGATTTAAAATATTTCTCGTTAAAATTTATTGACAAAAAAATTGGCGGACCCGTAAACGGCGCACCCCAAACTCGGTGAAGTTCGTTAACTCTTGGAACGATAATTCTCGGTATTCGCATTTTGGTATTTTACAGAATGGGCGCTAAAGTATTACGTTATTACACGCCATAATGGTAACGTTGAAAGTAATTAAACAAAAAGTTGGCGTAAATGCATTTTAACAAAAACTTAACATTTTACAAAAAAGTTAAAAAAATTTTATATCAATATATCTACATTAAATATTATACATTAAATATTAGATTAAACAAATCTTCTAAAGGTATATTCTTGTGGCTTTTCTTCTTAACATATCTTTATTTGGCTTATCTTCTTTTAATCGATCTTCAAAAGGTATCTTTTTGCAACTTATCTTACATATCTTTTTGTGGCTTGTCTTATAGTTTTTGCAATGTAAATTTTGTGTTGTACTCAAAAAAAACAAGTTCAATATAAATGTTATGAAACATTAGTGTAAATATTATATTATAATACTTATTTTACATTACATTACAAAGGATTCCTATCATTATTATCTTTAAAGAGTAAAGAGAAATTTTCCTAAACATTTTTTATTTTTAAATTCATAATATTCTCTGAATACAGCTTCATCTAGCCTAAACCACTTTAAATCACCCTGTGATCCAAAAACACACAACTTAACCTTTGTTTCATCCGACACCAAAATGACTCAACATGATATTTTGTCGCTCCAGTGTCAGGATCAACAAAGTTTATTGTATGGTTTACAATGAAATGGTTGTAACCTAAGTTATTTAAATTAGCATAAGAAGCTCTCTGATCTGAGTGTATTATTGATCCAGGTGCAACCCATTGTTGAAATATTGTCACTAATGTCTGAGCTGTACCCTTCTTAAGTATCCTTTCTTAGTAGTTACATCAAATACTACAAAAATCTTGGAGTGTTTGATGTTACTACTAAGATTTATTTTAACATAATATTTATTTTAATATTATATTTAATAAGGTAATCATTATTAAAAAAAATGTAGGGCATAATGTTTTTTAACATTATGTCCGACGTATTTAATAAGGATAATCTGTTCTGTGTAAATAATAATAAAAGTGTTAAGTAAATCATACTTGAAAACGTTCATACTTTTGCACAACCATTCGTTGACCTGATAGACAAAGATTTAAGTAGCATTAATCTTTTTTGTTGCAAAAAGGGACCAATTTTTCTTCTTTGATACTTTCAATAAACTCAGCTAAAGGTGTCATCTTACTTTAATTGAAGGCGATAAAAAATGTGCTTAAAAAGCGCGACTTGAAAACTTTAATGTTAAATTTTTATTCGTTAATAATAGCCAATCATAAAACGGCAAAGATATCGTTTCGAACTTTACCGAGTTCGTTTGCGAACTTCACCGAGTTTGGGGTGCACCGTTTACAGGTCCGCCAAAAATTATGTAAAAAAGTGCTAAAGACTTCTAAATTAATTTTAAAAAATGTTTCTCAGCAATAATGCATATAAATCCTATTTTTATTACAAACGAATAACAAGATGACATACTTTTAAATAACTTTTTTTGCAACAATATTAGGGACTTTAACCCAAATACTAAAGATTTGAACCCGATTATCTTAACAACTTGACGTGATGGTGAAAAATGAGTTCCATATTTGAAATTAAAATAAGATATAAAAAAACAATTTGCTTGCTTGATCTGTATTATTATAATATGTATTGGTTGATAAAATATAGAAATGTAATAAAATTAGTTTAACAAACTAAAAACTAATTACAACTCTCTTTGAAGTAAGGTAGAACCATTTTCCTCGACATGCATAAGTTCAACACAAAACGTTTTTAGTTACTGACACAAGATAATAACATTTCATCATGCTTTAAATTGACGAAAATATCAACTAAATACTTGTTATAATTTTTATAGCATGAAATTCAATTAGTTATTAAGATTAAGATGAAGTTACCTTATATTATACAGGAGTTAACAATTTTTTGATATCCCTTGTTTAATTTTGTTAAAAATTGTTATCTTAAAAACTTGTTGAATACTTGTTGAAAAATACTCTTCTAAAGGGTTTTGCGAAAAGTTTTCAGATAACAAAAAATTAACTCCACTTTCTTGAAGAAGACATTTGCCAAGTTCAGTGAAAGAATGCACTAAGTAAATAGGAATGCACTAAATAACAACTCAACTCAATGTTATGTAAAACTCATATAAATATGATATTAAATACTAATAATAATAAATTGTAATGCAATATATATATATATATATATATAT
The DNA here is from genome assembly GCF_022113875.1 of Hydra vulgaris. Lineage (NCBI taxonomy): Eukaryota > Metazoa > Cnidaria > Hydrozoa > Anthoathecata > Hydridae > Hydra > Hydra vulgaris. Next base: position 43,216,051 of record NC_061159.1, on the reverse strand, counting down.
ATATATATATATATAAATATACATATATATATATATATATATATATATATATATATATATATATATATATATATATATATATATATATATATATATATATATATATATATATATATATATATATATATATATATATATATATATATATGTGCATATGGGTGTGTGTGTGCGTGTGTGTGTGTGTGTGTGTACGTATACACACACACACACACACACACACGCACACACCCATATGCACATATATGTGTTATATAATAATTAACTATTAAAAGATATAACGCAAAAGATACAAAATAAAAATACTACCCTGTTATTTTTGTTTTTTATGATGTTTTATTAATTATGTTTCAAAGTTTAACGACAAGCAAATGTGTATTTATGTGTCTCTTGTGTATGTGCAGAACTAATCAGTGTAAGTCTGAACTGAAACAGTTTAAGCTAGAACCAAGTTATACGCAAAATATAATAACTTAACCTCCAGAAAATTTAAAATATACTCAAAACTGTTATTCTGAACCCATCTAAAGTTTGTTTACTTAAACAAAGACGTTTTTTATCATCATCTTTTAACCATGGAATAGTTGCAGAAGCGAGTTGCCAATCATTAAAATAAGCAAGAAAAACATTATTCAGCCACTAAAAAAGAAAATAAAGATTTTGCTTAACAGGTTTTAGTTTTCTTTTTAAACAAAATAGCAAACAATACAGGCATTCCTTTGTTACTTTTTAAAAATGGCATACTTTTGCCCCCTACTCTAGCCTTATTCAACTGTTTACCCCCCGCCCCGCCCCCTCCCCTCTTCCTGCTTTCTTCAGTTAAATAAGCCCTTTAATCCACTTTACTGCACAAGCAAACAAAATAATTAATAATAAAACTTAATGGACAAATGATAAACGTTATTGAAATAACTTATTTAGAAGAATTTACTAAGAGGGTGAAATATAAAAAATTAAGTGTATAAACATATCTCTATTCTAATCTTGTTGAAAAGACTTATTGAACAAAACATTTTTACCGTGAATCTCTCATCTAGATGTAAAGTATATGGATTTAACATAGATTTTTTTGTTTTATTTCTTTTCCTACTCACATTTAAGCAATCAAAAAAATTATCCATCAAAGAAATAAATCGCCGCAACTCTATAGTATCATTATTTCCTTGTTCCTCAAGCATATGCATTACAGTTGCACTGAGAACCTAAACATAAAATCATGAAAAAAACTTCAAATTAAAAAGTACAATTTTTGTTTATTAATTTACAGTAAGTTAAATACAACTGTACCTGTGCAGCAAGATTAACGCGCATTCGAGATTAACGCATCTTCTCGTAATTTATGGCCCATTCGTAATCCAATTGCATCACGTGACATACCCAAGTCCCATTCATACACACTGACTATTTGTGGCCAACACAGACGTTTTCCATTAACCTGAATATTTATTTTATACTATTTAAACAAATGAATAATTAATAATAAAACATAACTAAATTCAATGTCATTAAAGTTTTCAAGATGTTTTATCACTTGATTGCATGTATTACCATCAGGTTCCTAGTTTTGTGATTCCAATGAGAATTTTCTAAGTTGCTCCTGGTTGTCTTGATAAGATGTGGTACATCAGATATAAAATATATTTTACGATCTAAATAAATATTAAACCTTTTCATTGTCATTTTTATAACTTATTAATCAAGAAATATTAGCTAACACAATAATAAAAAAAAAAAAAAACCTGGATGCCATTTATGTTTAGTCCAATAAACACAATCATCTTTAAAGTTATTGAGGCCCTCAATAAAATGAAGTTGAAAAAACTTTCGATTTTGTGAAGAACCATCAGCCACAATACAACGAACTTTAAGACCAATACTCTCCAAAACAAATATGGCTTTCCAAGCGCATGAAAAAAGCTGATCACTTTTAAGTCCCTCAGATGCAAAATAACTAAAAGAACAACATAAAGATGTAAATAAACCTCGAACCATAAAAACAATAACATATTTTGGTAAAGTAGGTTCTGATTCAGAAAGACCTTCACATTTTTTCTTGAATGACTCTAATGCATCGTTAATTTCTCCCATTTCACTTATTCCTACTATCTTTCCACTTGTTCTACTGAACACTAAACCACTTTTAATTTTCATTTCTTCAAAAACTAAAGATACATTTTTTTCAAAATCTTGAAGTTTAGTGATATTAGTTTCAATAATTAGGAGGTCTATAACTTTATGATTAAAACCACATCCAGGCTGAGTGAAATTAATGTATTGCAAAAGAGTGTTCTTGCAAGGTAGGTTTAAAAACTGTGTTTTGCAGATGTGCTTGTATGTGGAAGGGCTTTTGAGGTATATACTTAAACACCATCGGATCATTATAGAGTGCCACTTCATAGCTTTGGTATTTTTTAAACCAACTTGTAGTTTTTGTTGTTCCCACAATAAAAATTGTGGAGATTCATTGTCAAAAGGATTTTTATTTGATTCTGAGAGCAGACTCTTTTACAATTTTATGTGTATTATTATCTATATACAACCCATCAATTTTTATTAACTTTTTAACTTCAGCTTGCAATTTAATTATTCTTTTAGTCAATGAACTTTTTTGTTGTTGTAGCAATTTTACTTTATCTATTAGTTCTTGATGAGATAAATATTTCAAGTTAGTAGTCTTAGAACTACCAGTATCACTTTCTATATTTTTTAATCTGAAGTTAGAAACTTTAAGAAAATTTCTACAGTTTTCACACTTTTTGCACCTTTGTGTTTTTTCATTACAAAGTATCTCACAAGATTCATGACGTAAATTTGTAAAATCATCTACGGTTTCCAAATACTTCGCCTCTATATTTATTTCACTTTTAATGTTAGGATTAATAAAACGTGAGCGTTTTTGAATTATAATTTCTGGATAATCCTGGTTTCCAATACATATATATGACTGCACAATAAGTTTGAAGATGTTATCAGCATTTTTTTTATTTATGATAAGTGATAAATTTTTTAGAAAATTAGAACTTTTAGTTATATTTCTATCAAAAACTTTTAGTTCCCATGTTTTATCATGGAAAATAATAACTTTTTTTAACAAGAAAACTCCATCACTATCCATAGATACTATATTAAAGATCATTAAACCATTATGAAATGTTGTCACAAACCCGTTATTAGAAGCAATTTGACACAGAGTGTTAAACTTCTTACCAGTCACTGTGACACACTGTGTCACAGTGACTGGTTGGTTATTAAAAGCAATTTAACACAGAGTGTCAAATTTTTTATCAGTCACTGTGACACACTGTGTCACAGTCACTGGTAGGTCCTCTGTTAGTTTTCTTTTTCTCTCTTTTTTCTCTAAACATATTGAACATTTTTCACTGTGTGGCTCAAAATGAGTGATAGTAAACAAATTTGAGTTCTCTTCTATTGCTTTTCCTTCGCTATGAAATAACTTCATATGACAAAAATGACAGATATGACGTGGATGAACATCAAAGCGATCTTTATCCAAGTCAATGTTAAATAATTCTTTCAGTTTATCCTTATATAAACTAACCAATTTTGGGTTTTGATAACCAGTTGTAATCTTTATTTTTGAATTACAAATCCGACACTATTTCGATAACTTTTCACAATGAATATTCATTTTCAAAACAGTATTGCTAAAAAAAGAAAATTATTAAAATCTTATAAAACTATAAATATTATTTATAGAATAAATATCAGGGGCGGATGCAGGATTTTTTGTGGGTGTTGCCTGTTTTTTTTTCAAGTTGCCAAAATAGTTTGCAACTTTTTTTTTGTAAGCCCCTTCCTCAGGCTAGCGAGGGGGGGGGGAGGAGTTAAAAGCGGCATCAGTACTTTATTATTACTTACCGAGCATTGTTCTCAATTACCCATATAAAACAAAACTAACAACAATATTGCCTTGGCTATTCTGTTCATAAATTAGACATTTTTTACTTGTCTAACCTATTTAACGAAGTGCACCAACGTGAAGGTAAGCCATAGGACTTTGCACTCCATCTGTAAACTGTCATGTGGCCTAAGGTTAGCCCTCCATTTCTGTATTCTTTCCTTTTCTTGATAGGCAGTAAGTGTAAAGTAATTGTATTGTTGCCTTAGGTTAGCCTCCATTTCTGGATTCTTTCCTTTTCTTGATAAGCAGTTAGGCCAATTTTTTTTTTTAAGTTTTTTTTTTTTTTAATTTTTAATTTTGTTTTTTCTAATTTTGATGAAATATAAAATAAACTTAAATATAAAACAAACTAAAATACAAGAATATAGTCAATAAATAAAAAAAGAAATTAATAAATTAATATTAGGTAAAAACCAACCTCTAAGCGTCGTTCCCCTAAAACAGAAAAAATATTTAAAACACTTTCTACATCAGGAATTATTTCTTGTAGAATAGACATCAGAGCTAAAGAATTAAATCTTGACTCTGTCATGCGGCTTCGCATAAAAGTTTTCAGTCTGCGTATAACAGAAATGCTCCTCTCGCATTCACATGTAGTAATTGGAATTGTTCCCATTATTAAAAAACCTTCCCTAATGTTTGGGAAACCCCTCAAATCAATAGATTTTAAAGTTTCTGTAATAGTGGATGGGATCACAGATTGATTGTTCCAAAATGTTTCCCACAAATCTAATTCAGCATGAATTGATGTAGGATGAGGCATATCCGATATATAAAAATGCAAAAATTCCATAAAATCTAACTTCCAAAAACATTTTTCTTTATTTTTTTTACAACAGTAGGAATACCAGATAAACCTTTGTAAACAACCATATCACCTATATCAAATCTATCTTCTAATTCATTAATTAAATGATCTAGAAGAGAAGATGTGATGGAATATTTGAAATAATCTGAAACTGTGTCAGAGGGATAATTATCTCTTTAAACTTGTCTGCCACAGAGCCTTGGTTTAACTTCTGAAACATCAAGAGTCTTAGCTAGATTAAGAGCAATTAAGTACCATTCGTTATGATAGAAATCAATATTTTTTTTTTAATCTAAAATTTGAGTTTTTAAACAATTTATTTCATTACACTGTTGTGATATATCAAACGCTTTAATTTGAAGAACAACAGTGATAGCATAGAAATAGTCCATTATTTGTTTGGTTAAAACTTAACTTACAATAAAAGAAAAATTAGTCATAAGATTTAAAAAACATGAAGCTTTTGAAGAAGTATCAATATTATAACTCTTATCTTCATTGTATGCCATTTCTTCCATTGAATGAAAAACAGATATGTAGTTATCAAAAAAAACATCCAGACCTTTAAGTTTCTGAACCCATCTAGTTCGAAATGTATCGATTAATTTTGATTGACCAGGAAAAATGAATTTATTATGACAGCTGGCACGTTTAGGTGATAAGTTAAAAAAATATGATATATCTTTGATTTGATCAAGAACGTTTCTAACACTCTGAACATTGCATGATTTACTTACAACTAAATTAAGTTTATGGCATGCACAGTGAACAAAAATAGCCTTTGAATTTATAAATTTAATTCTTGATGAAATACCTTTTAATTTACCAGACAATGCCTCATCACTATCATATCCTTGACCTTTAACATTTTTGGATATCAAGACCAAGATCATCAATTGCAGAAACTATATTTTGCGCAAGACTAAGACCAGTTGTACCAGATTTACATTCAATGAACCGTAGAAAATCTTCACAAATAACATTATCACAGTCAATGTATCTTATAACTAGAGAAAGCTGTTCAACATTAGAACAATCAGAGGCTCCATCACACAAGATAGAAAAATAACCTGAATTTTTAACTTTATTAATTAGAATTTCTTCGATTGTTTTTCCACAGCATTCAATAAGTTCGTTTTGTGTGGTTTTAGATATATAGGTTGCATTTTTAGGAGCAGAACGAATATGGTGCTCAAGAACTTTATCACCTGCTTCAATGCGAAAATTTAAAAGCTCTACAAAGTTACCTATTCCAATGTTGATTTTACATGTTTCTCCGATCACTGGATGATACTTACTGTCATCACGATGACCTCGAAAAGCAATATCATTGCGGCCAAGAAAAATAATTGTCTTTATAATTTGAATAAATTTCTTTCGATTACTTATAATAAGTTTTTTTCTCTGATTATCGATGTCAACTTCAATCAGATTTTTTTTTGAATTAGATCTAGATTGCAGCATGTTAAGACAATGCATTGACATTTGATGAAGTCGACAATTATTTTTGTGATCCATGTAAGCACGAATTGCATTACCCCATATTTTAAAAGGTTTTCAAATAAAGTTGATTATTGAGGTATTGTTTGGAATTCTGCTTCACAACAGTGTACATGGAAGGCAGTATGCTCCATCTTCAATCTGTGAGTAAGCTAACCAGGAATATTCAAGTAGCCATTTATGTAAAAATGATCGTTTCTTTTTTTCACCAGAAATAGGAAAAACAAAAAATGAGTTAGGAATAAATATTTTATTAACTAGATCTAATAACATTGAATCATCTTTGCCAGCAGATAGTTGTCTACCGCGCTCATAGTAAGTAGAAACATCATAAAAAGGAAGGCTTAAAGACTGATCCGATGAACAAGGAATACAATTAAGTAAGATTGGATTAGGAGTAATATCAATATTTACATCTATAATTTTAGTTTCATTACTTATGCCAAACTTTATGTGAGATTGAATTATGATTTTTTTTTTTGAAAATAGATTTTTAGGAGGTTGACAAGATAAATTAAGAACCTTAGTGTTAACAGAAGAATGCGATAAAACACTTGGCAAAACTGAACACAATCCTCTTTTTAAATCACTTTTGACAAATTTCTTTAGGCATAAAACTTCTCTTTTCACAATAGGGACAAAATGATTTGGTGACCACATATCTTTATCCTTGGAAATAGAGCGACAATCAGTGTTACACCATAAAATACTCAGAATTTCTTTATTTGTTTTATGATCACCACGTGGGTATATACATAAATTAAATAACTTTTTATATTTTTCAAGTCCGAATTCAGGATAAATAGACCGAATTTGTTTATTTAACACTGTAGATAATGCAATTAAACAAAGAAAAGAAGCAAATTTATTGTTTCTGCAATTGTTACAGGCTTCTTTTTTTATAAGTTCAGCAATATTTATATCATTTAATTCTGTAAAAGAATCAGAACTCTCAAATGAAACACATGGCATAAAAACACTAGAGAGCGAGGAAAAACTTTTAGATTCCACTTGGTTTAAGATTATTGGGTATCTCGAATAATAGGTTGCTTTCTCAAACAACTCAACAGAAGTTAATAGTCGAAGAATTTCATGTGTTTTATCTGATGAATTTATTAATAAAGCAGCAGAGTTGTAAAGACATTACCATTCTCCATTGACCTGTTAAGTCATAACATATATATATATACTAAATATAACTAAAACAAACATATTTAACTAAACATTATTTGTCAAGAATTATTGTTTTATAAACATAAAAAAACATAAAAAAAAAGTGTTTAAACTCATACTTTAAAACAATATAGTCTTCATATTCTTTTTGCATAGAAATAAAAGCTTCCATTTCAGAATTTCTTAAAGAAAAAAGATCTTTGTTTACAACAGGAAAGTTTGAATTTAATTCTTTAAGATTATTACGAAGCTTTGCTTTGTAAGTTGTAATATTAGGCAAATGCTTGGCTTTAATGGCATTGGATAGCAACAAATCCGTAATTGTAAACAAAAAAAAAATTTGCAATAAAAACTACTTATTAGCTAATTTTTGATAAACTTCAATTTATTCGAATACTTAAGGCTTTATGCGAATAATTAAGGCGTTATTAGAATAATTAAGGATTCATTTTTATATATAAACGGAACCGAGAGAACCCTTTTGATCAATCGTTCCTGCAACTTTTTTTGTTGTCTACCGGAAATTCGGGTCAAATGAATCCTGAAACAATAGGGATTTTTTTGGCCTTCATTACGGCAAGCAAAATAAATACATTCCAATAACGATTGATTAAAAGGGTTCTTTCGGTACCGTTAACTTTAAAAAAAGAATCCTGATTTAATAGCGGCGTTTTGAACATGACGGAGGAGAGCTAAGTCTGAAACATTGTTACAGCCGTGTATGTTGTTCTATAAAGGCAATGTTTTTTTTTATATATAGAACTTATATATACATATTAGTTTTCTGTATACCATTTAAGTTTAGAATTTTTTAGATTATGGAATTTTTCTAATTTCTTAGAATATTATGGGTGAATCCTGGGCAACACAGGATACCCCCTAGATCCGCCCCTGAATATTTTTATAAATATTTATTTTATAAATATATGTATATATATATATATATATATATATATATATATATATATATATATATATATATATATATATATATATATATATATATATATATATATATATATATATATATATATATATATATATATATATATATATATATATATATATATACATATATATATATATATATATATATATATATATATATATATATAATATATATATATATATATATATATATATATATATATATATATATATATATATATATATATATATATATATATATATATATATATATATATATATATACAATAACAGTATATTTACAATAACAATATTTTTGTTTTTTATTATTATTATAAATTTATTTCAGACAACAAGCGTATACAATTTAAAAGCCAGGTCCATAGCTTAAAAAAGAAAAATTATTATTTTAAAATTTGATTAAGTGCATGCATGAAATTATTTGTTAAGGTACAATCAACTGATTACAAAGCATGTCTACAGTTTAACATTATATACATATATATTCACAATATATACATATATATACACAATATATACATATATAATATTAATAATATTATATATGTATATGATGTGTGTATATATGTATGTATTGTGTATATATATATATATGTATATACTGTGTATATATATTATTAATATATATACACAATATATATATATATATATATATATATATATGTATATATATATATATATATATATATATATATATATATATACATATATATATATATATATGTACAATAACATAATAAACACACAAACACGCACACACACGCTCACACACACAGATATTAGTCCATATAAACCATATATGCCTCATTACTCCATATAAACTATATATGCCTCATTACTCCATATAAACCTTATGCTTTACTCATTAGAAAAACATGGTTTATATGGAGTAATGCCTCATTACTCCATATAAACCATATATGCCTCATTACTCCATATAAACCTTATGCTTTACTCATTAGAAAAACATTTTTTTGAACACTTTGAAAATTGTTTCAATAATGTTTTTAACAATGTGTCGTTTCACATAACAAAACCAGAAATACTGCTTGATTATACAAATTATTTTATAAATAATATTTTTAGCATGTTAACTTGTTGTAATAGCTTCATTGTTAACTATATACATTTTTTATTGCCTAAAATTATGTTATATTTTCATGGAATATATAAAGTTGTGTTAAAATATCAACTTTACGAAATACCATTTCACTGTATTTTTCATCCAGTGAAACTCGTCGGCCGTGTTTTTTTTACATTTGTCGGTTACAAGCATGCTTCCACGACGACTTGAACATCCATCTGTTTTATACTTCCATGATGCCACTAAAGAATATAACATTAAAAGGATAATAGCAAACGACACCTTAATAATTTATTGAAAATAAACTCGTATTGAAAAGATACATATAGCTTTACTATTTCTACTAAATGTTGTTGCCATTAATGGTTACAAAATAAAATAAGCAATAATTTAAAAAGGCAACTTCTCTTACTATGTCATTCATAATCATTTTGAAAAGATAAAACCTTATTATTCCTAACAGATGCCAATGCCATTGAAGACTACAAAATACAAAAAATAAGAAGCAAAAAAACACTTTACAACTGGAACCATATGTTGATACCATCGGTAATAAATGTTGCATCCACTAAATAACTCAAAGTAAATATATGTATAATATATATTAATTTGAATAATTGTTTATAACAATTTTTCAAAACTATAACATTACAATGGCTACTAAGTGTCGATGCACTAAAAGAATATAAAATAAAAAGTTAAATAAGCATATAACACCTTAATAGTTTATGCATTATAAACTATAAGTCTAATAAGCAAATAACATCTTTATGTTATGACTTATAAATGATACCCGCATATCATTTTTAAGTCATAAAAATCATTTTGAAAAGATATAGCCTTACAATTACTACCAGATGTCAGTAATAGTTTATGGATTATAAAATCCTATAGAAAAGATACATGTAGCTTTACCACTAGTACTAAATGCTGTTGGCACTAAATATTGCAAGTTAAATGAGTAATAACTTAAAAAGAATTTGAACAAATTAAATTTAATTAATCGCTTGATTTAAAGTTGTTACCTCTCACCCTTTTCAAAGACCCTCACGAAGGCCTTCTGTTTTAGCTATGTGGTCGCGCTTGTCTAACTTTTAGCGCGATTAGTATATTAATATTTTGCATAATAATAAGATTGGTCTGAAAAAAAAGCAGATGTATGAAGACGTATTATGATATTTTTTTCATAAAAAACCATATGAACCCATAAACGGTTTTTAACGAACGTTATGTTTACAAAAAAAATGCAAGAGGGTATTGCGTTTTAATTTATTTAGTGGTGTTTAATTTTAAAATTAAGTTTTTCAAAGTAAGAATCGAGTTCATGTTTTGCACTTTTGTAATGATTTGAAAATGATATAAACTAGGGTTGTTAACCGGAGGATTTCGTGCAATTCCGGAAAAACAACATTCTTTCGTAAGGAGATTGAGAACACGGAATTACATTTTTTCGTACCAAATGTTACAAAACATTTAAAATCGCCGATGTTCATTTCGCAAAAGCCACTTCCGAAATTTTGCATTTCGCAAGTTGACATACGAAACAAAACTATTTTGCAACATACGAAAGTAGCGGTTTCGGAAGTCGCACTTGCGAAACAAACATTTTCGACAAACGACGTTTTGAAGTCTATAAAGAAAATTTGTTTGCCAGACTGATTTTAATTGTAAAAATTAACATCTTTAAATCCCAAAATGTTTATAATGAATTTTTATTTTTCAGTATAATAACTATTAAATTTTTGTGGTTTTATTTTTAGAAATATTGATAAAAAATAAAATTTCTTTCGAAACGAAAGTATTTCGGATCACAACATACGAAAGAATTCTTAACGAAAATAAACTTACGAAACGTGCTATAATAAATATATGCAAAGATGTTTTTTGAACTCATTACGCATATTAAAAATAAGAATGATGGGTAGGAATATACATGTTTTTTTTTTAAAGCATATGAAATTTTTGAAACAGGTTCGAATATGCTTAAGCAAATAGTAAAAAGAGGTTCAAAAATATGCTTTAGCTTAAGCATATTTCTGATAAAATATACCTATTTCAATAATTTCTAAAAGTGTGCACGTTACTAAAGTTCTAGCAGATTTTAAAGGTATGTAGAGTCCTGTTTGAATACGCTTTTCGAAGTATAGATCTTAGAAAATATTTTTTTTTAATTTTAATAAGATATAAATTTAAGTATAAGATTGTATAGTTCAATCAGTTAGATACGTGACAATTCGCCGCAGAGATCCGGGTTCGCATCCCGCAGTCATTGTAACTTTTGTTCATCAAACTCTTTTTACTTAAAATAGCATTTTTTGACCTCCATGTTCAATATTACAGATATTTCGTCACCTTCACAATAGTGACAACCTCTCTTCTGTTAGTTATTCTTTTAAGATTGAGTTCATTGTGCTTAATTCAACACGTTTCCCTTGCTTTACCAAGTTCTACTTAAATTATGATAAAATGTACGTAAAACAACTTTTTCAAATAATATAAATTATATTGCTTTAAATCTTTTGCTTTTTGTACTAGACATCTGTCTTAAATACTTTGTAATAATTTCTAGCTAACTCTGAGTCTAATATAACCATTTCTGAATATAATTTCCCTGAGGCTCCTACAGCCTATTGTGTTCCATTAAAAGTAACTAGTTTTTGAGTCCAGATATTAATTATAAGCATCTAAAGGTTCACATTACTATTCATTTTCCTGATATATAGAATCCTATTTGCATACGTATCTCTTCTGTAAATTCTGTTTTATATAGTTTCTTAATTATATATTAAATAAATATTACTATTCACTTAGTTGAATGAACGTATAGCTCATTCAGTTAAGACATTTGGCCGCGTAGACCCAGGTTCACATCCCGCTGTTTCACATATATTTCTTCTCTTTTTACTCTTTCTGATATCATTTACCTTTAGAGAGGTCTCTCGTTCTTTATAATAAAGTATTTAATTGTTTATCACACATCCTCTTTATACTTTTTAAAAAGAAAGGCATACTGTTTATCTGTTCATTGAGAGTCCAACTTAACGGGATTTTACTGTATATATATATGTGTGTATATATATATATATATATATATATATATATATATATATATATATATATATATATATATATATATATATATATATACATATATATACAGTAAAATCCCGTTGAGTAAAATCCTTTTAATGTATATATATATATATATATATATATATATATATATATATATATATATATATATATATATATATATATATATTAGGTATATTTGTATAAACATTTGAAGAATCATTTGAGAACATTTTTTTATAATTTTATTATTTATTATTTAAACTGTTAACAGTTAATATCTTAAATATATCGTAACATAAAATCTTTTGCGTCTTTTTCGTAACTACACATTCCGGAATGCTTTTTCCGTAAGGAACTATTTCGTGAGTATTCTTACGAAATGATTTGTTTCGCAAGTTTTCTTTCGCAATGCTTTATTACGGAATTTTATTTACTATTTATATTTTCGTATAGCGCGTTACGGAATGTGCATTTTTGCATGTGCAACTTCCGCAATAACAATTCTAATTCGGTAGATAAAATTGCGAAATTTTCGCAAGTTTTGTTTTTCGGCGAACAACCCTAATATAAACCTTAATTATAATAAAACAATTTTTATGTTTTTATATAATTTACATTATTGTACGTAGTATTTCTATTTTAAAAGTACTTAATCAGTTTAGTAACGGCGCATTTTTTTCTAAATAAAGTATTCTACATTTAATTATTTATTTCAGGACAATCCTAACGCAAAGCAAGGTAAATAAATAAATCACTCCGTAATATCCTAACCTCAGACAGGTTAAAAAAAGACGATGGCTGTGCAAAAAGTTAATTTAAAGAAAATATGTTTTATGAAAAGTTTTTTTTTTGAACTTTATAAAACACATTATAAATATACAAACATACATATATATTTAAAAAAATATATAAATCTGAGTAGAAGGCGGCGTCGTTCATGGCTTACTGCTGCAAATAAATTAACAATCTCATCTAAAGGGATTTCCTCTAAAATAACCGCATTGTAGTAATATAGTAACGTATCTCGCGTATGTTCCTAGGTTAATTTGTTTCTTAACTTGTTTCTCAATTGTTTAAGAGCAGAAAATACTCTCTCACATTTGTCAATGTCAACACTAAGCGTCAAAGTGTGGTGATATATATGAAATATATTTTTTCATTGCCAAAGATCCACGTAATGCTCTTCGATGCAGAATATACCTAAAATATGAAAAAATAACCATCATTAATTTTAAAATTGATTTAATAACTGCACATATTAAAGTATAAAAATCAAACTTGTACGTGCATACAAGGCATCGGTGCATGAGATGATTCTTTTCTTTATGAGCTCCTGTTTTGTAGTTAGTTTCTGGCAAGACGCGTTCTTCGCTATCTAAAGTTTCCGTTTCGCTATCTTCCATTTCATTGTCGTCATTCATTATACCGATTCGACGTGTGCCAAGCGCTTTCAAATAGAGTCGAAGTGTTTTGAGTTCTTGTCGAAAATTAACACAATTAATGTTGTTCAATGAGGGGAATTTTGTAATATATGTATTAAAATTGTACGCATCAGTTTTTTGGTCAGTGTTAAAAATCAGCATATTTAGACATAATTTAACACAAAGTATTTAAATCTTCGCAGCCTTTATCTCTAAATCGGGCACGCATCTCTGTTAATATATTACCGAATACTAAAGAACGTATTTCTTTGAATGCCGATCTCGGAAACGCATATAGCTCTTTCATACGGACACTGCCACCACCGTTCCCGTATGATACCACTTAACGTTCTAAATCATTTTTCATCTTTGAGTTTTTAGGATCTAATTTCATGATAACATATACATTTCTTTGAAGTACCTATAAATATAATAGTTAACATGCAAATTTTTTACCATTAGAATGTAAATCTACCAAATATCCTTTTAACAAGGTTAAAAAATTATGAGTTAATCAAACAAGATAATTCAAAATAGTTTAATATTAGTTTTTTACCTTGCAATATGAATCAGAGTATCTTCAGAAGTGATTTTTTTTTTCCAGTTTCTTCCAATTTCAACAGGGTTGCAGAGAATAATTGATTTACGCTGGAATAATTGCATAATCTTAAAACTGTATTATTGACATTAATTCATCCACATGAGACATCATCTGGGAATATAATATAGCTGAAACTATATTCTCCTTTTGTTGAACTTGTTGAAGAAGCGCAAAGTCAGTACCTCGCGTTTCCACATCGAAATCAGGGTCAGCGGCAATCAAGTCTAAAATAGCGATTAATTGAACAATTAATCCATCGTTGATTTGCTTTTCGGCGTCCTCACTGTTAAATCTACCTATCAAACTAGTTACAGCTTTGTATCTTCCTTGCCACTCATGCGTAAGAAACTTAGCCAACTTTTTTACTTCCACCCTGATTATGCTTGCTTCCGTTGACTGTATTCACAAATACTGCACGTCTCTTGTAACCTGCGTTTACAAAGTTGAATAGGTTTTGAAGCATAGAGAACAGCTGCTGAACGGAAAGATGATCAATGAGGCTACAATGGTCAACAACAGCAAGGCTAAAACAATGTGAATGACAACAAATTTGTTGTTTTCCATTTTGAGTAGCTTCTCGAAAATGATCCGCATGCTTTGTCATTACTGATGCCCCATCGAAACAGTGCGCAATGCAATTTGCTTTCCAGTCAAGGTTTGTTTTGTCCAACATATCAGATATGTCTGTAAATAAATTTGTTGCTCTTCAACAAATTTATTTAACAGTTACTTTACACACATCAATCAACCTCTCTTCAATAATATTGCGTAATGGAACGTAAGAAACGTATTCATCGATTGCTTCTTGGTGTTGCTTCTGAATGGTACGAATTACAAGACACATCTGGTTGCATAGAGCTATATCTGTTGTTGAATTAGCTTGTATACTAAAAACTCTATTTTTATTTATTAGGCTGATAATTAGCTTTTGTATTTCAGTAGTTCATTAAAAGTGTAGTTACTAAGCCAGGTAATTTTAGATCCCCTTCCAACTGCTCTGGATTTTACACCAAACTTAGGTTTTTTTCAAATACAATTTGATATTAGACCTATTCGCTTTACTTATTTACGACACATTTTTATTTTTATCAACTAAAGGTAAGTTTAAAACAAATTACAGATTTCATTGCTTAAATTTTTTATGTTTTTATTATTTAAATTTTTGTTTTTTTTTAAATGAAAAAACAATAAAATAGCATTTTTCGAAAAAATATGAAATATTTTTCAATTAAGAAATTGCTTAATGTTACTACATTATAAAACCTTTTTTCCTTAAATTATGTCAATAATGGCACCATTTTTATAGGGGCATTTTTGCTGTTATATATATATATATATATATATATATATATATATATATATATATATATATATATATATATATATATATATATATATATATATATACATATACAGCAATAATAACTAATAATGATAGAAAATAAAATAAAAATAATAAAAGTTAATATTACTATCATCTAAAAACAATATAATAAATAAGAATAATAATCATAATATATAATTCAATCATAATAAAAAGCTTTAATAACGATGATAATATTACCATTAAAAATGAGATAAATAGAAATGAAGGAAAATAAATTGATGATGACGATAAATAGATTCAAGAAAAACCTCGTCAATAAAAGTGATAATATTAACAATGATGTTAAGATAAATACAGCCAAATGAAAGAAAATAAGTTGATGATGACGATAAATAAAGATTCAAAAAAATCTTCGTCAATAACAATGATAATATATTATTAATAAAAATAGTAAAATGAAAAAAACAAATATATAAAAAAAAGCAGAATAAATTTCCAAGTAATTAAGGATAAGAAAAGACTAGGTTGATAGAATTTGAAAAATAGAAAGAGAATTTAGAGTTATTGAGGATAGGGGAATGAAAAGCCAGAGGATTACTAATTTATAAATATTTTAGGGAGTTTGGAGTTTGACTACAGAGATATTTATTTGAATTTTATTAACAAGTAATTGAAAAGCTTGATCTTGTAGTCAGAGATTGAGTTCAGAGATTTTAAATCAGGGGGGATATTGTTCCATGCGCTTATACTTTGGTATTTAATGGATTTAATTTCCATACTTAATAGAATGGTGTTTTGGAACAGGTAAGTTAAGTTATTAAAGGAACAGGTAGGTTAAATTATTAAACGAACGAGGAGGATATCGACAGTTTAAGTATTTATTACAAAAATTGTTGAACGATACTGGAAGGTTATGGTGATAGTAATTCCAGACAAGTTGACAGTTAAGGAGTATAACAAGGTCACTTAATTTTAGTATATTGGAAATACAGTACAACACACTAGATTTAAAGCTATTAGATTGAAAATATATTATTTTTAATGCTTTATTTTGGAGATAGGATAGCCTTGAGAAATTGTGTTTCTGGGATTGTCCCCATATTTGACATGCATATCTTAGACGAGACCCAAAAATAGCATGGTATATATTAAGCAAAGCTTGTAAATTTACATAATGGCGGACTTGGTCATTATTCCATTAGATCTCCTGAGTTTTATTGCCAAGTCATTTAGATGGTCACTGAAGGAAAGATTGGAATCAATTTTAATACCAAGATATTTGATAGATCCCACAGGATAACTTTTCTGTCCACTTAGTTTAAAATTTAAGTGCTTTTTAATAGGTGTTAGACTGGATTTAAAGTTGATGAGGTATTTTTATCACAGTTAAGAGAAAGTTTATTAGACTGAAGCCATTGAATAAGATTTGAAAGATCATGAATAATATATTTGTTGATTTTTTTAACGATTTCTCGATCAGTAGCATGTTAGTATCGTCCGCAAAGTGGTAAGCAGTAGCAAACTTAAAAGAGGTATTTAAGTCATTAATAGAAATAGGAACGAGAAGTGGTCCTAAAACTGAACCTTGAGGGACACCATTTGAGCACTTTATTATGACAGAATTAGTCCAATTAATGTAAACAAACTATTTTCTATTTTATGTAAGATGCCTCTGAATCCATAATACTCCAATTTTGTTTGAAGTATTGAGTGATCTGCAGTATCGAAAACTTTTTCCAAATTTACAAACACTCCACATGCAAAATTCTTGTTATCCAGGGCTTTTCGAATCCTCTTTGTAATTTTAATAAGTGCAAGTATTGTGTAATGTTTGCTTCGGAATCCATACCGATGTTGGTATAGGCTATACATTTTTCTAGAAACTTGTACAGCCTGTTATGCATACCCTTTTCAAAAAGTTTGCTCAAATTGGAAAGAAAGGGAAATGGGTCGATAATTAGTGTAATCAAGAAGAGAGCCTTTTAAAAATTTGAAAATTGGAACAACTCTAGCTAATTTGAATACATCAGGGAATATGCCACTCTTAAATGAGTTATCAACAATGGTGCAAAGTGGCTTTGAGATAATGTGAGATGTAAGTTTTTGAAAAAATGAGGGTAGGCTGTTACGACTATAGCTTGTGTTAAAGTATTATTGATAAGATTAGATACCTCATCTTCACTCACAAGATCAATAAAGAGGGAATTAGTATTTGGTATATTAAGAAAGTCTCTAAATGTGCGTTTTATTGGTCTGATTTCCTTGTGTAGTTTTTTATTGACAGAGATAAAAGAGTTGTTAAATGTATTAGAGACAGTGGTATAGTCTGTGAAAATGTCGTCATTCAAATTTAGTTGAAAAGCTGCATTGTGGGATGATGATTTAATGTTAATGACTTCTTTAATGCCTTTCCATGTATTTTTAATGTTGTTCAGGTTGTTATTGAAATAATTTATGCAGAAGGATTTTTTGCTAATTTTGTTCTGCTAATTAAAAATGTTTTAATTTTTTAAAGAGTTCGTTTTTATTATTATTATTTTTACATCTTCCAAATTTTTTGTAGATACTATTTTTGACAGATATAGATTTAAGTATTCGTTTAGAGATCCAGGGTTTAGATTTGGGTAGTATTTGATTTTTGGATAATGTTTGAAAGAGGGCATGATGGTTTAAAATTTCTCAAATGTCTTTAAGAAGTGATTGACAGATTGATTCACATCATCGTCTTTTTTAATCAAGATTTCCTAGTTGATTTTAGAGATGTCCAGAATAAATTTGTTGGTATCAAAGTTTTTAAAACTTCGTCTTAAAATTTTAACTTTGTTA
Organism: Hydra vulgaris; assembly: GCF_022113875.1. Classification (NCBI taxonomy): domain Eukaryota; kingdom Metazoa; phylum Cnidaria; class Hydrozoa; order Anthoathecata; family Hydridae; genus Hydra; species Hydra vulgaris. The sequence goes on along the minus strand of NC_061159.1, from coordinate 43,197,369 downwards.
GGTTGACTGGCTGTGCCAGGAACACATACAAAATGTGCCATGTGATCTGAAATAGAAATAGTTAAGTTACCAGAGAGATGATCAGTAAAGTGGAAGTTCATAAAGATTTTATCAATGAGTGTTTGTGATTTAGCTGTTATACGAGTAGGTGAATTATAGAGGGGTTAAAAGAATAAGAACATAAGGAATCAAAGTAATTAGAGGTAGGATTAGACTCACTATGATCTAGTTAATCTTTATTAAAATCACCCATTAAAAGGATCAATATATTTTCTTTGGTTAGTTTTTTTAGCAGCGGTGTTATATAGGTAGAAGTAAAATCTTTTTGACTCATTGATGGGTGACGATATATGCAACCAATTAGAATATTAGTTTTGTGGGGCTTAATGATTTCAACAAAAACAGACTCTAGTAATTTTGGTGCATATATCTTGAGATCATTAAGAACTACATAAGTAAATAAATTTGACTGAAGATATAAAAGAGCACCCCTTTTTTTGGTTTCAGTGGGGTAATGTTTAATGTTGAAACCACTAATTGTTATGTTTGTTTAATTAATGTCATTAATATATAAGTTGGATTCAGTAATCCCAATTGCCTCGGTACAATATTAAGCGTTATTTCAGTAATCCCTATTGCCATTGGTACAATATTAAGTGTTATTATTTTAATATAAGGTTTGTCAGTAATGTGGTAAGAAAGTGAGGCAATGTTGATTTGAAGATATAGATCTGAAAAAGCTTTACTAGTTTTATTTAATTCAATAAGATCATAGTATTTACAATTTATAGAAGAGCTAGAGATTGCACTAAGTTCTTTTGTTAGGCTTCTCGAGTGGAAAGGAAATTTAAGAATGTTTAGGGATGCAGTTGGCGAATTCTTGCAAATTAATGTTAACAAAAGCTCAAAATCAGTAAGCGAACATAATGGGATGTTTTTAGATATACAGTTTATACAATACCATTCTGAAGAATTAAGAACAAGAAGATTATAAGTGTGAATATCAGTTTGGTTGCATTTAACGTCAACCCATGAGTTGCAGCAGTCACATAAGATGGCTCTGTGATGATCTGTTACATTTTTGAAACAAAAACTATAAGGTGTTTTACTTCCGATAACTTGATAGGATGAAAACAGAATGTATTAATATGGATAATAAAACGAATATAAGGGCAGTGCTAAGATATAAATATAACTTAAATAAATTTTATGTGGACAATAAGCATCATAATGTTAATCAGCACCTAAATAATCATGAGAAAAAGTCTAAAAAATCGAGAAAAAGATATAATTAGTAAAATTATCATTGGAAAAAATAGTTGCCACCACCTAAGAACACATTATAAAACAGGGCATAATATAAAATCATTGATTTTTTACAATTATTTTTAAATGATATAACTTTAACATTGCATCTAGATGTTATGCCACTAATAAATAAATGGAACTTTAATAGCTTCCACTGCGAAACAGTAGCAGATCATGCTTTACCAATTGGATTTGTGATACCAAGATCATCACAATAAATACCTCTACTAATTTTGTAATTAATAAATTATTTTTTCTTACTTCAATCTCAGGAGATTGAAGTAAGAAATACAGTGTGTTTGAAAGTGGTATATTACAACCTTACTTCTTCAGTCCAACAGATTTAACTAAAAGCGTTTGGAATACTCTCACAATATACTTCTCACGGCAATATTGAGATGATAAAGTTTCACAACAAGATTTTAGTTTAGACACAATAATATCTGGCACTGACAGCATTTCGTATAGATGCAGAAAAATTGAATCTATAATGTTTTGAGCACACCTGTGCTTAGCTTGAAGATGCAAAGCTAACACTCCTAAGTATTATACTTTTTTAATTATTTCAACATCAAGACTATTTTCTACAGGAGCTGAACATTGCTCGGTACCCTTTTGAAATTCATATAGTGTATTAAGCTTTAAATAACATAAATCACAAATAACAGAAGTTTTTGTTTAATGAATACGTAAGTTATTTTTAATAAACAATACCTTAATATTACAGTAATTACATTTGTATGAAAATATCTTTTGTTTTGGGTTTAACGTCTCTGTCAACTGATTGACAAATGAAGATAAATTTGCTGTTGAACATGGTTAAGTTTGATTATTGGTAACATCAATTAAAGTTATAAAATGGACATCAACTGATGGAGTTTATGGAAAAGGAACAGGAGCCGTGTTTGCTTGTGGTTATTAATATCTTTAGAAAAGTTATAGTCTTTTGTAATTTATTAAGAAAGCTTAATGACGTGAAACATGATCATTGAGAATCAGAATGAGAACCTGAAGATCGAAATGGAGATTGGTTGTCAAGGACATCTGTTTGCTTAATTTTGACCACAAACTCCAGTAATTGTTTATTTAATAATACATTAAAACTTTTTTTTGTTGGGCATCTAAGTCATTTTAATAAATAATTTCAATGAATTTGAATGTTAAACAAACTGAAAAATATATTAATAAATATATTTGTATGTATATACACACAGTGTATTTATATACACTCAGTGTATATAAATACACTGTGTCTATATAAATATACTGTCTAAATAAATACACTGTGTGTATGTATATACACACAGTGCTCGAAATGAGACTTTATGCCATTTCGTCATCTTTTATAAAATATAAACCATCCTGCCGCCTTTTTATAAATTTCTATATATATATATATATATATATATATATATATATATATATATATATATATATATATATATATATATATATATATATATATATATATATATATATATATATATATATATATATATATATATATATATATATATATATACATATATATATATATATATATATATACATATATATATACATATATATATATATATATATATATATATATATATATATATATATATATATATATATACATATATATATACATATATATATATATAAATTTCATCGCGTCATCTTATATATATTAAAGTTCAGTTAACTTATATTTTATTAAGATATTATTTTATAAATTTGTTTTTGTATTGTTCATGTGCTGATTGTATTGCTATTTTTTTAGAAACAGCTATTTTCAATTGTTTTTTTTCCGATAGTATATTTTTACATTTGTCACTAACAACTTCAACACTTTTTTCAGGTCACTTCCTTCAATTTTTAAATTTTTATTTTCTCGTTGTATAACTGATATTTTACTTTCTAATTTATTAATCATGTCGCTAAATAACTTTACTGTTGTGTTTTTGTGAATATCCATAATTTCTTTTCATTATGCATTTGTAATTAGCCATTTTTTAAATTACAAAATAAATTAATCTTAAGTGTTCTCGGAAGAAATATAATTGTAAATATAATTAAGAAATATAAATATAATTTAAAAAATAATTATCTTAAGTGTTCTCGGAAAAAATAATAAAGTTGTTTATAGATTTTAATTATTTCATTTTAGCTAATAAAAAATAAATAAATGGAAATAAGAAGAATTGTATAAGAAAAGTTTAGAAAACATTCTCTAGACACAAGTTCCAAAATGCAAGTGATAAAGCAAGTAAAATGAACTTTATTATAAAAATCATTTGGTGATAAAAATCTAAGCAAATTTAAATTTAATGAAAAATATTGTTTAGTTGATTTTAATTTGATCAGGTATTTCCTGTTTTCAAAGATATTTTGAGCATGTTGGTAGCTGCTCAGATTGTTAAAATAGAGTAAACATACAAAATAGTATTTCAAAGGAAGTAGGATTTTTATGCAGATTGAAAATCAAATGTATATTTTGTTTATATGAATGCTTCACTTTTACAAACAATAATGTGTGAATAAACACACAAAATAAAGATATGAGTACTTAAAAAAAATTGTTGCTTTTCAGAGCAGTACATTTCTACTGTACTAACTTCAAAAGTCGATTGAAACGCCATGTTTTATGTCCTGTAAAACACTGAAATTTAGTGTAATTAAAAAAAAGCAGCAGGTGAACAATAAACAATTATATACTAAAAGTTAATCTACCTCTATGGATCCATGACATTGTATAAAGTAATTTTAAAAACTTAAGTGATGACCAATTTGTGAAAAAGTGTTCATGGAGAAACAAAAGGTTACAATGATCGGATCAATAATGTAATTTGGTCCAAAAAGTGTCCAAAAATGTGTATGTAGCATAAAAATCAAAGTAAATTCAGTTATTTTGATTTTGAACAAAGGAACATCTACTCTTAAACGTGTTTTTGAATATCTTAATATATCACACAGTGCACTGTGTGGTATATTGTGATATCGATAGAAATAAAAATAAAAAATAAAAAGTTGACTATTTCAAATAAAAACTTGGTATCTGATAGAAGATTTCATGATCTTGTCGCCAGAACCATAAAACGTTATAATAAAATATAACATAAGCCATTAATAAATATAGACAAATAAAAATGACAAAACACAAAAACAAAAGAACGTGTTTAGACAAATTTTATACTTTTAAAGTTGTTTTGAAATACTGTCATTAAAAAGAATGAATTCTTTTAATTTCTTTTTAAAGACTGGGAAGGTAATTGATAAATCAAAATTAGGTAAAACAATTTTGTTCTAAAAATTAGGTGCACAATAAGCTATACAAAACTGATTAAATTTTGTTCGACAAAAGAGTTTATAGAATAAGTTATCAATTCGTAGTGTATTCTTATTTTTTGTTATTAAGGTAGTAAAACCTTTAAAAATATGTGAAATGATTTTACATTTAAATATTAAACATAAAATTTTATTTACATTCACTTTATAGGTTATATATATATATATATATATATATATATATATATATATATATATATATATATATATATATATATATATATATATATATATATATATATATATATATATATATATATATATATATATATATATATATATATATATATATATATATATATATATATGTATATGTATATATATATATATGTGTGTGTGTGTTCAAAATTTTAAAAATAAAACAAAAACAAAATATATAGATAACAAAAACAAAAAGATAAAAAGCTAATGCACACACTCACATATAAATACATGGCAAACAATTAGGGTAGCTTAATAAATATGTGTATATATAAAATAAATAAATATATTCATAATTATATAAATCAAATCATAAGAGTGCTCTTATTTAACGTCTTAGAAGAAAATTAATTAATTGTCGTTTAGTTGAAGAATATGCCTAAGTTTTGTTTTAAATTGGTTAAGCGAAGTGAATGTTTTAAGATCATCATTTAAAAGTGTATTCCATAATTTAGGAATTATGGAATACACTTTTAAATGCTATTTTTTTTTTTTTTTTTCAAAAACATGCTATTAGGATTATTACAAATAAAGGTCAACTCTCCCATACAAAAAGACTTTTTAGTAAACTCAATATAATAAATGTTTTCAAAATAAATCTTTATCAAATTCTTATATTTATGTTTAAACTTGAAAAAAAAACGGCACCGTTTTTATTGTACTCAACATTTAAAAAATAAATTATATAAACAGCACAAGATTATCAAAAAATAACTATACTCAAAACTAAAACCTATTATTCAACCACTAAATACTCGATTTGTAATTGAGTATTTAGTGGTTGAATAATAGGTTTTAGTTTTGAGTATAGTTATTTTTTGATAATCTTGTGCTGTTTATATAATTTATTTTTTAAATATTGAGTACAATAAAAACGGTGCCGTTTTTTTTTTCAAGTTTAAACATAAATATAAGAATTTGATAAAGATTTATTTTGAAAACATTTATTATATTGAGTTTACTAAAAAGTCTTTTTGTATGGGAGAGTTGACCTTTATTTGTAATAATCCTAATAGCATGTTTTTGTTGGCAGAAAAAAATTTTATTTGTTTTTGAAATGTTGGTGCTGCATCAAGCAATATTTGCGTAGTTTAAGTAACAATGTATAAATGAAACGTATATGTATATTAAACAAGAGCGGTTTAAAAACTGTTTAGCTTTATATAGTATACCAATATTTTTTGATATTTTATTCTCAGTTACATTTATATGTTCTCTACAATTAATATTTTTATCTCGAGTTACGTCCGAGAATTTTAACGGTATTTCCCTTTTAATTAAATTATTATCAATAAAAAGAATCATTATTTTCAATGGATTATTTTTTTTAGAAGCATGATGGAATAATGTGTATTTAGTTTTAGTAATATCTAGGGATAGTTTATTGGCTTTAAACCTTTGGCTTAGTTTATCAAGTTCTTTGTTTACTGGTAAAAATAAAATATTATTATCTTCATTGGAATAAAACAAGTTTTTATCATCGGCAAGTAAAATTGAGTTTAAGACATTAGAATTATTTGAAACATTAATATAAACTAGAAACAACCCTGGGAAACACCACATGTGATAGTCATATAATCCGTTTTTCCACCTTTGTATGAAATATATTGCTTCCTGTTAAACAAATTACTTTTAAACCAAGCCAAGTTTGAATTTCTTAAACCGCAGATTTCGAGTTTAGATAAAAGATTATATGATCAACTGAATCAAAGGCTTTGCTAAGATCTATAAAAATACCTAAAGTATACTTTTTTTTCATTAAACCTTTTAACTTTCTCATGTAAAAGATGTAAGATTGCGTGATCAGTAGAATGACCAGATTTAAAATCAAGTTATTTATTGTACAAATTATTATTTTGTTCAAGAAAGAATTCGTTCTGGAATTTTTGAAAAGCATATAAGAATTGAGATTGGACAATAATTAGTAACGTCATAAGCGTCACCTAATTTTAAATTTGGGACAACTCTTGCGATTTTTTTTTTCCTGAAAAACTCCATTGTAATGGAGTTTTTCAGGAAAAGTTAAAAATCGCAAGAGTTGTAATGAGATTGTAATGATTTTTATTGATGTAATAATGATGCTACTACTTATATTCCCATTAGACACATGAACGTTTTTAAAGATTTTTTTTGACTAAAAAAAACGTTTTTTAAATGTTCAGAACGGCAATACCTAAAAAACGTTTTGAAAAAAACGTTTAAAAAACTTCTGATAAAGTTGTTCAAAAAACGTTTTTAAAAAAAATTTTAAAAACGTTCTTTAAAAACCTAATTTAAACCATAAACAATTGTCTTTTGAACGTTTAAAAGGCGTTCTTTTTCAGAAAATACTCTAAAACCCATAGATACTATTATTAAATTTTTGAAAGAACCCGTTGGTTAAAAAAACAAAAAAAAATAAAAAAGTTTATTGAAAAGTTTTTTTTCAATTTATTTTCTAAAACAGTTTACAAACAAATTAATATCGTAACGATGATATCTGTTGGATTTAACTTCTATTGCTTTCTTTAAGTATTAAGTGTAATTTTAAATTTAAAAAACATTAGTTAAATATTAGCAACAGACCTTATTTGTTAAACTTCATAGACCTTAACAGTCTATCAATTGAGTTTTGCTTAATTGTCTATCAATTGAGTTTCATTTTGGATTTTATATCCGGTTATAAATATGTTCACGCTCTCAGTTATTCTCAGTTATATTGAAAAAATTAATATTCTTTTTTTTCTTTAAAATCATCTCAAAGTTCGTCCTTCAAAGTTTTACATTTACAACAACTTGAATTTTTAAATTTTTAATAAATTTGAAAAGAATATAATCAGTAAACAAACAACAGTAAATTATTTCAAATAAATTCTTTTTATTTAAAGGTGATGAAGATTGATTTGTCTTAAAATGAATCTCTTGGTCATCACAATCAATATCATCTTTATTTATTATATTTTGACCTTAACAACACAACCATAGAGAATGTTTGAATTTCATCTAACAATTTGTTTTCTGGTGTAGCAATTTTACAATTATAAACCTTTTACAAATTACTTTACAGGTTTTTAGTTTTATAAGTAAAATAGGGTATATAATATGGTATTTAATATTATAGATTTCATACTGCCAAAATATTTGGTTATACCACCAGATTATCATTAAAGATTAAAAATCCTAAAATGACATATTGAACTAAGTTACTCAATTTCTTGAAACAAATCATCATATTTTTTCTTTTCAGCCTTTTTTTTTAATATAGTAATCCCTATATAAAAACCACTGATATTATCATTTTTTATTTTTAGAGTTAAAAAAAAATCTGAGAAAGTTGTTCCCTTTTTATCAAATCCATATGAGTTTTTTTACAATTAAAAGCAGTTGATAATCAAGTAGAATTAAAAACTTAATCTAGTTTCTTCAGCAATCAAGTTTACTCAACAATTAAATTATTTAATAAAGTAAAATAATCTAGTTAACCACACCATAAAAACTTTATTAATCATATCTACTTGATTCAAGTAGAAATACAAACACAACCTAGTTTCAACGAAAGCAAACAACTTTAAACTGAAAATACTCCAATATATTTTCAAATTTAATTCCACAAGAAAACAATACAAACCAATTTTTACCTTTTTCGCTAGTTTTAATGTTCATTTTTGAATGCGGGTTTTATTTTTCTGATTTAACCATGTGCTGAAAAAAATCCTCCAGAAACCTTTAAGTTTTTATAAACTGACAAAATATCAATTCCTCCATCAATAAAACTCAAAACAGCTGATACAACTGCAATTTTAATAATGGTTTTAATTAAGTTTACTCAACAATTAAGTTATTTACAGGGTCGTCCACAGTTATTTTCGTCTCGTCCATAATTATTTTCGTCAAGTCCATAAACATTTTCGTCGCGTCCATAATTATTTTTGTCGCATCCATAATTATTTTTGCCACGTCCATAATTATTTTCGTTGCGTCAACAGTTATTTTCGCCGCGTCTATATTTATTTTCGTCACATTTAAAATTATTTGATAATATAAAAGATTTTTTTATTGCTTAGAAAATGAAAAAAATCTATCAGTTTAATTTAAAAAGTGTTATAGGTTTAGATTCACTCAAAACACGTTTTTAGATAAATTATACGTATACTATTTTAATAAAAATTTTACAGTTTGAATGTGAAAATATACAAATAAGTAAATAAAGATATATCTACAAAGGTGTAAATGCAAGATGTAAATAAAGATATAAAATAGTCAATAAATTTCATTTAAATGAATTCATTTCGTTGGATTCCTCTTACTACCCATTCACGCGTATGTGTATAAAATCCTTGAAGTGATTCATTACGAGATGTTAAAAGAATATTTGATATTTCCATTTCTATATCCCCCGTTGTTGCTGGTCTTGGAATAATTCTATTTTATCTATTTTTTATTACCCCAAAAAGCTCTTCAATGGGATTAAGTTGCGGAGTATAGGGTGGGAGAAAGTGAACAACACACATTCCATTTTGAATTGCAGAAGTAACAATAGCTGAATGATGAAATCGAGCATTATCCATAATGATAACATACCTTCGATTATTTAGGGCTGGAATCAATGAATTTCAATCCATTCTTTCGTAATGACAGCATCAAAAGATCCTACTTTCATTTGAAATGATATAATACCTTCTACGGAAATAGCACATATAAGGCTTATATTTCTTCCCCTTTGTGATGGTACAGTGATATAAGATGTACTCCCACTTATATCCATGATGTCTTGATTGATGAAGGTTAAAACCGGTTTCATCAATAAAAATTATATCATTATCATTAATAGAAGAAACATGAGTACAATATAGAAATCTCTGTTCTATAACCATCGCTGAGTTTCTTGCAGCCACAATTGGTTTTAATCTCTTTCTAGTATAACCCATATTTTTTAATTCTCTCTTTATAGTTGTTGTGGAGCATTTATTTTCTTCAGATATTAATTCACCCATATCCATCGCTGTAAGGGAATTATTTGCCGATACAAACAGATCACTTTCTTTTCCACGGTCAGTATTAATCTTCGCAACAGGTCCACGTTTTTTTGGTTTAGCATCGGGATTATTTGAAAGTTTCATTACCCAATTTTGGACTGTTCTTAAAGAAAGCCCAGTAGCTTGTGAAATATCAACGTTTTTTTCTTTATTAGCTACCATCCTCTTTATTGTTTCAATGCTTTCAATAGTTGCTTTCTTATAAAAAGCACGACCATTGATTTGCCTCTCTAACTCAACTATTTCACTAAAATTTGATTCTTGATTATATGTATTTGAATCTGTCATAACTTGTTATTTTTATTCTCTAAAATATTTATACTTTATTTTACTTTAAAACTTGTAGTTTAAGCAATTAATGTTTATTTAAAAAATTCTTTTGTAATATTTTTTAAAGATAATATCTTGAGAAATTATATTGTTGAAATATAAAAATAATTATGGATGCGGCGAAAATAACTGTGGACGCGACGAAAATAATTATGGACGTGACGAAAATAATTATGGACGCGACGAAAATAATTATGGACGCGACAAAACTATTTATGGACGTGACGAAAATAATTATGGACGCGACGAAAATAACTGTGGACAACCCTGTAATAAAGTAAAATAATCTAGTTAACCACACCATAAAAACTTTATTAATCATAAGACAGAACAAAGGTAATCTTTATGGTATGAAAAAATCAATTGCTGCACATCTTTAGTGCTCTTAACTAACTCGTTTTTGTGCGTGTCCGACACACTCAGTCTTTTAATTTTTAAAACCTGGATTTGGATTACCATCTATAACTACTTTGTAAGATTTGCCTCTATCTCCATCACCTCTATACTTTGTATAACGTAAATTGTATTTTGAAAGAGAACGATTAAACATTTCAAGCACTAGGACAGATTCCATTGCTCCAGAACTATCAAAATGGTTAACTAGGCATGTATGAGATCCATTCCATTCAACATACTCTAAGCATCCTATTTTTTGCTCCCAATATTTAAAAGACTTGCAATTTTAAGCTAAGGTTTGTGTGTCAATGCATTTATTGTTAGAAATTAAAGTAACGACTCCATTTAATGAAGAGAATCTACGACGCTGCCAAGTACCGCAACACTAACATTTACATTTTAATTACATTCACATTATTGTTAAATGACGCACGTCCTGCAGAACCATTGTCAACACATTGCAGAGCTGCAAGAGACATTGATTCAGAACAAGCTTTTAAATAAGCACTGTGCGTTTTTTCTACAATGTCATTATCCGTTGGTAAACTCATTGGTGGTAGAATATTCATGACATTACAAAATGTCTTAATGGCACTATGTCTTTTACCAATCTCTCCAATTGCTACAGTTAATCTAATGTTAACATCAAAGGTTTCTTCCGCTCGTTGAATCAGGATTGGTAATCCCTTTAGAGCTATACAAGTTTTTTGACCATTTACACACAACACAATCCAAAAAAATTAAATGTGATCTGTTTTAAAAAAAATAAATAAATCTGTGTTAAACAAAACATAACATTCAGTGTCATTTACAGCTTCAGTTTCTTTTGACGAATCTGAATGTAGCTTCCTGGCTGAAGCTGAAGTGGGTATGATGAGTGGTAATGTTATTTGTGTTGAAGTTTTGTTGACATCTAGAGACAATCCTGTTGTTTCTGAAGAAGATATATTTATTGATTTTTTACGTCTCTAATACTTTAGAACTGACGATCTTTTCTTTTCTCTTCTTTTAGAAGAACCCATTCTAAAAATTATAAAAATAAAAAGTAATTCTTAAAAAATGCTGTTACTCTAAACTAAAAAGATGGCTAAATTCGTGACGAGTGGTTTGTAATGATATTTTTTAGTCGTTATATAATGACTAAGCTAGATACACACTGTATTTATAATGGAAAATAAACACAGAATCAATACAATAAACTACTTTTTATAGGGTTAATACGAGGGTAAAATTTTGTTGCTAAGGGCGTTGCTATGAACTTAAAATAAAGTACTTGTATAAAATTCTAATTTTTACGCCTTTAGAGAGGGTTTTATTGAAAGCTATTACGATAAATAGATTTTAGGATAAATTTTGAATAAAATAAGTATAGTTTTCAAAAATTGATTTTTGCAGTATTCCTAACCTATGTACCACCTTAAATTTGAGTAATTTTGCAATAGTATCTCTGTCAGAATTATTTTTACCCAAGACTTTCTTAGTAATACGCCAAGTGCTTTGACTCAAAGAGTTGTTTGTAGTTTTTATAATTTCATTACAAATGGGTGTTTTAAAGCCGTTTTTTTTTTTTTTTTTTTTTGTTTTTGAAGTTAAGAATACCCTTAATAATCCAAGGGTTTAATAGCGTTTTTGTTTTAACCAATTTTGAAACTTCTGGAAATGCTTTGTTATGATATTTATAATACTCTGATATGAATATATCGTAGGTTTATCAGAGTTTTGGTTCAGGAATAGGTCATCTTAGTTAACACATGATGAAAGGTTATGAAAATGTTTAACTAAAGAGTCGTTTATTATTCTTTTTGTTATTTTTTAATATCAATTTTAATACATTTTTGTGAAATAATAAACTTAGGAAAATGATCAGACATATCTGTTTTAGTCATTCCCCTTATTTTATTTTTATTTTATAGGTTATAACTTTATCTTTTTTATTTTATTGGTTATAATTTGATCTATTAGTTTAACTTTTTCTAGTTATGCGCGTAGGTTTATTGATGACAGAAATGTAACTATTTTCATAAATTACATTGAAAGTCACCAACCAGATAAACAGATTTTTTTTAAATCGAATTATTTTTAGTTACACTTTAATGTGATCTTCAAACACTTTAATTGATCGATTTGGTGGTCTGTATAAAGCATGGACGAAAATTTTCTTGAGGTTATATTAACTAGTTCAATAAACAATGACTCATAGTCATTAGTAGTTGAACTTAAGTTTGACTTCAAAAAATATTAGTTAAATATCAGCACCTTAACAGTCTATCAATTGAGTTTCGCTTAATAGTCTATCAATTGAGTTTCATTTTGGATTTTATATCCGGTTATAAATATGTTCACGCTCTCAGTTATTCTCAGTTATATTTAAAAAGTTAATATTCTTTTTATTCTTTAAAATCATATTTATAATATTCTGATATGAATATATCGACGATAATGTTCTTGAGGTTATATTAACTAGTTCAATAAACAATAACTCATAATCATTAGTGGTTGAACTTAAATTTGACTTCAAAAAATGTTAGTTAAATATCAGCAACAGACCTTAATTGTTAAACCTCATAGACCTTAACAGTCTATCAATTGAGTTTCACTTAATAGTCTATCAATTGAGTTTCATTTTCGATTTTATATCTGGTTATAAATATGTTCACGCTCTCAGTTATTCTCAGTTATATTTAAAAAATTAATATTCTTTTTTTTTCTTTAAAATCATATTTATAATACTCTGATATGAATATATCGACGATAATGTTCTTGAGGTTTTATTAACTTGTTCAATAAACAATGACTTATAATCATTAGTGGTTGAACTTAAATTCGACTTACAATAATGAGTTTTTAATAAAAATACACAATCCCCCGCCTACTTTGGCTGGTGATCTAATTAGGTGAATCACTTTGTAGTTTGGTAAATGGTATTTATAATTGTTCACCATATTTTTGTTATCACACCATCTCTCGCTGAATCAAATAATTTGAAAATTAATAATTTTATATAAAAAATGTTTTGAAGAATCAAAATTTATTTCAAGACTTCTAATATTAACACGAAGAATCAAAAACAGTCGTTCCTCGTTCCTTCAATGATTTTTTTTTGAATATATATTATAATATAATGGGTTATTTTTTCAATAATTAATAAATTAATATTAATTTTATATAAAAAATGTTTTGAAGAATCAAAATTTAATTCAAGACTTCTAATATTAACATGAAGGATCATTCAATGATGTTTTTTGAATTTACATTATAATTTAATGGGTTTATTTTTTTTATTAGATCATTTTTATAATAAAAGTTTTATCAGGATCAAAATCTTTTTTTAAAAATGGTTTTAAAATTTTTTTAAAATGGTTGACTTTTAAAAATGGTTGACTTTTTAGTTAGTAATGGATTTAAAGTTTTTTAAAGCTGAATCCTCGGCCATTTTAAATAAGTGTAATATAACAATAAAAAATTTCTGTTTTAATATTGTGTTTGTCGCATAACCTCTAAATATCTAAATATCGTCGGTGGGTTTACGGTGAATTGTGCTCTGTATTTTATCTAGATGGTTCTTGTAGAGAGTTAGGTCCATAAAGTCAATGGAAGTATCTGAGTGGTTAAAAGTAAATTTAATGGTGGGGTGCAGGTTGTTCATAAATGTTATAACATGTTCGAGATCTTCTATAGTGCCTTGAATATGAAAAAAATGTCATCGATGAATCTTTTGTAGAACGTGATGATGTCTTTAAATTGTCCAGTGACGGCTTCGTCTAATGTGCCCATGAATATGTTAGCGTATGGTGGTGCCATGCATGTACCCATCGATGTCCCTGTCATCTGTAAATAGTTGCGGTCGCCAAACTGGAACGTCGTGTTTGTCAGAATGGTGTCAATCATAATCTGTATATATGCTACAGGTGGTGAATTGGGTGGTCTTAGGTCATGTGGTATTTTATTAAAAAGTAGTTTGATGGCTTCTATACCATCCTTATGGGGTATGTTAGTGTACAGGAAGGTAACGTCAGCGGTGACGAAGATGTATTTTTAAGGCGGTAGTGGTTGATTTTGGAGCATGTGAAGAAATTGTGTGGAGTCTCTAAAATATGATGGAAGTGTTTCGGCTAGTGGTTGTATGAACTTAGTCACAAAGTATGAGAGGTGGTCTGTGGGACCATCGCAAGCAGATACAATAGTTCGGAGAGGAATTCCAGTTTTGTCTATTTCGGGGAGTCCATAGAACAGGGGAGGGCGACAAGGATTGTTTGGACGTATGTAATTTGCAGTCTTTTCGTCAATCACTCCTTTGAATAAGATGTAATCAATTGTCGATACAACGTTCCGTGCCATTTCTATGGTGGGGTCGTATAGTAGGAGTTTATATGTGGTATCATCTGCTAACATGGTGTTAATTTTCTCTTCATAATCTCTCCTGTTTAAGATGCAGATGCTACCACCTTTGTCAGCTTGCTTGATGATGATATTGTTATTATTTTTCAGTGTTAAGATTGCTTCTTTCATGTTTTTCGTTAAGTTGGGGTGTGCTATGTTCATTCTCTCATTTAGTACTGTGTCCGTTTCACTCTTTATCATTTCAAAGAAAAGATTTAAATTTGCATTATTGGATGCAGGAGGGTTCCAAACCGTGTCAAGTCTCCTCTTTATTGGTGTTTGTCGGGGTGGTCCTCCATTGTCCTTAAAATGAACTCTCAGTAGCATATTTCTTTTTAATTTTGATATTGCATCTTTGAACATCTTTTCTGGAACGTATTGGTCGTTTTGAATAAATCCCAACCCTCTGCTTAATACTTGCCTCTCCGATTCAGTGAGGTCGTAGTCCGATTTGTTCGTAATCATTCGATTAACCATTTCCGTGGTGGCTCTTGTTTTCTCCACCCTAATCTTATAGTGAAACGATCCTCGGATGTTACGCATATCAAACAAATCTTTCATTGTAATCGGAGTAAATGTCCTTTGTTCATCAGATGGTGTGAAGATTGATCCGTTGTTCTAGAAAGTTATGGAGAAAGTCATTTAGCATTGTAGGTGGTAAGCTATGGGTGGTTCATCAGTTCAGTGTCTCTATAGGTATATGTACACCCGTAATTAGGTTAAACAATGTCAAAAATACTTGTTGATGAATTTGAAATAAAAAAAAAAAATTTATTACTTTTCTTGGCATTTATCTTGATGAAAATGATTGATTACATTTGCACTAAAGTCTCTAAAAATAGAGAGTTTTATATAAGTCAAGATATTATTTAAACAAAACTATTTTATTCAAATTCTATTATTCATTTACTCATTTATACATAGTTATATCAACTATGCAAAATTTATACATAGTTATATCAACTATGCAAAAGTAAAATGCGTGCTCTTCATCATCGTCAGAAACACGCAATTAGCTTAGTTTGTTTAGAAATCTTTCGCATTTAAATTTTTTATTTAAAAAATTTAAAGTACTTCTAGTATCTATTAAATTAGAAAAAAACACCAAGGACTATTGTAACAAAATTACAAAACTACAAAGCTAAGGTTGAAGTTTTAAAGAATGCTAACAAACTAAATGGGCCGCGAATTCACAATTTACAACGAAGATTATTCAATCAAAACTGCGGCAGTTCGAAAAAATCTTTTTGAAGAAAGTAAAAGTCATAGAATTAAAGGTAAATATTTTATTGTCATTAACGATAAGTTAATTGTCAAAGAATTTAGAAATAAAAATTTTGTTGAATGATTTTGTTTTTTTAAGATTATAATATTTTTGAATTCTTCGTTGTAAATTGTGAATTCGCGGCCCATTTAGTTTGTTAGCATTCTTTAAAACTTCAACCTTAGCTTTGTAGTTTTTTAATTTTGTTACAATAGTCCTTGGTGTTTTTTTCTAGTTTAATAGATACTAAGTACTTTAAATTTTTTAAATAAAAAATTTAAATGCGAAAGATTTCTAAACAAACTAAGCTAATTGCGTGTTTCTGACGATGATTAAGAGCACGCATTTTACTTTTGCATAGTTGATATAACTATGTATAAATTTTGCATAGTTGATATAACTATGTATAAATAAGTAAATGAATAATAGAATTTGATTAAAATAGTTTTGTTTAAATAATATCTTGACTTATAAAAAACTCTATATTTTTAGAGACTTTAGTGCAAATGTAATCAATCATTTTCATCAAGATAAATGCCAAGAAAAGTAATAAAATTTTTTTTTTTATTTCAAACTCATCAACGAGTATTTATGACATGGTTTTTGGTATAAAAGTTTAAAGAGAATGTATTTTGTTTTATCAAAGTTTAAAGTCAATTTGTTATATTTAAATCACTGAGATACGCATTTATGTTCTTTTTTCACATCAGAAAACTGCTCATTAATATTTCTGTTTGATAAGAATAAATTTGTAAAGCGAATAAAAATAAAACAAAAAATCAATATTATCAAACATAATACTCCGAAGCTTAGCTGCTTCACTTAAATCATTAATATAAATTAAAAACATAAGAAGACCTAGACTTGACCCTTGTGAAAAACCACAGGTTATTTCAACATACTCACTTTAAAGGCCTTTATTGATAGCACTTTCTTCGTTAGCTTTCTCCAGTTTGTTATCACTGCCCTCTTCACTACCCTCGTTACTAACGTCATCTTTTTATTCCTCAATTGAAACATCGGTCTTTTTTAAACATCTCTGCAATCGACCACCAGAGCGATCTCTAGCGTTGTTAAAAAGTCGAGCTATTTTTAATTCAATTTCTTTTGTACCGGGAAAAAATGAATTGTTGACGCTATAAATATAACAAAACAATCACTTAATATTAATTAATTTGAATATATAATCTTATGTTCAAACAATATAGTTAATATGGATTCACACGTATAACAGTATGTTTTATAGAATCATATTGTATATAATATAATTGTTTTGATTAAATAGTTAACATATAAATAATTTTTATGAAATTAGTACAGAAGTAAATTAGTTGCTATAATAAGTAAAACTTATTATCACAACAGTTTATCAATTGTTAACATCTATAGAAGTATTTTATCAATAGACTAATTTTGTGTGTCTTTAAATCAAACACTATGAGTCAAAATGTTGACTCACAGACTCCTATTTTTACAAAAATGTTCACAGTAGATCTGAAATAAACTCACTTTTGAGCAGATTTTTCAGGTTATCAAAGAACCTAAACTTGCCATGACTTCCGGCCTGTTGATATTACGTTGCATATCATGCGTCAGCAATTTATTTAAGACGCGAGAAATATGGTCTATGACAGTTATCCCTCCTTCAAGCTTCATCCATGACAACTAAAAATGATCAGGTAACAACATAAATGTATTATCTCATTCATATTAAAATCTTTTTCAAGAGATGTTCTTCTTGGCACTCAAACACAACATGGGTATACTCGCATAACTTGAAATGAATAAAAAAAACTTACCATACCCTTTGGGTGCTTAGCAACTTTAGAATATTGCAGCAGAGAGGTAAAAACAGGAAATTGGATATTAGAGGTATTCTGATCAACATGAACACTGCAAACACGTGCGTTTAATCTTCCCTGTCTTTGTTCCTGATTGTTTAACTTAGACTGAATTGATGTTAATTCACGCAGAATGTATGCATTCATAAGAAACTGTCCTGTTATGATAGTCACAATAAAAATACATAATACTTCTGCCACTTATTTTCAAAATCTAAAAATTAAATTTAAAAAAATTACAAATTACAAATTTTAAACCTTGTGCACTAAATGGTTCAACATTAAGACGGCTACAAACACCTAGCATACTATCGTGCATCCGCAATAAACTTGTATCAGAGAAATCATGGGAGCTTGACTAAAGTTAAAATATATTTCTAATATATTTTAATTTTTTATATATATATATATATATATATATATATATATATATATATATATATATATATATATATATATATATATATATATATATATATATATATATATATATATATATATATATATATATATATATATATATGCACACACACACACACACACACACACACATACATGTCTTCATAATTTTTAAATTTGAACAATAAATAGTTAACAGCATACAATTGACTGAATATCTGTTCGTGGAACATTTGAAACCTATAAGAAATTAAAAGACACTGAGAATTAAATTTACTTTGATTTAAAAACAACTTGATCAAAATGTTTCAAAACTTACAATTGGTTGGGTAGATAAAGGTAGTTGTACGCTTGGAACCTTCCAAAAATAAAATATCAATACAAATGAATCATAAATTATGATTACATCAGACAAAAAAGAAGTGTCTTATAACATATCAAAGAGAAAGACAAAAACAATAAAATAAATAACTAAAAACTTCAAAATACATAAAGCATGCTATTAAAAATCAATCATTTTGAAAAATTATTGCAGAACTTTGTGTTAATAAATTACTTTATATACATTTAATAACACTAGCAGTAAGCAACCCGTAATACGGGTTGTTAGTAAATAAAATTTTAAAAAAAAACGCGTATAGAAAAGCCTAGAAAATGACGTAAGTCGACTATTACTACTATTAAATTAGCGTATTAATATTATCAGATTCTTATAAATAACGCATCGTTAGCAGAGAACCGTATCTCAGTTTTTTGTGTTCCGAGAAAGCAGAATTTTATATTTTACTTTCTGTTAGATTTCCTGCCAGAAAGTTTGACTAGTTATTTAAAAATTTAGAAAATTTTTATAATCTTTTGACTAGATTTTTGTGGACACACGCCCATTAAATGTTACATATTTATTAATAATAAACATAAAATGTTGGCATTTTGTGGACAGTTAAAAACTACCTTATGTGAACCAGGAAAATTTTGAGATTTAAGTGGTGGCAGAGGCTTTAAAGCAACTGCTTCAGCAGCCATATTCTGATTATGTAGTGCCTATAAAATTAAAATATTTCTATAGATAAAAGAGTATTAAATAAATTGTCTAATCTGTATTATTTAAAATATTTTGATTGACTCAAAAGAACCTGTATCAAAATTTGAACCTCCAGAAGCTGAATAAAAACAAAAACTACCTTATGTAAACTAGGAAATTTTTGAGTTTTAAGTAGTGGCAGAGGCTTTAAAGCAACTGCTTCAGTAGCCATATCCTGATTATGTAATGCTTAAAAAATTAAAATATTTCTATAGATAAATAAGTATTAATTGAATGTTCTGCATTAGTTAACTTCTGCATAAAAATCTGCATTAATTAAAATATTACGATAGAATCAAAAGAATCTGTATCAAAATTTGACCCTTCAGAAGGTGTGTAAAGAGGCTGAATAAAAACAAAAATTGAAATAATAAACTCTTTCAGAATATATAAAGCTTAAGTATAAATCAAAGAAAATTATAAAACATATATTAGCCTATTTAATTTTTTTGTAATTTATACTTACATAAACATGGGGCAGTCTTTGTCTGTTTAGGCCACGGACTTAATTGAAATGAGTTTGCATGAAACCTATTGTTTGTTTTTTTTCTTTTCATTTCAAAAACAAACTTTAAAGTATCTTTGAGTCCTTCATAGTTTGTTGCACATTGCAAGAGTAAAACCTAATAAAACAAGAGATATACACAAAAAAGCTATGAATTGTAATTAATCAAATAAAGAAAAAATGATGGTGATTTAATTTAACTTTATTCATACTATCATCATTGTTCACCATAAGTTCTACTCTTCTACAAATTTTGAGTTTTTCAAACTCTTCTTGATTCCAGCCAATGACATCATCAACATAAACAATTGATATTGATTTGTCATGTAAACGATAAGTTAATACATATTTTTGACACACATACTCTATTGTAGATGACATTTAAGTAATTGATCTAAATTTCGAAAAGTAGGTTAACTGAAATATATTCAGCTGATTTCTGGTACTGGGGATAACAGTTATATATCCTATATAGCTCTTGTGTTTCTATTGAACACTTTTTAAAATATACAGTATTATACATGATAATAAAGATATTATCTTTAATATTCATATATATACACTTACGTGTGTATATATATATATATATATATATATATATATATATATATATATATAATAATTTATTTAAATAAACGCATCTTGAAGATATAACATAGCATGTATAGAAAATAAAAACTTATTTTATTGCAAAATATTAAGTTGGTTGTTATTTATTTTTATTACAATTGTATTTTATTCGCTTTTTCTTGCTTTTAACAACCAAAAACTTATTTTATAAAATATTTAGCAATAGGACTCTTAAAATAAGAAACTTACTAGTAAATTGGTTTAGTTTCTTATAAAAATCTATGTGCAAAACAAAAAAATTAAACAAAAAAAATTTTTAATATTATTCTATTTAAAAGTTTAGATCATAAAATCAACTATGACATAAAAACAAAATAATTATTACATTACCACACAGTCATTGATTGTCAATCCTTAAAAACATTATTTGCAAATGGTATAATAATGTACTCATTCGGAATATAAACTTCGAATAGTTAAAACAGAGTTAATGGGCTGTTCAAATACATAGGTTCCAGTTTTTACACGCTGTTTTATTAAATACAAATAATTTTCAAAAGGAAAAGCAGAAAACTTATCTAATGGTCCTAGTTTCTGCACGAATTCTGGTAAATGCGATAGCATATGTGCATTGAAGGTATAAGCACTTTCACTAAAAAGTTCCTTCAAATCATTGAGAAAATGTTGTATACAAGATGTAGCATTGTGATATTAATGTTTGTGTGATGTTCCAATAAACACATACATGGCAAAATGTAAATACAAAAAATGATTATAGTAGTTTAAAGGAAAAGGGCCTGTATACAGTAAAATTGCTCGAAACTCTGTTGCTTTAAAATAATTAATATTTCGAAAAGACCTTTTTTTCCTATGAAAATCAGATGGCAAAGTTCCATGCCATAATTTAACTCTTTGTTCTAACAGTTCTTTCAGATTCTCACTGACCCGACAGTTAGTTTAACCGGCCATATTTGTTTGAAAAATATGACATTATAAGTCTTCTCATAACACCTAGACAAACAGTGTGCATATATTCAGGAGGGAAATCACAACATAAATTTGCAACTTCAGCTAGTGGAGATAAGAATAATTGTTTCGATCCCAATAGTGATTTATAATTACAGTCAGTACGAGAAGGATATGTAAAACCTAATGGAAATATTACTTTATTTGTAGCATACACACCTGGAATCCTGCAGTATGGACAAGCATTATACCCTGAGTGACTTTTCACACACTGACAGAATGATCTTGCTGGAGCATCACATATAAATAAAACATTGCTTGTTTTAATAAAAAATCCAGATACATTAAAATAAGATTTAAATAAAACTAACTCTTTGTGTAATTGTTCAATAAAATCAGAAAGGTTTGGCTTGCATAAACCAGAATAAACAGCAATAGGAAGAGGTTTATTAAAACCTACATTTCTCATAATGAATAAAAATGGCCAGATATATACCGGTGGGCTTTTGATTATTGGAATACCATCATTTCCAAGTTAAATTTTAAATCTACATATTGCGTTATAAATACCACAAGACTAATTTTAATACAGTAAAATAAATTTTCAAAAATTTATAAGTAACCCAAATTTCCACCGCAATTTATAGTATTCTTTAACACCTGGTCCTTAGTTGCAACTTGAGGTTTTTTAAAAAGATGAACTGAAACAGGAACATCGATTCCTTCCTCATTAAAAATGGTAAGCAAACAGAGTATTGCACTATTGCTGAGTTTATAAAGTAAGCAGAAGTATAACAATTTAGTATGCAGGGGTGAGAAGTTACTCTTGAATTCCTTGTTACCTTCATGATTCTCCTCTGATGGAAATTCACCTGAAGAAAAAAAAGATAATTTGTTAATCATCTTTTTGATTTATAAAACGTTTAAACTGCTAATGGTCATTAGTTTAACATTCAACAGCTAGTCCACTGGTTGCACTTGATAAAATTACTGACAAAAATCATTACTGTTTGTGTGTGCATTTAATATTGTCAAAAATAAAGCAACTTTGTGTAAAAATTACAACAAATTTGATTTGTTTAAAATAAGGAAAGAAAAATTACTTTTATTGTTTTCATCACCTTCATCACCACATCCAATCACTTCATCGAAAATAGAAGATACATTTTCATCAAAAAAATCTTGTAAAATTTTCTTTTTCTGCTACAGTTTCAAACTCTGTTAAATAACTGTCAGTTTCTCCTAAAACAAATATCATATTTGTTTACATATTTAATATGTAAAAAATAAAATATTTCAAACTGGATAATTTAAAATTCTACATGATAATTTAAAGAGTAAGCAATAAAAAATAAAATATTTTAAACTTGATAATTTAAAATTCTACAATAGGTACGTGCGTATCTGGCTTTTTACGGCACCGATTTATAAGTTAAAAACTGTGACCTTTTTTTTCACAACGTGCTCGAAGTCGGTGTGCTAAGGATGTATTTATTAATCTTTTTTATTAGAATTTTATATCAACTTATACTTTTTTAAAAAAGTAGAATGTTTTATGTTGAATAAGTTATGTTTTTTTTTTCAAGTATTAAGTTTTTTAGTGATTTTATTGCTATTTAAAGTTTTGTTCGAGTTCTGGAAGTGCATTGATATTGAAGGCATGTTGCTACACTTTTAAAATTTTCTAGTCAACAGTATAAATCTATTTTCTATGTGCCTGCCAAATTTCATTCAAAAAGATTTATGCCCAAATACCCTATTTTTTCACCTAGTGGAGGTACATTTTCCACCTTTTTTACAATTACTATTACTGTTACACTTTATCAAACTGTTTCTGTTACTGTAGCTGTTACTTCTTGAAATAATTCCGTTGTTTTTTCACATTTACCAGTGATTTTTATAAGGTTTTGAAATTTCGTTTCTGTTCTGGAGGTGATTTAATGTTAAAGGCATGTTGCTAGGTACGTGAGTAAAAATTTCAAGTTAATTAAATATCTTACTGTTATATATCATTGAAAAGAAGATCAATACAGTATTTTAAAGATAAAAAAATTATCAAAATTGAACAATTGGTTCAAAAGTTATGACGGTTTAAGTACCGATTTTTCGATATATGGAATTGTTGAAGAAACTGTGGTCAAAAATATGTTTTTCTTCACTTAAATTGTCATAACTTTGTCAATTCTTATCAAAATACAAATATCTTGGTGTCAAAAGATAGGTTTAAGAGTGGCCTAGGTATTTTTGTTAAACTCTTACCATTGGGCGTATCGAATGGACAGAGGGGGACACCAAACTACCATCTTACCCGTATGAAACTCAACATTTTTTTCAGTAAAATGATCTTTTTCGAGACATTAGCAGTTTAAATATGCTAAAAGATGATATAAATTTATATTTAACCACCAAAGTATATAAGAGGCGTATTTAAATGATAGAGGTGGGTGTGGTGGTGATGGTTTAATACACCCTAGCATCAAATATGATTTGTTTTCATAAAAATTTTTATCTTTACGAAAATGAATTCAATTAGTATGCAATATACAAATATGTTGTACAAGAATTTTTGAATACAAGTGGAGTTTACATCGACGTATGGGTGGAGGGGGCGTATCCCCCCCTCATTTTTGGGTTTATAACACCTATATATATATATATATATATATATATATATATATATATATATATATATATATATATATATATATATATATATATATATATATATATATATATATATATATATATATATATATATATATATGACAACAACAAGAGTGGAAAAATTCGGAATGACAATATTCTGAGATGGAGGATAGAACTTAGCTATGATATAGTTTATCGCCCTGGACGTAATAGTTTACAGCTATGATATAGTTTATCGCCCTGGACGTAATAATTTTGTTGCTGATACCCCCTCTCTAGATTTTTTTGCTCTATGACTATAAACGGACGCACTCTTAAGGAACTACATAAATTTCTTTGCCACCTCGGAATCACCAGAATGTAAAAAAATTTTACATTCTGGTGATTTCATTTTATAAAATCAAAAAATTTGCCTTTTTCAATCGATGACGTAGAAGAAAGCATTTCTTTGTGTCAAATTTGTGCTGAATTAAAACCTAAATACTATGTACTAAATACAACTTTAACAACACATTAATTAAACTTTTGAGCGACTATGCATGGATTTTAAAGGGTCTATTGAGTTGACACGAAAAAATCCGGTCAACTTTAAATTGAGATTTCTTTAAAACCATTAATACTTTTATTTCAATTCTTTTAATTATTAAATGTGTTTACATCAATTGGAGTTTCAACTTAATTTCAAAGGGCTTGATGGACTGTTTGGCCAAAGATCGAATTTTTTTGCGGGTTAAAGCCATCATTTTGTAGATTTTTTTTTCACCTTACTGGTGGCATTAATCCACTTTTTTTGGAAGTTATTTTTATTTTTTGTTACTCCATCTGTGTTACGAAGAACTCCCATAACTGTTGTCCAAAAATCTTCAACCTTGCGCTTTTCAGGACCATTTATATGATTCGCATCTTTAGGAACAGTTTTCACATTATTATCTTTTTACCACTGAAAAACTTTTTTAGAATAGTGAGAAGCAGCAAGATCTAGCCAAAAGAGACATATGTATTTCTGTTTTTTTATTGATATTCTTTGATATAGAAAATAACATTCAAGGTCTTTTTAGTGACAAAACAAGAAGACTGCAGACCACAGCATAAATTGCTTGTCACACAAGCAACTTGGATGCAAATTTTTCTCGTCAAATATATTTAACACTAGAAGCCCTAAGGTGTATCAATTGATCTAGACACAACTTTGACACTTTTCTGAAACTAAAATTTTAATGTTGATAAAATGATATTTTGTGACTTTTATTATTTTGTTATTGTTTACTGAAAAGTGGAAAAACTACATAAAAAACACATTCAGAGATGCGGCTATAAATATTTGTACCTAAAAACCCTGAGGAGGATCAATTGATCCACCTTATAAAGAATGTGCATATATATAACAATTTTAGTCAAATAATAAAGTTTATTTGCAATGTTTGCATATATTTGACAAGCACTTTCCACAGACAGGTTTCATACAATTTGCACATACTGTTAATCAGGGTCGCCGAGAGCCGTCACGCCGCCTGGGACAGCAATCCTGGTTAGCGCCCTTCTTTATACAAATTTCCCTGTATTATATATGAAGCACCTTTTTTTTTATTCAGGTATCTTCTTTTTATTTGGCGGCTCTTGGATATCTGCCGTCCTGGACAAGATGTCCTTAATGCTACCCCTGGACAAGATGTCCTTAACCCTACCCCTCACGGCGGAACTGCTGTTGATGTCAGATTACTTTGAAGTCTGTTTTTATCTGACATCTCAAACAGGTTGATAATTGTGTATTACTCTTGGTAGCTAGGGTGGTACTTCTGTTGGCAACAACTAGGGATTAACATTTGCTTCTCTTAACTGTTCAGATAAAGTGTTAAGCAACTTTTGAAATTTTTTGTTGTGTAACTTTTTAAAAAATGATCTAAGCATTTACACCGGTCAAGTCCAAAATATCGAAGAAAACAGCTAACGGCTAGCGTTTGGACCCAGATTATGTTTACACTTTTCGAAACGTTGAATCTAACATATCAATTCCACAATTATTTGCATTGTAATAAAGTATTCGCTTTAGTTTTTTCTTCCCATCACTTTACTTAGTCGCCCCATTATGATTTGTTGATAATAAAATAACAGTTTTCTTCTTCTTTGCCTGGTAGACAATTAAGTTCAATGGTCTATGTAGAAAGTTGTATTGTAAAGTGGAAGTGGATCAAATACTGGAATTTCTTTTCTATTATTTTTAACTGTTCCAACATTTGACATTTTCTTTTGCAAAAGTTTTGTTGCAATATCGACACTTGTAAAAAAGTTATCTGTAGTAACATTATACCTGCAACCTAAATATGGTTCCATTAGTGACATGATCACATAAGTAACCAAATTTTCTACTCGGTTTTATATATATTATTTACCTAGATACGGTTTGAGATTGAGACAATATTTGGTCTTTAGATCAGCTTAAATTCATAATTTGATTCCGATTGTAAGGTTTATTGGGCATATACTGTGTAAAGAGACACCGAGCTTAACATTTTTGACAATCTTGTCAGCACCCATGACATAAGAGCAAATTTATCACTTTGGAGGAGCTCTCTACGTCCTGAACGTATATCAAATATAATGTTTTTCAAAATGTCTTCAAATCGAAAACGCGGCATAGTCTATATAAAAGCATCTATCTTACTGTTAGGGTAAAAAGCGTCGTAATTTGGGCATAAAACCTATATATATATATATATATATATATATATATATATATATATATATATATATATATATATATATATATATATATATATATATATATATATATATATATATATATATATATATATATATATATAATATATATAAATATATATATATATGCATATATATATAATATATATATATATATATATATATATATATATATATATATATATATATATATATATATATATATATATATATATATATATATATATATGTAAGGTGAAAGAATTTATATTTTTAATATAATTTACATCAAAATTAACAGTTTTAACTGTTATTTTTATACATTTAAACAAAAAACTAATTGCGTATAAAAATTAGGCTTGATCAATTGATCCACTTTGGGGTTTCTAGGTATATATAAAACCTGGGGCTTCTAGTGTTATTATCAGATTTATCTTTGTTCTCATAGTAAAATTGTTGACCAGAAAGTTGTCAAAAATCCGCCTTGCAATATGTTTCGTCTTTAATTATGCTCATACTTTTTTCCACAATTGTTTTAACCAACTTATTCGCGTGTTGAATTCCTTTAATTTCACCATTTAAGCTACTCTTAGGTGCATTTTTCATATGAAAAACTATAGTTCCAGCATTTCTCAAGCACATTTTTGATGTAAGAACGCGAAATCTTGAGTTTTCTTGCAAGATTTCTCGCTATTGGACGTAAAATCAACTTTAACTTTTTGGACTTTTCCAGGTTTTATTCCTAAGCTTTGAGTACTCTTGAACTTATTTATAACATCTATGACTGTAGATTTTGTCACATGTACGTTTAGCAATCAAGCGTTATTAAGTCGATGGACTTTTGTAAAATAAAATCACAACTTATTTACGCACACCAATTTGTTACCGAAACATTTTGAAAACCATTGATTTGTAAACAAAAGTTTATTAACATAGTTAAAAATAAGGAAGTAATGTTTAACTAACAAAATAAAAAGAAACAGAGACATTTGTGATTTTAGAGAAGTCTCAATTTAAAGTTGACCTGATTTTTCCACCTGATATTCCGTCTTCATCTAGAAACAAATATTTTTTAACAGTTGTTGATGAGTTTTCAAGATTTCCCTTTGTATTTCTTTTTCATTTTCTACTTCAATCGTAATTAAATTTTCAACTCAATTTTTCACTTTATTTAGTATGCCAGCTTATATACATTCAGATCGAGGCACTTGCTCCTTGTCTATAGAGCTCCGGAATTTTCGTAATTCTCGAGGCGTCAACTTGAGTAGAACTACTCCTTATAATCCTCTGGGTAATGGTCAGTGTGAAAGATACAAAGGCAAAGTTTGGAAAGAAATTTTGCTTGCTCTCTAATCAAAGAATTTACCTACCATGAACTGGGAACATATTTTTCATTTAATGCGTTCCTTACTACTAACGCTATTCCTCACAAACGATTATTCGAATTCAGTCGACGTTCTTCTAATGGACTCTCTGTTCCTATATTATAACTATTAGTGAACCTAATTTGGTACCTGTATTGCTTAAAAGGCATGTTCGACGCAGCAAAAATGAACCTATGGTTGACGAGATTGAGTTTTTAGAGGCTAATTGTATATATTCTAATGTAAAAATGCGTGATGGACGTGAGACCACTGTTGCTACAAGATACCTCGCACCAATAGCTGCGAGATATCTTATAGCAATCAAATATCTTGTAATCAAAACTTTTCTACTCTCCAACAAATCCTAATGGAATTTCTATTGAAGAATCAGTTCCTCGTTGTTCAGGAAGATCGCGGAATCCTCCTAAATATTTAAATGACTATATTTGAACTATTTGAACATATATACTTATTTTGTTTATTTAGTATGCTGGTTCTAATAACTACTATTATCCTTGTTTAGTTTAATTATGTTAATTATGTGTATATTAAAACTAACCTGTTTGTATATTTTAGTTTACATATTTTTATATGAAGAATAAAGCCTTCTATGTTGGCTTAGAATTATATTAAAATTACTTCACTACATTGTTGATGAACATTTTTTCCCAAAAAGTGCAGGTTCTTAATAATTTATTTGTATTTTGAAACAAAAAAACCATATGGTACTACATACTTATTGTCGTTTTTAATTTGAAATTGGTTTTGAAACTGATACTTATATTTTCTTGAAGTATATACTTTTAGACTTTCATCAAATCCTTTATCTATATTTATGTTTAAAGCATTATATGCAGCTATTTTTGCAAATCCACAAGTTTGAGGATGTTTTATCGATATCATTGTAAATTTCTCTAGATAGTTTAAGTATATAAAAGCTTTATAAAAAATGTTTAACACTCGATTCATTTTTCGCGTGATTGAAGTTAAAATTACGGTATACTTAAAGTATTAGCATTAGCTATATTTTCCAAACGTGTGAAATCATGTTCTTGTGAAATCTCATGTTCTTCGACGCTATTTTTTGAATTTAGATCTTGCTTGGTGCTGAAAATATCTTAACTATTGCAAAGACAATTAAACGTTAGAAAAAAAAGAGCTACAACTCATTTTTTGAGTACTTTTACTTAATAATTCAGCAACTTTGAGTGAAAATAACGTTTCTTATAAAACTATCAGTTGTAAGCACTTTATAAAAGTTCTAGCTCATTTAATCTATAATCATGTCCAAATTAAAGATATTTTATAATTTCATTTACGTCAATTTAATACAAACCGACCGAGCAATTTAATACAAACCGACCGAGCAAGATCGTAATATACCTCAAATACTCCCAATACATTTATTTTTTTTTAACACAAGCAGATTATACTTTTCATAAAAAATAATGAATTCAAATTTATTTTACTTTATCTCATTTATAACCGAAGTTATAGATTGTCAAAATTAAGAATTCTCGGTTTAAATTTTTCTGTAATTTAAATTCAAAAAATCTGAATTTTTATCGTTCAAAGGTTCAAAAAGTGGTTTAAAATTTTATCTTTTCTTAAAAGTATTGTTAAATACTTTTATGCAAGTAAAGCTTAAATGTTCTAAAAAGACTAAAAAACAGGCTATAAATATTAAAAAAATAAATACAACCAACAACAAACAAACGATTATTTAAACTTTTATTTTAGTTTTTAAATAATAAACAACCGCAATTCTTCTAAAAATTTAATCAACTCTAATTTGCTCCTAAGACCGCATGGAATATAGAACCGCGTATAGAAAAGCCTAGAAACTACTTTACAATGACGTAAGTCGACTTCTACTATTAACAAAATTACAGTATTAATATTGTCAGATAAAGTTTTTTATATAAGAGAGTATAAGAAAATAAATGCCAAACTCTGATATGAGTTTGGCATTTATTTTCTTCTTCATTTTATCTTCTTCATTTATTTTCTTGCAGTAACAGAGTAAACTCTGTTACTGCAAGAACGAACAGCAAGTTTAAACCCATGTTGGGTTTTTCATAAAAAGGTTTATCTTCGCGTGGCCACTTGAAGATAAACCTTCTTATGAAGTGTAACTTTCGGAGTGTGCAAATTTACGTTTGAAAATTCTCGATTTAGGTCTTGCTGCTAATTTGATAAATTTACTAATCCTTGTTTATTCACGTAAATTAAAGCAATTTACTCAGAAATTGCTCAGCATAACATGAAAAAAAAAATTGGCAAAATTGTTAAAGTTTCACGTAAAGCTGACCAATTAGTGAGTAAAGCATTTACTCATTTTTGTTTACCCAGCCTATTATTTTTTATAGCGTTACCATGAAGATTTGAAAAACTTGAAACTGTTAATAGCAACGTTTTACAAAACTAAATTATTTTTCAAATATAAAAAACAACAACAAACAAAAAAAAAAAAAACAGCATGCATTTGAACCTGTCATGACGGCTACATGTTTTCAAGCTATTTTTTTTTGACACTACACAGTTTATATTCGAACGTTTTTTGACGCTACACATTTTATATTCGAACATATTTTATACGTTTATAAACTGAAATATCTAAAGCGCAACTTTAAAGAAAAAATTTTAATTAAAATATTCGAATGTTTTTATTGAAGCCTGATTCGAAAATTGGGAGAATAACAGGTTTTTACTAATTCTAAATTTCAAGATTATAAAAAGACCTTGCAAAAAAAAATTTCATTTAAATATTTATAATATTTATTTATTTTTATGAAATTTTTTCAGAGAGGAATATAAAATAATAAATGATAACGAAATAATTTTTCTATTACTTCGTATCATTACCTAAAAAAAAGGTGAAATAAAAGTCTACGAGTATACTTTGTTCTACTCTCTTGCGTGGATGTTTTATATCAACTTATTGAGTGCGTAGTAATAAAGAAAAAAAATAAACACTAAGAGGAAGACCATCTTTTTAATACGAATGTGCTCATTAAAATCTTATTAGTAGTTGCAGAAAAAAAGCGAACAGGACTTTTTCGGAAAAAAATAATTATCTTTAAGATGGTAGGTTTTATACTTATTTTATATTTTGTTTATTTTGTTATTATGAATACATATTAAATTTATGTTACGAATGATTCAAAATGCAGAATGCAATATAAATAATAAATAAACTCCGTGGCCATTAACGCTAAACTAAGCATATATTTGCTAACCTTTTTTACGTGCAGGACAGAAGTGTATATATAATTGGAAAAAGATACCGAAACAAAGTTTTTGTCGGTGCCTTGTTAAAAACGGTAATTTTTAATGTTTTAAATAATTTTTTTTTTTTTTTTTAAACAATTATTTTTGACTAAAATCTTAACTACTCACTAATATTTCATTTATAATAATAAATATATATAATATATATAATAATAAATATTTATAATAATAAATATATTTATAATAATAATTAATATTATATAAATATATTTATAATAATAATTAATATTATAATAAATAATAATAATAATACATTTATAATAATAAATATATATAATATATATAAATAATAAATATATATATATATATATATATATATATATATATATATATATATATATATACATATATATATATACATATATATATATATATATATATATATATATATTTTCTTGTACATATATATATATATATATATATATATATATATATATATATATATATATATATATATATATATATATATATATATATATATATATATGCAGGGGCGGATCCAGCTTTTTTTGGTGTTTGAGATAGCTAACTTCCAGACATGGAGCAAACTCCAAACATTTATATGTTTATACTTATATCAAATAAGAATGGTTTGCAAAAAATTGCGATGATTGGAGCCTGGGAACAAAAAAGCCCTAAAATTTGAGACGTACCTGCCCCAAACGTGAGAGCAACAAGTTGATAAAATATTTTTTGTACTATTCTCAACAAGACTTATATTTATCCATAAATTTTAAATTTCATTGTAAAATATTTCAGCGTTCAAAAATTATGACCATGTAAAGTTTGAATCCCCCTCAATTCGAGGGGGTCACAATTTTTATATGGTCATAATTTTTGAGCGCTAAAATATTTTACTATGAAATTTAAAATTTATTGATAAATATAAGTCTTGTTGAGAATAGTACAAAAAATGTTTTATCAACTTGTTGCTCTCACGTTTGGGGCAGGTACGTCTCAAATTTTAGGGGTTTTTTTGTTCCCAGGCTCCAATCATCGCAATTTTTTGCAAACCATCCTTACTTGACATAAGTATAAACATGTAAATGTTTGGAGTTAGCTACATGTCTGGAAGTTAGCTATCTTAAACACCAAAAAATGCTGGATCCACCCCTGATATGTATATATATATATATATATATATATATATATATATATATAATATATATATATATATATATATATATATATATATATATACAAGAAAAAAAATACGACTAAGTTGTTTGGCGACTTTTTTTTAGACAAGTGCTGCAGATTTAACAAAATACTTCAGTGAGTTCGGTAAAGTTTTAGATGCGAATATAGTCTTAGATGAAAACGGAAATTCAAAAGGTAATTTTATAAGTAATTACATTATTCTATATTTTTATTGATTTATATTTGTTCGTTTCATGAAATATACCGTGCTTGACTTTTTTAGGTTGCGGTTTTGTCTCATTTATCAATGAAAAACAAGTGAAATTGGTTTTAAATGCATGCCCTTTATATCTTAACGGAAAAAAACTTAACATTGGTCCTGCAATAAGAAAACAGGTTTAATTTTTAGTTTAAGCTTTTTATTTGAATTTTCTCATTATATTTTAATGTTATTCATCATTTTTTGTGTGAAATTAGGCACCGAAGAGTATTGGGGAGCCGGTATTAGTTGTAAAGACGTCAAAAGTAAAGTCCTTTTCACCAAATGTTAAACCAAAAAACAATATTTTGGAAACGTCGCTCGTATTTCCGTGTAAGTGCTGTTCGACGGTTCCTTATTTCGTTGACATTTATGGAACAACATTTTTTTATCAGTAAATATTTTTAGCTCCTAAATTTTGTGTAAATATTATCAAATAAATTATTTTTAACCTTTATTAATTTGGTTATTCGTGGTGACTTTCTCATCCTAGCGTTTTATTTAATTAGATTGGTTTTAATTATTAGATTCAAATTATCCTTTATTTTATTTTAAACTAAAAAAATAATCAAAAATATTATTGTTACCAAATTTGACTTTTTATGAGGTATGAGTTTTTAATGTGATAATTGTTAGATAATTGGTTTATCTACCATTTTAAATAATTATAGGACAACATGGCGAATGTGGTAAGATGGGTTTTCGTATAAGAACTCAACAAAAAATCTTAAAATTGAGTAAAAACGAAAGTGTATTTGCATCTTGTATTTTAAAACACCGATTTATTTTTTTTAAATATTATTAACGCAATTTTGTATGCATAAGTTTACTTTTTGCGCTTAAAAAAAAATTCCTCAGTTTCGGTTTCTCATAATGGATGGTGTCTTTCAAGTTTAACTTCTTTAGAAGTACTTTTTTGCGATTTGTGTTAATTTTGTGTTGGTTTAGTTAGAGTTATTAGTAGTTTTTATTAATAATTTATAAAATTGTAGGCAAAAATTGCATAATAAGTCATCTTGCCCCGGTCACGTGACCAGATGACAAATTTATGAACTTTTTATTTTAATATTTATTGCAAATTGTTCTATTGGCAAACTGAAAACTTATGCAGGTAATGAATCATTTAATAATATAAACATACTGAGAAAGTATTATTGCTTCACGACTGATAGTTTTGCAATAACTTAGGGCTTTCAAAACATTCGCCATGTTGCCCCTCTTTCCCCTACACTTAATATAACTTTACACTTAATATTTTACACTTTAAAATTCAAGAAAACTTGCGTCATCTAATTTATTTTATAAACAAGAAATAAATTATTAAATGCACCTGATAAAACCACAAAAAAAAGTTTTTTTAAAAAAGAATCTTTACTTTAATAAGTTGCGTTTTTAATTTGCTTCTTGCAACAGATTTTATTTTGGCGTCGAAAGAAACTTTCTATTCAAATATACAGAAACTTGCTAGTGTTAAACAAATTTTTGATTGTTACAATTTTACACATTTTAATTAGCAAGTTTCTGTGCTAAAAATAACTTGAAAAATTATTAAGAAAAGTGTCTATTAACGATAAAAAGATCTTAACCCTATTAAGGTGGTAGAACTAAAAATAATATGTCAAAATTTTATAAAAATCGTTTTTTTTTTAATTTTTTATTTTTGAAGGAAAATTACTTAGCTTTCATGTACTGAAAAAAGTTTTTTTTTTAATTATTACTCATTTAGTTTTTAAGGTTTTTATCTAACTACATACAACGATTAGTCCTTAGTTACGTCATTAGCAACACTAAACAGTTTTTTTACCCTGATACCTTTCTTTAAAGAACAACAAGATTTCTATCTAACACTGATAAACGTGCAGTTGTTAAAGGTCATTAACTTAAGGAACATTGTAAATTTTGGCAATTTTTTGAAGCAACTTTAGTGCGTGCTGTTTAATTTTGATGTTATAAACCTTTTCAGATTTCACCTCAAGTATTATAAATAATGAGTACTTCAAGAAGAAAAAAAAGTATATCTAATAAGCAAAATTTTGTACGAAAAAAGAAAAGATTTTTTCATGGAAATCGTTATACAATGACAGCAGAAAGACAACAGAAAAGCAATCTGAATATTGTTCCAGCTTCAAGTTGTGCAAGTGCAAGAAAATTACTTCCACTGATAAATAAAAAACAAGTTGTAAATGACAAGGTGAATAAAGATTATTTCATACTTATCAATTTTTCAATTTTAAGTGATATTGTGGAAGATGTTAGATGTCCAGACTGTTACAGCCTTGTTACCATTGTTGATAATCTTTCTAAGCGCATGGGTTTTGCCCATCACCTTAAAATCAAGTGTAGTTTATGTGAATGGAATAAGGTTTTGTATTCTCTAAGCAGATTAGTAAGTTTAATGGAATTACAGCCCAGGGTAGAAAAACATTTGAAGCAAACACAAGAATGATAATTGGGTTTATAGAAACAGGTAAAGGGTATCAATCTATGAAAAACTTTAGTCGCTGTATGAATTTTCACTGTTTGTGTTATCTCGTCGCTATGAATTAGCGTTGGATCTTTCTATTAATTGAATAAACAAAACCTTTTATTTTATAGCTTTCTTCTAACCTCACTAACTCTAGACAAAAATCTTCTCTATTTATACAAAATAAAAAAAAGTCTCATGAGAATACAATTGAAATATCGCGTGACTTCTAACACGTATCTACGTGATTTCTAACATGTATAATTCACCAACTTAAAATTAGAACACGCCCTCTTAGCAAATTAACTCATAAGTCCAATCTTTGTGGAATTTCGATTTTGGAATATTTAGTTAAAACATTTAAAGCTTAAGCATTTATTTTTTTCTGTGCATACAGTTCTAATAATATGGTGTTAAGTTGTTAATCAATAAAGACTCACCAAGTCTAATAAAATAATTCATGACCAAATTTGAGTTTAAGTTTTTGAATTAACCTCGCTTTTGGTAGTAGAATTATTTTATAGCACTTGAATCTATAGTCTCTTCTCTCAGTAAATAAAGTGTTTGAATATACAAATAGCTAATTGAAATCTTTTGAAAATTTGTTTTTATTCCCATTAAAAACTGTTTTATAATCAGTTGGTTTACTGATAGGTTCTTTAAGTAGTAAACTATTTTTTTACATCCAATTGATATCAGATTCATACTTATGCTAAACCAGAAAAACAATTGCTCCACTAAAAACTTCGATAACGTTTACAAATTCTTAATTTATTGAACTAAATTTTTACATTAACTTGATATGAGATTTATATTCCATTCTTTAACCAGCGAGGAGGTATGTAGAGCAGAGGTACTGCAAAGGTAGAACTAACTTCTGGTGATAAACATCGAATGGATATGTAATATATCTATAAAAAAAATGTTACATATGATGAAGGACAATACATTTTTTAAATTAAATACACAAACATACAAGATCATACCCAACCAACATACCAGTTGCTCTGATCACAAGTTAATATATAAAAGCTAGATTTTTACATACATTTGATGCAAGACTAGTATTCCATTCTTTAACCTAAGCGAAGGTATTGTATAGGTATAAATAACTTCTAAAGATAGGAACAGAATGGGCACCTACCTAATATATAAAATCAATATATTAAAAAATAATATTTTAAACTAACATTACACAGATATTAGAACAGAATTAAATTATCTTATATATAAATAAAAGATCTCATATAATTTATTTTACTTGTAAATAGTTTTTTTTTTTGTTGTTGTTTTGAATTTTTTTAATATTTTAACTAAATTTGATGACCACAAACAAGACTAAGTCCTTGTCTACAAAATGAATTTTCGCCACGCTCAGAACACACAACACACTTTTTCACCTTAGAGGCTTGAAGCTTCCTATCAGCTTTGCTGCGCAATTCAAAGCGTTTTAAAACAAGATGCAGCTTCTGCTCCTGATTTCTTACTGAATGCAACTGACTTAATTCCTTATTTACGCTATTATGCAAACACTCTCCCTCCTCTTCACTTAGCAACCCAATAGTTTTATGGAATTTTACAAATAGTGGCACATTAAAATATTAATGAAGCTCATTAATTTCGGCATCGGAAAGAAATTATCGCCAAAAAAGAATAGGTTGCAACTTATTAATCTACTTAATAATACTAAATTTACTGATTGAAAAGTATTGTTTTCTTTACTTATTTTACTTTGCATGTATTTGGAAACTTGCAATTGCTTAAAAGAAAACACACACATATATGTCATACATGTGTATGTATGCAACATACACATAGATATTTAGAAATAATACTAATACTAATCTTAAGTAAAAACCAATTATATAGTAATAGCAATAACATTATTAAAACAATTATAACGAGGTAAGCAATGTTAACAATTATATTTATATTATTATAATAATGATAATAATAATAGTGATAATATGATTGATAAATATCAAATTTAATATTAAACAGTAACAATAAGTAATAGTGATATGAATAGTAGTAAAATAATGTTGATATTTATATTATATATAATCATACCAATAGCAATAATAATAACCCACAATGAGCGTAACATTTTACGAACAGTAATTACATTTCTCCAAAATAAAAAGACATAAAGAGTTTTAGATGTGATGAATGAGACATAGATGAATGAGACATAGATGATCGAGAAAAGATGAGTTTTAGTAGTAAAGTTTACTGGTATAAAGTGAATATAAAAAATAAATTATTCTATAAATAAAAAATAATAAATTATTTTATGATTTTATGTATTGGTTTGTGATGTGATTTGTTATGCTGTACTTAACTGAACAATGATTTATAATATATAATTTAAGGTTGCTTTCAAAATATAAACTGTAAAACTATTTTACATTGTTTTATTACTTTCTACATCAAATATATCCTAATTAATTCAGTTATTTTTGAAGCTTTTTTACTTTTTTACATCTTTATAATACATAAAAGCTACCCATTGCGTTGTTTAAGTGTATGACTTTTGTCAAAAAACCAGCATCGGAGAGTTTTATTTATTGATATTTTTTACAATTTGTAAACATCAACATGATATATGTTATTATTACATCCGCCTGAATTATTACATCCCCCCATTGAAAATTCAAAACGAGGTTGTGCTTTTTTTTTATTTTTTTTTTTATTTTTTTTTATTTTTACATTTGTTGGTCGTATTACAACTATATATTGCCAAAAAAAATAAAATAAAAATAATGATAATAATAATAATAAACTTTCACAAATATAAAAATAAGGTATCTGAATAAAGGTCAAAGGATCTTGTCGTCAGAACCTTAAATAAGTTCAAACAACAGTATCAAATTTTTACAAATTTCATATATATATAATCCAAATATATATTTTATAATCCAAAGAGAGATCACGCGGATCTACTCACCAATATTTTATATAAACGTATACGTGAAGTAAAGAATATAAAATCAACAAAATAAGTAAGAATAAACTTTTTACAAATATAAATAAGAAAAGGCAAAGTTATTAATTTATATTATTAATAATAACATAATACGTCTTCTAATGAAAAAATTAGGGTTTTTAATTTACTTTTAAAAAAACAAAAAGTAATGGGTAGTTCGAAATCAAAATTGGGCAAAACAATTTTATTCCAAAGGTGTGGTGCCCGATAGACAATACAAAATTGATTAAAGTTTGTTTGACAGAAAGGTTCATTTAAAAAATCAGTATTTCTCAAATTGTATTTGTTGATGGGTTTCGGAGTAAAAATATCTTTGAAGACAGGTTGAGACAAGTCATTTTTCCACATGTATACAAAGCATAAAACATTATATATATTTAGCTCGTATATATTTAAAATTCTCATTTCAATAAAATAATGTTTTGCGTGAGAAAAGCGATTTGCAAAGCAGATTAAACGGATAGCATGTTTCTGACGGCGATAAAGACGTTGCAACTTACTTTTTTCTGTACTACCCCTTATAAATTGCGCATTATAAATGCGTTTTTTAATTACTCTTTGTGCGGTTAAAGTTTTTTTAGAGTTTGTATTATCTAATTTTAGGAATATAGGGAAATGATCTGATATATCGGTTCGCAAAATACCTACTTTTAAATCATTGTTGAAAATATCTGAAGTTATTATATTATCTATTAGAGTTGCTGAATTTGTCGTTACTCTTGTAGGTTTGTTTATTAAAGATACTGAACCCGTTTCAAAATTTTCATCATAAAAATTTTTAACTTTAAGGTTATCATTATAAAGAAAACAATTCATGTTTAAATCTCCAATTATAAAATTTTGTTTTTTTTCAACGGTACCTTTTTTAATAATTTGTTGTAAAAACATGCTAAAGTTTTCGCTTACGCCATCAGGTGGCCGATAACAACAGCTTAGTAAAAAAAAAATTTTATTACAGTTAGTAATTTCTATAGTTGCAATTTCTTTATCGCAGTCAGAAACGCTTTTATAGGTTATATTTATATTTTACAGGTTATAGCTGTTAGAGGTGTACCTAAAACGTCCGTATTGACATAACATAAACAGTTATATAATTTCTATTATTATCAATTTTTCTTATAAAACCTTTCTTATATTACCTATCAAAAATATAAAGTTGAAATATCACAAGAGACCAAGCAAACTTTAGTTCTCGAATTCTTGCCCTCAAAGCGTCTTTCTCGTTGTTTATGTTTATGTTATGTCAGTACGGACGTTTTAGGTACACCTCTAACAGGTATAACCTGAAAGCGCAACCTCGTTTTGAGTTTTCTATGGGGGGATGTAATAATTCAGGCGGATGTAATAATCTATCACATTTGTCGGCTTTGAAAAACTGAATGACTATTCAGTATTTTTTTAATATAACATTAAAAATCCATAGTCAATTAAATCGACTGATTTAATTGATTATGGGTTTACTATTATTATATTTATACATACTATTATTAATAAAGGAACAGAAAAAAAAATCAAATATTGATAAAAAAAACACAAGACTTCTTGAAAATATTTTTCATAGTTGGAGGAAGTCTTTGCTGGGTAATA
This sequence comes from Hydra vulgaris, assembly GCF_022113875.1. NCBI lineage: Eukaryota > Metazoa > Cnidaria > Hydrozoa > Anthoathecata > Hydridae > Hydra > Hydra vulgaris. Next base: position 43,157,349 of record NC_061159.1, on the reverse strand, counting down.
TCATATTTTTCAGCCTGATTGTCAATAAACTCAGGTATGTGCTTGATGACAGGTTCTTGCAACTTTTGTAGCTTGCTGCAGAGAGTTTTGATTTTTTTGAATGAGAATATAAGGTGACAATTATTGGCATTGGATCAGCCATTTCTTTTTTAATTGTCATTTCTTGGTTTCAAAAATCTTTCTTTGAAGTTTTACACCATGAGCAGGGATACATCAACTCTGATACAAGAATATAGCAACTCTAAAATTTGATTCAAGTTCCTATAAGATTTTTTCAGACTCAACATTTGCCTACATCATGAGTTTCTTCACTCCTGAGTCACATAAAGCTTGAGAAGACACACCTTTTGAATTGTAACTTCTGCTTTGCTTGTTCTTTTTGGCTATCCAATATATTCAAAAAATGTATACAAAAAATGATTAAGCGCTGAGTTTTTCCATTTTGTTACAAAGAAAGGCCTAAAGTAGATTGCAATCTACTCATTTCCTCAGCAGACAAGTGCTCTTGATTTTTGAGAATTAAAACTTTTTGTGACTGTTAAATCCCTCCCTCTTGTTGCTAAAATACCAATTGAACCTCCATCTCCAGATGCTGCAAATTTCATTTTGATCACTTCAGAAGCAATAAGTTCTGCTATACCAGGAACTTAATCAATAACTGTCTGAAGATTTTCCCTTGCATCTTGAACTGTACAAGGGTTTGGACGTGCCTTTTCATGAGGGTTCAAATGTGCTATTTCTTTCTACTTGATTCTTGGCTCATTCCAATTGGGTTAAAACAAGAAACTTCACAAATAAGGCAGCAGCAAAAAAGATTTGATCTTGTCAGAGTTGCAAGAATAACTTTGGAAAAATCAAGAGGGCCAAGTAGATCATTATTTGTTTCTATCTTAAGAAGAATTAGTCTACATCTAGCACATATAGAAGAAGGCAAATGCTCTTCATTGGGATCATAGTTTTTAGTGAAGTATTTCTGAATTATTGGAAGTATCAAGTACCTTTGTTTTAAAAATAAAGGAAATAAATATTTTTTGTGTTTTAGGATTTAGACCGAATTGTTAAAATGGTCATAATTTTCTTGGAAATCACAAAATATTTTTTAAAAATTTGTGAAAATCATCTCTATTTATATACCTAAGCCCTAGTACAAAAATTTTCTAAGGAATTTTTTTTTTACCTTAATGGTAATTCCATGCCTATGTGCGCTGATAAAGAAAAAGATAAATTTCGGGTATTTTAATAATATTATTTATTTTGTTTATTATTGTTGTTGTTATTATTGTATTTAATTTGTTTTGTTTAATGATAATGTGGCAATTTGAAGAAGTTCAAATCGCCACATTATCAATAAACATCAATAATAAAAAAATCAATAAACAAAATATTTGCCTAAAGGGATCCCAAACTGCCAAGACATATTGTGTTCATATTAAAGAAAATGATAAAAAAAATTTTGGAGCTAAAAAATTTTTGATTAAAACAAAAGAATAAATACATACTAAGAAAAACTTTGTTGTTTTTATTAAAGCTCGCCTTCTCTATTTTATAAGAAGTTAAATCAACATTTAGAAATAGGGTCGGCATTCGACAATGCCTAACTGGCTGCTGACCTAAAAGTGTTTAAGGTCTGCAAAAATTGATGACCTCGCTTCAATGTTTTATGGTAAGATTCTTGTATGAAATTGTCTATGCCAACCTCTAAAAGATTGAGGTGGGCAAATTATTGCCTACCTCGATTTTTCTTATTCCGAGGGTTGTTAAATAGTCTTTATAATATATACTGCAATTTGCAGACTTATGCATAATATATTCAAACCTGTATGATTTTAAGAGTTTTAGAACATATATATATTTTTTTACATTTTTATTTATTTGTTGTTGTTTTTTGTTATTAAGATTTTTATACAAACTGCATATAATAGTTAGTTATATAATATATATAATAGTTTAATTGATTCTATATTTATATTATATTAAATCCTAAAAATTTTTCTCTGTTTTTTTTAGAACTATTTCTATGATTAATTTTTAAATAGCAACTGAATTATTTAAAACTTTAAGTTACATAAAACATTAATTTTTTGCACTAAACTTTAGCTGTTACACCAAATGTAATTGCTGTAACAGCAGACGTTACAGTAGCCCAAAAATTGAAAAATGACAAAAATCAAGAGGCTTGATTTTGATATCAGGTGGACACAGAAAAAACCCAGTCAACTTTAAATTGAGATTTCTCTAAAGCCACAAATGCTTTTTACTTTTTTTTTAACTTCCTTATCTTTAATTGTGTTGATAAACTTTTGTTTACAAATTTATGAATAGCAAAAGTTTTGGAAACAAATTGATGTGTGCAAAAAAGTTGTGAAATTTTTTTTTGCAAAAATCCATCGACTTAATATCGTTTGATTGCTAAAGGTACAAATGTCCCAAAATCTACAGTCATAGATATTATAAATAAGTTCAAGAGTACTCAAAGCTTCGAAAGAAAACCTGGAAGTGGAAGAAAGAAAACTTCCCATAAATCCAAAAAGGTAAAGTCGAATTTATGTTCAGTAGCAAGAAATCCAAATTAGTCACAGCAAGATCTAGCAAGAAAAACTCAAGACTTTGCGTTCATATATCAAAAAATTACTTAAAAATGCTGGAAGTAAAGCATTTCATAAAAAAAATGCACCTAAGAGAAGCTTAAATGGTGAAATTAAAGGAATTCGATGTGCAAAGAAGTTAGTTAAAATAATGGCGGATAAAAGTATGTTCATAACTGAAGACGACAAAACATGTTGCATGACTGATTTTTCACAACTTCCTGGTCAACAATTTTACTATGAGAACAAAGATAAACCTGTCGATGATCAATTTAAATATATTTGCTTTGTCACTAAGAAGATCTTAAATGCCAATTTCTATATTAAAGAATGCCTCAAAAAAATACTTTTTTCATTTTAGGAAAAAACTCAAATACTGTTGTCTCTTTTGGCCGGATCTTGCTGCTTCTCACTATTCTAAAAAAACTCTACAGTGGTGTAAAGATAGTAATGAGAAAATTGTTCCTAAAGACTGAAAAACCCAAGATTGAAGGTTTTTGGGCAATAGTTTAAGGAGTTCTTTGTAAGACAGGTGGAGTAAAAAAAAATAAAAAGGACTTCCAAAAAAAGTGGATTAATGCCATTAATAAGGTAAAAAAAAAGAAAAATCTGCGAAATGATTGCATCAATCCACTATAAAATTCGACCTCTTGGTTTTTGAGAAATCTCAATTTAAAGTTGACCGGATTTTTATGTGTCTACCCAATACACGAATTATATATCAATGATTATAAGTGATAAAATTGCAAGAAACACACTTAGTATGACTTGTCATCTTCCTTTGAATGGATTATAACTTTTGAGTGTCTACTACATATTAGCTACAAATTACCTATCAAGAAATGTCAAGTCCTAATTTTACAAGTGTTATGAGGGATCTATACAGATGTAGTTTTAAAATTTAACTTGCTATAAAAATTATTTTTTGAAGTTAGTAATTTCTAATTTTTTTATTTTTGTTTTAGCCTTTAAGTGACCCTTAAGGTTGTTGAACATGGAGCAATATTAAACTTCATAAGCTTTTGGTTTTGTTACATGTTGCAAATGATCTAACTTACAACATGTCATTTTGAATTAATATTACTAGCAGAAACAAAATTATAGCTTAATCTAGTTTTTTTTAAACATATTTTCTTGTGTGCATACAATATATACAAGTGCTTATTTATATATATATATATATATATATATATATATATATATATATATATATATATATATATATATATATATATATATATATATATATATATATATATATATATATATATATATATATATATATATATATATATATATATATATATTATTTTTTATTTTATTTAAAAAAAATAATGAAGTATCAAATCTTTAGATTAGTATATTTATATATTTATATATTAAATATGGGAATATGTAATATATAAATATATGATATTTATATATTGCAATATGATATTTATATATTTAAATATTACATATATATAGTAATGATATATATATTTTAATATATATTTATACATTATAAAATATATATTTATACATTTGTATCAACAAATTATTATTTGTATCAACAGTTTGTGTAGGTTGAAACTAATCGTTATATGGCTCTTGAAGTTTTGGAGGGAGCCATTAATTTTTGCCCTGAGGCTTTTTTTGCCGTAGATACATATGCATTGGGCCTGGTCTTATTCAAGATTTTATCGAGATGCAGTGAGACAAAATTTTGATAATTTTTTGAAATTGTATTTGTAATTGGTTGTTTCTATAGAGATTATTTTTTTCCAGATATTTCCGGAATTCCTGATATTTTTGTTCATTTTCACTTTTTCTGGATATCCAAAAAAATTTGCAAAAAAAAAAAACAAGTTTAAGTATATATTTTTATTAGTTTTTTTAGCTTTTTCACTAATTGCCTATACAAAAGTTAGGATAAGTCAAACAAAAATCCGAAACCTTTCAACTAAATAGTAATAGTAATAGTAATATATTTAAATAAGTCTTTATAGATTGTATCATAATTTATAAAACTGATTTTATATATTTTAAACTCTTAACTTGTTATGTTTTTGAAGTTATTGAAACGATATTATGAATTTAATAGCTAAATTTAGTAGTATCAATAAATTAAATTTTTAGTATCAATCTTGATAAGATGCAATAAAAAAATTTAATAATGTCAGCCTTGGTTTAATAATGTCAATTTTGGTTTAACAATGTCAGCCTTGGTTTAATAATGTCAATCTTGGTTTAATAATGTCAGCCTTGGTTTAATAATGTCAATCTTGGTTTGCTGCTACAAATAACTTTTGTAGCACTTTTGTTTCAATAATTTCAAAAACATAACAAGTTAAGAGTTTAGAATATATAAAATCAGTTTTATAAATTATAATACAGCAACACAAAGATATATTTATTTATGCTGCATTAGTAGCGAAATTTCATGATCTAAGCATTTTATAGTAACTTAATGAATGAAGTTAATAGAAAAAAAACAATTATGGTACTTATATATACTGTTTATTAATGTATTAGTAAGAAGCTTCAGATAAACCAGGTTGCTAATTTAACAATCACTTCAATAATTGACACACCTCATTCTTAGATTGTCAGTTATTAAAAACAGTTATTAATCTCTTTTAACTATATTTAGAATATAGTGGCCACAATCCTGAAATGTCGTGTATTTTTAGAAGTGTCCTATATGTCCTGGATTTACTATTTTTTTTAAATATAGTTAAATAAATACTATTAATACTGCATATAAATTAATCTTTTATACTACATAAAAAATAGTAATAATAGTGTAATAAGGGAGTTACCATGACTTAATATTTATTTAAAAAAGGTCTTCTCTATTTTTATAACATGTTTGTACTTTCTTAAGTAAGTCTTCTTCGAAGAAGAGCTGCGCAATGTTCAAGCAACACGTGTTACTCAAAAAGTTTCTATAGAACATTTCTATACAAACAATTCAAGATAAGTGGACTTAGGTAGATTTCATTTAGACCCTTTAAGTGTTTATATCTAAAAAATATTTTAGAAATTTTATTAGAAAAAAAAAATTCTTCTAGAAACATTGACGCTTGTCCCATAGCTAAAGTCATTTTAATTACATTTAAACAGTGTGAACATATAATTGCTCAAATGCAACAGGTATTTTTATATATATATTATATGTTGTAGTTAATTATAATAATTATCTAGCTATGAATTTATTATAATTTTATTATAAAATTTAACTATAGATTAATATTTTAAAACTTATTGACATTTAACTACAAATAATCAGGCCTCGGCAGGAGTAAAAATCGCACGGACTATGAAAAGCCCGTCTTAAATAGACTTGGCGGACTAGAAGGGCCGCCCGTCTAGATGATCTTGCGCTGGTTTTTTCAAACTTAAAACTTTTAAAGTTCATTTATTATTGTTCTTCTTTTTGAATGAATTTTTTATTATATACTTTTTTTGAATCGCACTAAAATAATAAGTTAGAGAGCGACTAATTGTTTTAATTGCTTAAGTAATTAAAACTACAGTAAATGAGTTGGATACTTTTTAAAATTTAAAGTTAAGATAAATTTCAATGATTATTTTTCATAATTTTTTATTTGCACAGATCTATTTTCGTTTTACATAGGTTGGTTGTTTTATAATTGCTTTTGTTTAGATTTGTTACTTGAAGGAACTTTATTCAGTTTTATGTTCGTTTTTTTCTTTTTATTCCAGATATAGTCAAACCAATGAACTTGAAAACGACAAAAAAAATCTTAGAAACAACCACGGCATCACATTTCCTTGTCAAGCATCCTGACTTTTATTATACTAAAATAGACTTTGGTTTTTTACCAAAGTCTATTTTAGTATAATTATATATTATCGCTTTATTCAAGTATTCGATTAAATTATACAGGGTTTTATCGTGTGTTTTTAGTTTATTCGTTTCTCTTATTCTTTACGAGCAAAAATCTTACAGAATGATAATATTTTCAAAATCTAACTGCGACTTTTTTGGTTCTAGTAAAAAGTTCCCCCGAAATAATCCCCTGAGAAACCCCCCCCCCCCCCCCAAAAAAAAAAAAAAAAAAAATTTATTACATAAAAATTATCAATATTTAGTTATGTTTATTTATTTATTTATTTTAAATATTTATATAAAATACTTTATTTTTCATCAAAATGTCGAGTTATGCGCTAAGGTAACGAATGTGAAACCCTAACCATAACCCTAACCCTGACAAACTGCGAACTGGTAAAATGTGAACTTTTTTGCGAACCATCGTAGTTAATTTAGCGATATATTTTAAAAATTGTTTAAAAAAATAAAAAGAAATTATGGGAAACTAGACGAAAACAGTATGAAAATATATATATTTATTTTAATTATTTGATAGACTGCCTGCCCAACCCAAACCCTCTATCGATGTAGCAGCACTCTGTTGCGAGTCAGGCTATAAGATAGCCGATGTAGCAACACTCCGCGCATGTTTTACAGTTAAAAAATAATACTTTTATTTTAAATAAACCTTTAAAATAGAATATTAGGAATTGGAGAGTTATTTATAATTTTTACCAACAACCGAGGAATTGTTTTAACTTTTTTCTTATCTTAATCGGAAATAATTAATCTGATACGTAAATAAATAATTTGACATCTAATTTATCTTAATAAAATAAGTTTTATTTAGAAGTATTAATAATTTCTTAAGATACAAGGGCTTCCATTACTTCTCATACAATATAACACAGTTTGAAAATTTTGGACCCTAATATCAAAAACAACTCCTATGAAAACCCTTTTGAGGGGTGTTAGTACATATGATAGGGATCTCAGAACAAGTAATTTTGAAATCAGGGATTACCGTCCGCAAGACTTATTTGACTTTATTAGTTTTATCTCAATGAAACGCTGTGACATTTACTGAAATATTTTTCTGACACAAGTTTACACAACTTTTCTAAATATAACAAGTATCAAAAGGTTAAGAAAGTGTTACATGATGATATTTGGTGTATTTTAAAACACCAGCGTGATTTTTTTAAATTCTTATCATTAAAATAATCTCAACAAAATTACGGCGATTGTTTTCCGGGAAAGGGCAGCATAAATATCATAGTTTTGAAGAAAAATTCGTAGAATGTGCATCAAAAATGCCCAATTCAGCAAAAACTCATGAGGATTGTCAAAAATCTGTGTGCATTATCTGCATGAAGAAAGGAGACCAAGTTCTGACAGACTTTTAAAAGCAAAGGGTTCAGCGCCTCATCAAGAATGATTTGAGCTTCAATGACTGCTAAGTTCCTTTTGCCTCATGTCAGACATATCGTTTTAAACTAATAAAGCTTAAAGATGGAGATCCTAAGACGTGTAAACCAAGATTGTACAGGTTTGAAGACATTCAAATAAAACCGGCAACTCCAAGTTCAAACACATGTGATTGTTTGATCTGCCAAATTGGAAGGCTCAAAGGTAAAGAAACTCACCCACTTGAGCAAAAAGACCAGCCTGCAACAACTAGTCAGCCACCTAAAAGTTCAGAAAAGCTTTGTACAAAATGTTTGTCTGTTCTCTCACGAGGCCTTTCTCATCATTGCGCAATTGGTTCACGCCATGAAAACTTTAAGCAACTTCCATTGTCAGATCCTAAAGGAGCTGAACAAGTTGCATCTTCCATTGTTGCATCCAAGGAAGCATCTCCTGGAGGAACAATTCAACTTAGTCAATCGAGTGGGATGCATCTTCCAATCAGAAAAGGTAAAATGTATACTTACCACATTCTTCTTTAAAGAATGCTAATAGATTTCGTTTTTTTAGGTGGTGTTGTTGCACAAGAGCTTTTTCCTTCCAGACTTTCAACAGGGTGTATGGTTCAAATTCAACAGAATACAGGATTGTCTAACAACGGAATGAGGAAACTTGGATCGTTCATCAATCATATCAGCCCAACAAGATTAGTTGAACCAAACTTTCAAAAAAAGTTTGCTGAGTCTGGACAAAAATTGCAGGACTTTTTTACTGTCAGCAGCTTGAAGATTTCGGATTCTGGACAAAACAGGGTTGTGGTTCATTGCAAAAGCATCAAGGACTTGAAAGACAGGATTGAAGAAGAAATTGGCTCCTCAAAGACTGCCTTTGCAAAGATAGGTATTGATGGAGGAGGGTCATTCTTAAAAGTGAGCATTGGAGTTATTGATGAGGAAGAAAACAACCTAGAGCCCCACAGTCCTGTCCAAAAATCTGCCAAACTCACGACACAAGTCTCAAAGCAAACTAGTGTGAAAAAGCAATTTCTTGTGGCTGTTGCTGATGACATTCCTGAAAATTATTGGAATGTGCAAGAGATTTATCGACTCATCAATCTTCAAGAACTAATCCCATCAGAAGCTGCAGTAACTTCTTGCGATATGAAACTTGCAAACATTATTTGTGGCATCCAGTCTCATAGCAGCAAGCACCCTTGCTGTTGGTGTGATATTGAGTTTTCAAAGCTTCTTCTGTGTGGGAATCCTCAATCCTTTGGAGCTATAAGAGCTCAACATAAAGCTTTGTGGGTAGTGGCGGAGATGTAAGAAGATCCAAGGAGTTCCAAAATGCTGTCCACAGTCCTTTAATCTTTGGTCCTGATCAAGCACTGATTTTGGAGTTCATCCCACCTATGGAGCTTCACCTTCTGCTAGGGGTGGTCAACCATTTGTTCAAATGCTTAGTGCAAAAATAGCCAAAGACCACAGAATGGCCAACTTCATTGCACATCAAGATTCAGCCTTTTCATGGAGGGCACTTCAATGGTAATGACTGCATGAAGCTTCTGAAGAAAATTGACAAATTGGCTGAAATGGTTGAAAATGAGAGCACTTCTGAGCCATCTCAATTCATTCAGACATTCAAAGACTTTCACAAAGTTGTCTCTGCATGCTTTGGAAAAACTTTACACCCCAACTATGAGGAAAAAGTTACCATCTTCAAAAACAGTTACATGAGTTTGGGAATCTCTGTTACTCCAAAGGTTCACACTGTTTTCCACCATGTGACACAGTTCATCAAGCTGAAAACGAAAAGCCTTGGTCTATACAGTGAACAAGCCACTGAAACACTGCATTCGCATTTTGGCAAGCATTGGGAGCAATGCAAAAGATTGAACACCCATCCAGACTACTCCAGTCAACTCCTGAAGTGTGTCATTGATTATAACAGCAAGAAAATGTAGAGTAGCTTGCTATGAGGCACTGACCATCAATGAACATGCTGCATTTTTGAGAATTTATTAGTTTATCTTTAGAATGTATTTATTGTGTAATAAATAAATGTTTTAATAAGTATTTTTATCATTTGTTACCTTTTTACTTCATAATATGGTAATTTAGGGCAGCCAAATATATTTGGAGGAATTTTGCAATTTTTCAGGTTTCGTAATTTAAAAACAAAAACTTCAATATTGAATAAGTCTTGCGGACGGTAATCCCGGATTTCAAAATTACTTGTTATGAGATCCCTATGATATGTACTAATACCCCTCAAAAGGGTTTTCATAGGAGTTGTTCTTGGTATTAGGGTCCAAAATTTTCAAACTGTGATAAGCAAGTATAAAAGAAGCGTTATATAAATGAAAAAAAGCTTGATTGCAACCGCTTGTTGACTTTAAAATTCAGTTTTATTTTAGATACCAAATTTATTGCAGTTAAAACATTTTTATAATGAATTTAAATGTATTAAATATAGTGTTAGTATAACAAAGGAAATATGAACATAACTGTATATTATTTATTTTATACATAGGATAAAAAGGGAAACGTGTATAGTTATATTGTACTTATGTATAATTGTTTTACAAAAATTAGGGCAAATCTTCTCTAGTTTCAAAATCTAACTCAGTAACTGAGTTAGAAAGTAACTAAGTAGTAACTGAGTGAAGAAACTGAGTTTCCTCACTTCCACTCGATTCTGTTATTTCACTTTAACTTATTTGTTATTTTCACAATTCACTTTAACTGCTTAAATCTGATTTATCGAAATCTATGTCTTCTTTTGTAGCAGTGAGCATCTTTTTTTAAAGAAGACATTAAACACATATATTTTAATTCTAAGAATATGTTTTTAAGAAAAAACTATATATTAGCAAGAGTTAATGAAATTAAAAGAAAAAAAATGACAATGTCATAAAAGCGGAGCTAAAAATTACCCTGTATTATTTAATAAAAATGTGTTGCAAGATTTTAGAAAATTTGTTCTATAGAAAAACAATGGACGATGAAGCAAAAAAAATGGCTAAATTTTCAAAAACGTCACAAAAGGAATTATTTGGTAATGCAGTAAATAAAATTAACTTGAGCTGTTAAACAAATTTGAGAAAACCTATAAAGTTTCCAGAAGAAGGTGATTTAGAAATAGTATGAAAATATTTTGAGAAACTAAAAACCTTGTCAAACTTATTTGAACTCATGGATGAAAGTAACTTTATAACTTTGAGAAACTGTGCATGTGCTAGGTTAACGCTATTGTATGCTAGACATTGTGGCGAGCCTGCCAGAATGCTTTTAAAGCATTGGAATGATACCTATCAAAGTGAATGGATAAAAAAGTATGATTTATGCAAGCTGAATAAAAAGAGAGCAAACTTAGGCAGAAACTTTGAAAATTGCGTATATGTCAGGAATAGGTGCCAGAAAACTGATGATGCAATAAAAAACATTAGAAAATTAGAACATTGGCAGGCCTTCTTGTAAGAGGCGTGCGATCAGACGCTTTATATGACCACGCATATAGTTCTTTGTTTTAACAACTTGACCACGGCTCTTTGCAAGTTTCGATAATTAGCGCGTTTAAAAAATGCGCTAAAAGAAAACAAAGCAAATATAAATTATCAAAACTTGCAATGAGCCGTGGTCAAGTTGTTAAAATAAAGAACTATATGCGTGGTCATATAAGGCGTGCGATCGCACGCCTCTTACGAGAAGGCCTTATTAATAATTTTAAACTTACTCTAACATTTTAAATTGTTTAAAAATTAGTAAATCTTTAATTTCGCTTATTTTTAATTAGAACCTCCATTTACATTTAACAATAAAGAAAATTGTTTTGCTACTAAAAGTGCAATTTTGTGTTTTCAAACTTTTCTTTCAAAATATAAGCTTACTTTAAATATTAAATAACGTTTATTTATTTGTAGACTGTAAATTCACAAGAAAAATATTCTGAAGCAGAAGACAGAAGCAAAAGATATTTTCAAATTTAAAACAAACTTACTATATGATAAATATGGTAATAAAAAAATGGTAAATATTAAAAATACTTCATTTACTTGTTAACGAACAATAAAAAATAAAATATACAAACATCCAAACTAATTACAAACATGTAATTTCTTTAGTTATAAAAAATGCTTATATTTGCTTGCTTATATTTTTGCAGCAAGAAAAATAATTAAAAAAAATTGCTAAGGTGAATTTTTAAACAGTGTTACATATATACTTTCTTTTCTACATTATACTTAATACTTTTTTTAAACTAAATTTTTTTACTATGCTTTTTTTTTACTAAATTCCTCAACAATCTACATGAATAATATTTAATTTAGTTTCTCCAAAAGTTTATATGGAAAAAAAATGATAAACAAGTTAGAGATTCTGTAGGTGTTGTTCTTTAAATAAATGTTTCCAAGTGGAAAAGATTTTAAAATCGTGGACATGTTTCCGGATGGCATGAGCTTCGTGAAATTTGCTACAGCTTACCACTAAACATCTGATAAAAATAATAGCTACAAGCAATAGACGTAGAGCACATTGTTTGCTCCTCTACATGTTGAAAAAAGCGATTGACAAAAACAAGAAAACTATTTATGGATATAGATGGAGGTAAAAATAATATTATTAAACTTATTTTTTTCTCTCTCAAAACCTCGAAATTTTGAAAATAAAAAAGATGTAAGTTCTACATTTATTTTTCTTGAAACAGATTTTTTAATGAGATTTGTATTATTTTATAGGAGCTCAATCAACCAAGAAGACTATTTTGAAGAAAATTGAGAAACAAAACATGATAACAAGGGTAAAAAAAGTTTGTTTTAAAAATAGTAGTTTTCCAAATCTTTCTTATTTTAGTAATAACTCCTAAATCTAAAATTTCAAAATCTAATCCATTTTTTACTAATTATAAAGAAAAAATTGAACTTACTCAGTCTGGAGTGGTAAACACCAGACTGAGTAAGTTTAGGACGGTAATCCAAACCTTAATTCGATCAGGAATCTGTTTTGCTCACCCAAACTCCATTGTTCAGTTACGTAAAACTTTAGCTATTCCAACACTAACGTATGGTCTTGAACTGTGTGAACATAAAAAAATGTTAATGCAAAAACTTGATATAGTTGGAAGAAATGCACTTAAGTCTCTCCTCGATGTTTCAAAACATAGTAAAAATTATATTCATACCTTATTTTTTATCGAAGATATATCAATTATTATACAACAAAACAAGCTTATTTATTCGTTTGATGAACAATAAAATGACATATGATATTATTAGGTCGCAGCTGAAAAACAAAACAGCCCCACAACATTTTTTAGATAGTACCAAAGGGTTGTGCAATAACCATGAACTAAATCTGGAGACAATAATGGAACGTAAAAAAAAAATAAAAATTGTCGGCCTCAAAAATTTAATTCCTGAAACGGATCTTCAATCTCTAAAATGTGCAGTTAGGTACTGGAACTTAAAAGAGCAGAGAACTATCTTCAAGGACATTCTTGAAAAACATTAAAAAAAGATGATCACGATATAAAAAAAAAAAAAAAATTCCAAGTTTTTTTATATTTATCTTGTGTGAAACTCTTAATTTATCTTACTTGTATAGTGGGTGTTTAATAAATCTAAATAAATAAAATAATTAGATGTTAGATTAAATATTAATCACATAAAAGGAGCATGTTGAAAAAATTAAGAAATTAGTTTACAGGTTCTTCTGAAATAGATGAAAAATCCAAACTTTCCTTCACAAAAACTTATTTAATCACTCGGTGGCGTATAAAAAACGTTTTTGATTTTTTAATGGCGTATAAAATTCGTTTTTGATTTTTTAAAAAACGTTTTTAACTTTTTAACTGTTTCCAGACACAGAAAAAACTATAAACTGGATAGTTTTTATAAGAGTGTCAAATTTAGTCTAAAAAAAATAATTTGATCTATTGAGTAACCTGCCCCGGACACTAACCTTAATAACCCCTACTTAATAAGCATTAAAGCGCAATTAATTTAAAATTCCGAAATTTAATCGGGAAATATTATCAAAAAATGAAAACCAAAGTAACTTTGTTACTTTGGTTTCCATTCTTTGTTACTTTGTTCCATTGTTTGGTTTTCCATTGTTTGGTTTCCATGGTTTGTTAACTTTTGTAACTTCCGTCTAACCAAAGTAAACTTTGGTTAGACGGAGGTTACAAAGATGGATTATTAACGGATAAATCTTTAATTTTAATAGTTTCAATTTATAATATGATAGTGAAAATAAATTTTTATAATTCTTTGAACTTATTTGGCTAGTAGTTGATTAAGATTTTTTTTTAAATACCACTCCAATTATTATTATTATTTTTATTGTTATTGCGTACGGGTTTATAGCTAAATAATATAATAAATATAAGATTTATAATAAATATAAGGATTAACTATTGATTAAATAAAATTTCTTATTATCAAACAATAAAACAAATATGTAATATGGTGAATTGTTATAAATGTGTCATTAATATTTTAACTTCATTTAATGTATTGTCTTAATTTTTGCAGAACATCGCTCGTTTTGCAGAATATCGCTTGTTAAATCGATAGTTTGCAGAATATCGCTTGTTAAATCGATAGTTTGCAGACATTAAAGAAAAGTAAGAGTAATGACTCTAAATCGTCAGAGAAATCTAGGGAAGAATTTAAAAAGAAGAGGGAGCAGGTTTTTTGGATTGGTAAAGATAATATTAAGAAAATCGATAAACATTTCATATTATCCTGATATCAAGTTTTTAAAATTCCAAAAGTCCAGTCGCCTAATGGCTTTGGGGAGCAAAGACATGAGGTGTAAGACTGTAAACAAAGAAAAAAAGCAGTTTAAAAATTATAATACTAAACAATTATACTTAACTCATGCTCAACCCCTACTGGAGCAAATGAACGCTTTAAATATTTTTCAAATTAATATTTATCAAAATATACTTTTCATGTTTAAATATAAACTAAGTCTGGTTCCAGAACATTTTACAGCACACTTTTTTGAAAACAACGTAAACAAATACAATACAAGAGCAACGGGAAACTTTAAGATACCCTTTGAAAAAAATAAACTCTCAAAGTTTTCAAAAAAACACCGTGGTCCCTATTTATTTAACAAAATAATTTCTAGAAACAAATAGCTAATAAATTTAAACAACGAACAGTCCCTAAAAACAAAGTTAAAATCTACAATAATCAAGTTAAACAACTACAAGGAGTTTTTTTAAACTCCAATTGAAAATTTAAAAATTAAAAATAAAATAAAACAACCCTAATAAAACAAAAAATGTAACTTTTCAAAGGAATCAATAAAAATAATACTTAAAGGAGATAGTAATATTAATAATTTTAAGGCATATATGTATCACATACATATTTGCCACGTATGTAACTGATTTTTATGTGTATTACACGTCTAGAAGGTACTCGATGACAAGACTGACCCTAGTCTTCTGCGAGCTTCCTATAACTACAAACAATTAATTATTTTCTTCAATCTTATACAAATCTTGTTTTTATCATACTTTTATATATATATATATATATATATATATATATATATATATATATATATATATATATATATATATATATATATATATATATATATATATATATATATATATATATATATATATATATATATTATTCTGATTGAAAAGAATATAGAAGGTTTATTTCTTGGGTAATTTTTACGTTCACGTTATTCTATTGTGTACTTTGTATTTATTTTTATCATGTCTCAAAGTTGAATGTAACAATATTTTAGATTTATCCCTTATTTATTTTGGACTTTATGTTTACGATATTTATATTTGTATATCTTTATTCGCCAATCGGTGATTGGTCAATTGTAAATACTTTGTAGTTGTGAAATAAACATGTTAAAAAAAAAAAAAAAAATTATCACAAGTAGACGAACCAACTAAAGAACTAGAGCTTTTCTCAGACATAAGTTATATTAGTACTGAATCAGATATTTCTTTTGATTTAGCGCAACCCGGCCTAAGTAATCAAAAACAAGAGTTAGGGAAGGATTTTGTTAAAGATATTGCCATGACATTAGTATCAAAAAATATTTTATCAAGAGATCTTATGCATGTATGTACGAATTTAATCGTAAGTTCAGGCGGAAATGAGGCCGATTTTTCATCGTCTCATTCAGCTATTTGGCGAGCTCAAAAAAAATCTATTCGGGAGAATGCTGAACAATATAAAGAAAAAATGTTAAAATTGCTACCGTTAAAGTTATTTTTTCCATAATAGCACATTTTCATGAGAAAATTATCGAAGATTTTACCGAAGGTAAAAATCAAAAAGAGATCGATTTGCAGTCTCAGTAAATATTGATTGTAAAATGAAGCTTCTTGACATTCCAGCTATTGACCATGGTACATGCTCAATATGATGCTTTAGTAAAAGTACTGGATGAATATGGAATATATGAAAACGTAAAAGGTTTATGTTTTGACACGATTGCAACAAATGCAGGTAGACTTTCTGGTACAAATGTCAGGTTTAGTCATAAACAAAATTAAATTGTACTAGAGATGGCTTGCAAGAGGCATGTTTATAAATTACATCTAAAGCACTTCTGTGAAAGACAGTGCAGTGGAAAAACTAAATTTCGAGAAAACTTAATATTCAAACGGTTCCAATTAAACTGGAATGACATTAAAAGTAGCATCGACTTTTCAAAGTTTGTAAAATATGATACCCTATCTATTTCAAAGTTTGTAAAATATGATACCCTATCTAGATTAGATTGCAAAGAGCTATTGAAACTGACTCTTACGTACTTATGCCCTGAAAGAGTTTTTCAAATTTAAGCTCTAGGGTGCGTGTCGCATGCACGTTGTACTTTCTTAAGAATTGACAGATAATCAAAAGAGAGAAGTGCAGTTTACGGCCGAGTTTATCTCAATCTTTTATTCCGTATCGTTTTTAAAAACTTCTTTACCTTACGGAAGCGCTTTACCAAAATATAAAAGTCTATTGGCAAATGACGAAATATAAAGAATACGGAGAACAATATTTTCAGAATTCTGAAACAATTTTAAATAGAATTAATACCGCAATGGTTTCAATTGAATCACATTTATGGTACCTTGATGAAACCTTGCTTCTACTTGCTCTTTTAGATCAAGAAATTTCTGTTATCTTCTCAAAACCAGTTCCTGAATTTTTTGGCATTCCGAGAAATAAAATTTGTTAATAAGTGTTGGATAATAAGTGGATAAAAGCACTTGGTTTATATTTAGTTTGTTAAACCTCACTAAACTGATTGATAATTTTTGGTTAAACAGCCCGGCACCACTAAGGGAGTATATTGACCAGTTTAAGATTTTTTCCCTATTAGTCTCCAACCTTGGAGTGGTTAACGACGTTTCTGAAAGATCTACTGAAGTTGTATAAAATTTTTTAAACAATGTTTACAATGAAGACAATTGTCAGGGTTACTACTTGCTATTCACCAAAGCAAAGAAAACCTTCACAAGGCAAAGACCAAGGAAGATTTGCAATCAGCACATGAAGCAATTGCGAAATAAATAATATAGTTTTTAATTGAGTTTATAAATAAAGTTTTTGATAAAGTTTTTTAAACGTTTGTTTAATGATAAAATATTGAATTGTAAATATATATTTTTTATTTATTAATACTTAAACATTTCATTCTTTCTTTTTTGCTTTTTTACAAAAACAACTATGTAACGAGAATCATTTAAACTTGACGAGCTACCGTATTCTTACTAATCATGAGGTAATACCACTTTTAACCATGTTGCAGTAAGTTCATTAAGACTTTTTATTTTAAGAAGAACTAAAATAAATTATTATTATTATTAGGCTATTAAGGTTAGCGTAAGGGTCAGGTTACCTTCACGGATAAAAGAAAATTTTTTAAAGACCTATATAAACCTCATTTGACACTATTATAAAAACTATCTAGGTTATTGTTTTTTCTGAAAATAGTCTATTTTTTTTCTGAAAATAGTCTAGTAGGAAATCAAAAACATTTTTATACGCCATTTTTTATACGTTATAAATAGGTTTTTGTAAAGAAAAATTTGGATTTTTCACCAATTTCAGAAGATTCTGTAGACTAATTTCTTAATTTTTCTAACATGCTCCTTTTATGTGATTAATAATATTTAATCCAACATCTAATATTTAAAAGAATAAAAAATTTTATAGGATAAATTTTAAGGTCCCCGCCAGGCGTTTAAAACTCCAAACAATTTTGGCCCAAAATCAAACGGGCGGGGACCCTAAAAATTAATTTTTTTTTTAATGCTTAATTTTTTTTTTTTTAGTGCTTTATATATATATATATATATATATATATATATATATATATATATATATATATATATATATATATATATATATATATATATATATATATATATATATATATATATATATATATACTTAATTAATAATAATATTAGTAATAATAACAAATTAATAATAATAGTAACATTTATATTTATAATAAGTATTGTTATATTTATAACAATAACGATACTAAAAATAATGATAATAATATAAAACTTCGTTCGTAAAGAAAGCGACACCTTTAACATTTAAAATACTAATTCAATTAAAGAAAAAATGAGAAGTACAAATAACATATGAATGTTAATGTTAAATAAAGCTGAATTGTTGCTCTCAGGTTTTCCTTCCCATCCTAGCGTATACTTTTTGGTTTTTCTTTGATTTTCTAACCACGTTTGTAAAGGAGAGAAGTATTCGTTAAGCGCATCTGCTGTTAGCTCTTCAGATCCAGTCAACTGTTTTAAAGCAGCTTGCCAAGTCTTGCTTTTCCCAAGCTTCAACATATCACTAAATTAAAATATTAAAAATAAAAACAAAAATATGATCAAAAACTATAAGTTATAAAGAAAGAAGAGGTAAAAAATATAAAATGAGTAATAAATCAACTATAACAACCCAAAAGCGTCCCCAGCTTCTTTAGATTTATATATTGAACACTTGTGAAGAGGTCCATCATATTTTGCTGCTTTGCATGCATGTTTATGGAAAGTAAACTGGAGGATATGCGCAAAGAAATATCTAAAACATATATATTTTTTAATTTTAACAAAAGCACTAAAAAATAACGTCCGTAATAAAGATCATAAGAAAACTCTGATATAAGGCAATAAAAAAATTATTTCAAATCAGTGGTTCCTAATAAGTTTAAAAGGGTTGCATATGGCTTTATGTTTTTTTCTTACAATTTGATTTTTATTTTATTTTTTATATGGCAAAAATCAAATTGCAAAATAAGAATAAACAGTAACGTTAGTTCAGACGTCAAAACAATATTTAGACGTCAAAACAATTTTTAGACGTCAGATTAAGTTGAACGAAGAATATATTCTATTATTTTTTTGTTTCAATTGTATTTCTTGATATGTCTAAATTTTTAATCAATATATTTTGAAAAAAGTTATAACAGCCAAGAACCTTTACAAATAGTTAAAAACTTGTATTAAGAGCATACCATCAGGTATAAACTAAGCAATTAATGACAATGATAAAATAATAGCAAAATAACAACATACCATAACTAATGATAGGTTGTTATTTTGTTACTATTTTATCGTTGTAATTATACCTTATGGTCCATTAGGCATACATTACTACTAACAGGTAGTTACTAATAACATTATTAATGGCAAATTATCTGGTATAAATTAGACAACTAATGACACTGATAAAATTATAAGAAATTGACAGCAACAACTATCACAATAAGAAGACAATTATATAACAATAAAAATAATGAGTTCATTATTAAGTATTTGTTGAATTTATAAGTTTAAACATTAGGGTATAAAAATATAACAAGTTGGGTTGAACAAAAATGATATACACGTTGATACAAGTAACACGATATACACGATATAAAAGATATAAATGTAAAAATGATACAAAAAAAAAGTATATAACACGTTGGGTAAGTAAAAATGATAAAGAAAATTAATATCGATCTTTTTAAACAAATATTTTGGCTATATATATCGCATAGGGTATAAAAACATTACATGTTAGCATCCACTAATGTTCATAATTTTTCTGTTGATTAAACGCAATTTCTTTTTTTTTACTAGTACCAACACCTTATTTTTATAAAAGCTGTCTTATTTTTATAGCTGTCAACTAATGTAAAAAGTTAAGAGACTAATGTAAAACTGCGGGATTAGTTCGAAGCGGAAAAAAATATTGTTTTGAAGTAAATTGTTTCCCTACGGTCCGAATTACAAGTAACTTTGAGACCATAGGCCGGGTGAATAAAAATGAGCAATTGCTTTTACTCAGTAATTGGTCAGCTTTACGTGAATAAAAACTTTAGCAGTTTTCCACAAATTTTTATTCACGTAAAGGTAAGTAATTTACTCAGTAATTGTTCAGCTTTACGCAAGTAAAAACTTATCTAAAATTACTTAAGCTTTTTTTCACGTAAAGCTGACCAATTACTGAGTAAAAGCAATTGCTTGTTTTTATTCACCCGGAAAATTGAAATTTTCGAATTGTAAAATTTTCTCTGCGGTCCCAATTAAATGTAATTTTGAGACCATAACAAAATAACAAGGAAAAACATACATCCTTAACCATAATAAAGTCTTTTATAAAAAGATTAAAAACTTTATAAACTGTATATAAAATAGGTTGATACCTTATATAAGATGTGTCGGCAGGAATATGATATTTTGCTCCTGGATCAAAAAACTCTTCGTTGCGAGCAGTTAAAGGTTTAACACCCTGATATTTTAGCTTATACTCCCACCATTTTTTGTTATACTCAGATGGTTGAATATCTCCACTATAAACGCCCCACATCCATTTGTCCATTAGATAACCAAAGGGTAAAAATGCTATTTTTTCCATTGCAGTTTTAAGTAGAAAGTTAATATCCGCACCTTTGAAAAAAAAATTTATTTTATATACAATTTTTATATACCTAAAAATTATAAATAATATTTTACTAAATATATAAGTTTACATACACTTTGGAACTAAACAAATAGCGTTAAGTAAACTAAATGATATTAAGTTCTTTTTTATATTAAAAGTTTCATAAAAAGTTGTCACAATATTTTATTTAATGAATTTAGCCTAACGCATTTATTACTTTGGAGCAAAAAAAAGCATTATAATTAGTCAAACGATGGCATTGTATAGGTATATAATTGGTTGTTTATCGAGTTGATGTTATAATTTTTTATAATTTATGAGGTTAGCGTTACTTTAGACTTTTATGTGTATTTAGTTATTAATGCTAGGTTGACTAAAATAGAGTTTTAATGAGCATTTGAAAGGCTGCTCAACGAGCTAACTTTAGCACCTTGCATTTTTTACTAAAATGCAAGGTGTTAAAGTTATATATATATACATATATATATATATATATATATATATATATATATATATATATATATATATATATATATATATATATATATATATATATATATATATATATATATATATATATATATATATATATATATATATATGTATATATATATATATATATATATATATATATATATATATATATATATATATATATATATAATAAAGTCTTTTTTTTTTATAGTAAACTTGTGGAAAACTATAGAAAATAATAAATATTTACCATTTAAATTTGATATTGACGAAAAACTTTCCTAGTTTATATTTTTGAGTATATAACAATAACTGAAACAGGTGTAAAAACAGTTTTACTACTTTGTTTAAATGATTAATCAAATTTAATATGACGTTAACAAGATTTTTGGCTAATGTGTGGCTGTTGGAAAACTAACTGATATTTATCTACAGCGAAATCTCAAAGGGAGGTTGTTTGCATGCTTTATCATTGCCATCTTGAACAACATGAGAAAAATAAGTTAAACATCCGGGTAACAGTTATAGTAAAAATTTGTTAAAGAGGAAGAATTCCAACGCAAAGAACAGACAAAGTTGCGTGGAGATATCCGTTGCTTGGAGATATCCGTTGCTTGGAGATATCCGTTGCTTGGAGATATCCATGCATTTTATACTGCTAAAGAAAACCATACTCCACACCTCGGGAAAAATATACATTACACCTCGACAGTTATACATCAACAGTTATTAAAGCATGCTTAAAAAACCCATCCGATATTTCGATAGAAAACACACTTAAATTGATTAAAAGAACATTGAAGACAAAAAAGAAGATACTATTAGTTGTAGTATGTAGCATGGAGGTATTGATAAATCACTGACTGTTCAAGAAAACGAAGCGGAGATACAAAAACTCTGGAACGAGCGCAGCTCTGCTCAAACAAGTGTCAAAAATTCTATTTTTGTCGTTTGCTTGTGATGATAAAGTTCTGTCACTTTAAGTTAATTGAATGATGATAACGATTCTTCTTCCACTAAATCAAGCAATAGCAGTTCACAATTAAAGTGGAAAAAGATGTTGAGAATTTTACATTTGAGTGAACATACTTGTATGTAGAATTCTAAAATTAGATGCTAGACGTTCAACTATTTTTAGGAAATTTCCATTGTTTTCTTTATAGTATTTATCAGATGATTCTCTAATGCCATGTTTTGTGATGCCATCACAAAATGATTATGGAAATTACTTTCTTTGGAATATTATTTCATTGATCAATTTTATTAAAAAGTTGATTCTCCGTTAAAATGAACCTAAAAATCAACGGTTTTTGAACTTCGAAGTCTTTTTTTAACTCGATTTTTTTGAACTCGATTAGCCACCTTTCAAACTGATCAGCATTAATTTCATGCCTTGTTAATTTTTGTGATAAATGCCTCCAGTCATCATATCCTGTTTTTGCAAGAGTGATACCTGTATTGTTGAATAGATTACAATAGAAACAAAATATTTTATTTAATTTTTCTGAGTATTAGCCATGATCTAGGATGACTTTCGCTGTTCAAAAATTTTTGGCAATAAAAAGAGCTAAAATGAACAAATCTCAAAATTTATTAGGTAACTTTTTGATCGACAGTTTACAGTACATTTCATAACTATTTTTAAATATGGTTTGTGAGAGTCTGAGGTCAATCAGAAATTTCTTCCTATGTACAAAAAAAAAATAATCCGCAGGAACAGTGTTTTGAAGCGTTAAATCTGCAGGCAAGGCCGGCGCGATAGGGAGTGTGTGACACCCCCCCCCCCATCAATGATTTTTAGTCGGCAAATTGTTTTGAAGTTAGCTTACCGTGATGGCTCTTCAGTTTTGCTCGGTTTTCTGTTTTGGCTCAATTCTTTGCTTCCATTTTAACTTCATTATGTTCTTAGGTTTTATTTAAATTGATTTCATATGTTAAATTATTTATCCCAGAATCATTGTTGGACTATAAGGTGTTTGTAAACTTAAAAAATACCTAGTTTTGCCTGGTTTTTATCACGTTTCAAGTAATACTGAAAAACGGGCAACTTTTTACTTGTATCCACTTTTTGGAAACTTAATAATAATGAAAATTATATAAAGTTTCTTTGCGCTAAATAATATTTCAAATTAAATTAACGTTAAAATTAAAGACAAATTTTCTTAATTATAAAGTTATTATAATAGCGTTGATAAAGTTATGATAATAGCGTTGAAAACCCGCCAATACGGAGAACAAGCAAGTTCTATTAGTACTAAAATATGATTAAGCAAAAAGAAATTCAAGAACTTTCGACATAGACATTTATAAAGATTTTCATTTTGTAAAGATATGATCTCCTAATTGATAGTTGTAATTTATAATTTAACCTGGTCTGCAAACCCAAAAGATCTTGGTGTGACCATGAATTCTTGCTTAAATTACAATAATCATATTTCGCATCAAACATTAAAGGATAGCTAATCTTTAAGTGTTTTAAAAGACGTGATCCACGTGTTATTGTTAAAGCCTACACTACACTATATAAGATTGATCTTAGAATATTACTCTCCGGTTTGGTCGCCAAATCGCACTGAAATGAACAATACAGTGGAAAAAGTGCAATGAGGTATTTTACAACGATTTGTTTTGTTTTTTAGCAAAGTACATACATTTATTCGAAAGAACTCTTTCTCGTCTACAAAACGGTTTTATTTGTTTTTTTGGATAGTTTAATTGTTTGTCTTTTTTCTGGCTCAGAAATGGAATACCCAGCAGGAAAAAATTAGCATTTTCGACATCTGCTTTTCTTTGCTTTTCATCGAGGTCAAAAAGCAGCCGAAGCCGCTTGAGACATATGCAGTGTGTACGGGGAAGGTGTCTTAGGTGTGTCTACTGCACAAAAGTGGTTCGCAAAGTTTAAAAATGGCGACTTTGACCTTAAAGACACGCCTCGAAGAGGACGACCTGCAGAATTCGACGGAGAGCATCTGAAGGCACTATTGAAGGAAGATGGTTGCCAAACAAATCGTGAATTGGCTGAAAAAATGAACATCAGTGCAATGACAATCTCTCGCCACCTTCAATCAATTGGTTTTACTCAAAAACTCGGAGCATGGGTACCTCACGAGCTCAACGAAGAAAACAAAAAAAAACGCCTTCAAATCGCTGCTCAACATCTCGCCCGCCACCGAGCAACACATGGACACAAACAGCGCTTTTTGTGTCGAATCATCACGGGAGATGAGAAATGGTGTCTGTACGTCAATGTAAAGCAAAGGAAGAAGTGGGTGTCCCCAGGAGAGACGCCGAAGCCGAGAGTCAAGCAAGATCTTTACCCAAAAATGGCCATGATCTGCGTTTGGTGGGACTGGGAAGGCATGGTGCACTGGGAAATGCTCGAGCAAAACGCCACTGTCAACAAGGAGGTCTACATTGCCCAGCTGAACCGTGTAAATGAGGCTATTTGGCTGAAAAAATCCGATAGACAAGGTCAAGTCATCTTGCTCCACGACAATGCTAGGCCCATATTGCCTAAGTCGTCAAAACAGCACTCCAATAGCTTGAATGGGAGATTCTTCAGCATCCACCGTACTCTCCGGATCTTGCACCTACTAACTATCACCATTTCCGCTCTCTATCAAACCAAATGATGGGTGTTACCTTTGATAGCGAAGAGGATCTTAAAAACTGGTTCAACAACTTCTTCAACACCAGCCGACGGATATATATATATATATATATATATATATATATATATATATATATATATATATATATATATATATATATATATATATATATATATATATATATATATATATATATATAACTGAAACATAATTAAAGATGAATTACAATGGCCAACAGAAACATGTTGCACGACTTATTAATTTTTAAAAATCGTTTTTATCATGCTAAGCTTCTATTAAACGAAATGAATATTTTTAATATATATCAACTTAATATTTTTAATGTATTGTGTTTTAAGTTTAAATGTAAAACACGCACATCTCCAATTTCTTTTCACAATTTATATTCTTTAAAAGTTAAAAATAAATACAATTTGCGTAATGAAAATTTTATTCAACCAGTTTTCAAAACTAATTTTGGTAAGTTTTGCATTTCATTTAGAGGAGCATTTTTATGGAACAAAGTAGTATTAAAACTTTTTGATTTTTCTCAAGAATGGAGCTTTCTCTTATTTAAAAGAAAGTTGAAAAAAATTCTTTTCTCAATTGAAAACATTCTTATATATTTTTAAGTTTGTTTTGTTTTATATTAATACTCTTAAGAAATCTTTTTATCGTAATTTATATATATGAAATCTTTTTTCTTAAC
The DNA here is from genome assembly GCF_022113875.1 of Hydra vulgaris. Lineage (NCBI taxonomy): Eukaryota > Metazoa > Cnidaria > Hydrozoa > Anthoathecata > Hydridae > Hydra > Hydra vulgaris. Next base: position 43,131,812 of record NC_061159.1, on the reverse strand, counting down.
TTATATATATATATAAGTATATATATTTGTATGTTTTTATAAAATTAAATGTGTAAAAAATTATATTTTTATTTAAGTGTGAAAATTTATATATGAATTATTAGTGGATTATTTTTTATTTAAAATCTGTTTAGGCGGTTTTCGATGACAAGATCTTATGATCTTCTGCGAGTATCCGCGTTCTTCTTATTTTAACGCTAACAAAGTTTGTAACTTTTACTATATGTATTTTATGAATCTTATTCATTCTTATATTGTAAAACTTATTTTGAATAAATAAAAAGAACAAAAAAAAAATGGTGAATAGATCGTTAAAAATGATTAAAGACAATATAAGTTAAATTAGCTTTATAATAAAGTTCAATAAAAGTTTTACCATTTGAGTTTGAAACACTTTCAAGAATTCCTATTTCCTTTAAATGATCAGGTATTTGAACTGAGAGAACCAATGTATCACCCACTGCTTCGTGAAAACCTGGATTTGCTCCTGTTCTGTATAAACTAGGTTGATCCCAATACAACAAGTAGTAGTATATGTGACCAAGTTCATGATGAATGGTATTAAAATCATCTTGCGTGACTTGAGTACACATTTTTACTCTATGTTAAGCATATAAAACTATATAATAATATATATACATTTATGTTATAAAATAAAACTATATAATAATATAATATTATGAAATATTTACTTAATTATACAATAAGATTAAAACTTAAAAAATTATATGAGTTAAAATGCTGAAATTTTGTCAAGTGACCCGGTAGGTAACTGAATAGCAATCAGCCATAAACTAGTTGAATTTGTAGCAGAATTTAATAACTCTTATACTGTTATTGTTGGACCAAACCACCCGAATCTTCTGTTGCACCCTGTCAGATACATTTACTTTTCCTATTCTTTGTCAAAAACTATTGCTTTTTTTTTTATCATTTGGAGTCACTTTTCACATTTACATTACCATTTGGAGTCACTCTTCTGATTTACTTAACTATTGACCATATTTTATTGCATGTACCACACTTGTATGTGAGAACATACAAGTATTTTATTGCATGCACCACACTTGTATGTGAGAACATGTATGAAGTGTACAACTTTTCTTTTTTTTTCATTTTTAGAAACAAATTTTTGAACATGTTCCAGACACATCTTAATCTTCCTTTTAATGTCACTTCTTAGTTAAGTGTGAACAATCTTTGTAGGATATCAAATAAAGTTACAGGTTTTACAGAAGACTGTGCAGACATACCAAACTTAAATAAAGTGTATCAAACTTAAATAGACATTTTGTGCTTTAACATTATATTGTTAAAAGAATGATCATTGAAATTCGTTTTTGTACCAGATTAATTTTTTCTTTTATCTATTATTATACCATTTTTATACCTAATACTTATTCATTATACCTTGATTTCTTCATTGTTTTGATCTATGCTTATATTGTATCTGGACTAGGACATCAATAAAAAGAATGCCAAAAATATCTTATACCCATAGACATATATTTATTGATAAGCTTAAATAAAATTAGGGTCAAAGCATTTCAAAAAAAAAATAAAAAAAGTTTTTAGTCACTCTTTAAATGTAATGTAGTAGGTTAATCTCGTTTTAAGCTAAAGTTTTTGACAAAATTCAAAATTTAGTTTTATTTTAAATTTTAATTTTAATTTAGTTTTACCTAACATCTTGACTTCCATTTATAACTAACGAAAAATCCCACGCAGAAGCATGGCAGGTGACATTTCGATCATCCGGTCGAACAAACATAGATTTTTTCCAAAAACTAGGAGGAAGTGACGGCCAACCTATTGAAGTAAAAAACTCTTCTGCCTTTTTGAACATTTTTAGATAATCGTAGTTTTTTTTTTTCAACTCAGCCGTGACGTCAAGACTTGGTTCATCTAGAAAAATTAGATTAATTCTTATAAAAACTCTCTATTTAAATATACGGAAGAAACAATTTGAGAAATTTAGATTTTATTTATCAAGCTAAGCATAATTGAACACTGTATTTTGAAAACGTGACGATTCACAAAATTAAAATTTTAGAGGAGAGTGAAAAATATTAATCCTGTAAAAATTGTATAAAAATTTTTTTGCAGCTTATATAAAGTAATAAGTGTTTCCATCTTACATCTTAAATCAGAGAAATTTTTTATCGGAAGCAACAAATTTTCCTAAAAAAAAAAATTTTTTTCAAATAACCTCACTTTTGAAAAAAATGTGATTCGTCACGTTTTTGAAATACAGGGTTCAATTATATATAAGGTTTATCGTATTGTTTGTGATCGTATCGATATCACGTATCATTTAAAAAAGGTACTAAAAAACAAGTTTTTGAAATAACCAAATCCCAAAATAACCAAGTACTAAAATAACTGTTTTGGGTTCTTATTTATTGTTTTAGGTTTACAAGGTAAAAGAATTGAAGATTGCATTAAAATGTACGAAATTATAAAGCTTTTTAGATTTATTATATGAAAAGTAATTTTACATTTAAAAATGTTCATCATTGAGTGTGAATGTTGCTGAAATTACTGCAAATTTGAGTAAATAATCATAGTTTATTTAAAATGTACTTTACCTCAAAAAGTTTTGTATATTTCAAAGTATGTTGTATTTTTTCATTAACTTAATGGTTGGTAATTCAAATGTTGTTTCATCTGATCTTAAAAGTTATTGCTGAATTCAGCAATAACTTTTATTTTTATTTAATTTTTTTATATTTTATTTTATTTTATTTTTATTTTATTTTATTTTATTTTATTTTTATTTTATTTCATGAAATCTAATCTGAAAGATTTGATTTTAGCAATAACTTTTAAGATCAGTCTTATATTTGAGTCTTTCTAATTGGCAAACACTAGCCTCTCATGGTATAGCTATTAAGTATTATATTACTTGGTATAGCTATTAAGTATTACAGCTATTAACTATTGATATTAATAATAATTAGAAATAATTAAATTTAAATCTACACCTTTTCAAGATGTAAATGAGAACATGAAAGTTGTAATTAAGAAGTCGTAATATGTAATTAAGAAACACAACATGTAATTGAGAAAACGTTATATGTAATTGAGAAACACAACATGTAAATAAGAAGTCGTAACATGTAATTAAGAAACACAACATGTAATTGAGAAAACGTAAGATATAATTGAGAAATCATAATATGTAATTGAGAAATCGTAACTTGTAATTGAGAACACATAAATTAAAATAGCAAATTCACAGTCTAAGTTTCTAGGTTGTTACAAAAGGTCTTTTTGGACATGAATTTAAGTTATAATCTTAAATTTTGCTTTTGTATGCACAAGTAATAATAATGGAATTGAAAGATCGTTGTGTTATATGCCAATACACTATGACCCGAAAGTCTGTGATTAAGCTAAATCCGTCTCAACATTTATGTCACCAAATTTGTTTATGTCCAGTTCTGGAACAACCAGATTCAAGTTGTCCGATTTGTCGGCATGAAATACACACAACTGAACAAGTTGAAAGGAAACGTTACGTTTTATCTTCTCCAAATGACAGGAGAAGAGTTGTTAAATGTGCGGAGCGATTTGAAGATTGGGTGAATCTCGCGCAAACGCTAGGTATCAAATATAAGACAGCATACAATTGGGTTCGCAGCGGAAATTCAAATTTCATCGGAAAAGGAGGTTTTAAACCGAAAAAGTTGACCGAAGATCAAATCGAAGAAACATTAACATGGATTGAAAATGATTGTCAATTAACATTGGTGGCCATCAAAACAAAGATATTAAGACAATTTAACATAAACGTTAGCAAAACAACAATAGCAAATTACCTCGAAGGCAGATTGTTCTCATTAAAAAAAGTGCACAAGGAGCCTTCTACAATGAACAGTTATGAAAACAAACAGAAAAGAGCTGAATATGTTAGAAACATCAACGAACATATCACAAATGGTCGTCAGATAGTTTGGTTGGATGAAACAAATTTTAACCTTTTTTGTAGAAAAACGCAAGGACGCGCGAGACAAGGAAAAAGAGCAATTATGAAAGTACCTGCTTCAAAAGGTTTAAACATACACTTGATCGCAGCTATTTCAACTACAAATGTCGTCATGATAGAAACTCGCAGGGGATCATTTAAAGCAGATTCCTGTAACGAGTGGATGTTGGCTATGTTTCACCAGTGGGTTACATCCGGGAATCGTTTGGAGGATTTGGTCGTAGTAACAGATAATGCTCCTTGTCACGCTCGTTTGCAAAGGGTGTTTGATAATTCACCAGCTCAGTTGTTACGTTTGGGACCTTACAGTCCAATGTTGAACCCGGTGGAAACGATCTGGTCCAAAATTAAAAGTAACGTTAAAAATGCAATTCGCATTCCACCTGTATTAGGTGACTGGATTGCGGAACAGCGCATGCAGTACTTAGAACGAATTGTAATTGAGGCGAAAAATACTATAATGGGAGGAGATTGTGCACGTGCGGTACAACACACAACCACGCACTATGCAACTATTTTAAATATGGAAGACGTACAAGTTGGTGCATAAATGATCAATGAAGTGATTTTTAATTATATAATTTTTAATTATAATTTTTAATTGAATTATAAATTTTTCCCTAAAATGTTTTTAGTGTTTATTATGTTAAATTCATTTGCCCAAAAATTATAAATTTTTCCCTAAATTTTTCCCTAAAAAATTAAATTTACGCTACAAATCTTGCGTCATTTTTAAGTGCGTCATTTTATACACTCCATTTTTTTACGCGCCATTTTTTTTAAGCGCCATTTTACACTTACTCCTTTAAAGCGATATCTAAATTAAAATTTTCGTGTTCTCAATTACATCTTTCTATTTCTTAATTACAACTTACATTTTCTCAATTACATGTTACGATTCTTAATTACAATTTTCGTTTTCTAAATTACATCTTATGTTTCTTAATTACAACTTACGTTTTCTCAATTACATCTTACGTTTCTTAATTACAACTTTTGTTTTCTCAATTACATCTTACGATTCTTAATTACAATTTTTGTTTTCTCAATTACATCTTGAAAAGGTGTAGATAAATGAATAATTAGATAAATAATAACTTAATCAATCAAGAAATTTAACAATAAAAGTACAAAGAACTAGTTCTAAATTAAATAAACTATCATCGAAAACAAAGAACTAATACTAAATTAAATAAACCATCGTCGAATGTAAAAAGTCTTCGTTTTAAGTATTTTTAACCTCGTTTACCTGGAAATAAGAAAAATTTGTTTTGAAAAAATAAACTGTTTTTTCAAAACAAATTGCTTAAATGATTTTTTTTGTTCAAATTGCTTTTTTACAATTGCTTTTGTAAAACGCATATAAGAATGAATAAAGGCGCATATAAAAATGAATAAATGCGCATATAAAAATGAATAAAGGCGCATATAAAAATGAATAGACGCGGTACGCAAAAAAAAATTATGTTAACATTTTTGATATTTATAAAGTTTTAATGTTTTTTTTAATGTTTTATTTTGAAGTAGTTTTAGACTACTTTTGTTGTTTATTATTAGTTATATTTATTTATTGTTAAAATTTTTCAAAATTTTAAAAAATGCATAAAATTACTGATATAGGCCTAGCCGTAGCTGCAGCCTGCGACTGCATTGCAACTGTACACCGTAGCCGCAGAGTGCACACTGCAACTCGTAGTGTACATCAATACAATCATACACTACTTAACGGCACGCGGATAACACGTAAACCCAAAACTTTAAAATTTAACGATAGTTTTTTATCCAATCCAACTATGATATCTGATAAATTAAACAAATTAATCAAAATTTCAATCAAAAAACAAATAAATCAAAAATTAAACAAATATTTTGTATCAGTTAGCCCAAATTTAGCAAAAAAAAATTTTTTTTGTGACTAACAAAATAAATGCTTAAGATTTTCCGATATCGTCGTCCTTAACATCTAGAACTTTTTTTTAAGGAAATGCTTAAAACAAATAAATCCTTTGGTCACGATGGAATAATTAGTAATGTTTTCATCGACTCGTATGAACTCCTAAAAGATGTACTATTTAGAGTTTTTCATTGTTCAATAAAACAGGGAATATTTCCAGATCGTTTAAAAATAGCTAAAACTATTACAATTTTAAAGGAGTTAAAAAGTTTATCCAGGTAATCAGCCAATCATGCATCTAGTTCAAAAAATATTAAAATTTTTTACTGTTTGCTGCAAATTTTGCTCAAGAAATGAATAATATATGATGTAAATATATTAGAGTGATTTTAACGCCCCTTACTTGACGCCCCTTACTTTCAGAAAAAGATCTTTTCTTTCTCTAAAAACCTTTAATTGGATCTGGCAAACAACTTAGTTAAATTTTGTCGAAAGGGGTTGTCCATAAATTATGTCATACTTAGGGGGGAGTGGGGGGGAGGAGGAGGCAACTTTGTGAAGGATTGTTCAGAAGGGGAGGCGGTCTCCATTTTGTAACGCAACATTTTTTTTTTTAGAGAAGACGTTCTTTTAATTAAAAGAGTCTCTGACCATAACAAAACCCTCATTTTATGTATCTACATGTTGATTGTAAAATTATCTACGCCTAAATCTTACATGGTCGATGTGTACACTTCGCTACAGCATGTTAACAGACTGTTCCGGCTGTTTGTGCAGTGCACGTTCTACGCTTTGAATTTATATGGTTCAAGTGCAGAACTTTATTTAGTTCGTGCACAAAAGTGTGAATCAACAAAAAAAACAACCTTTGTTTAATTTCTAAAAAAAATATCAAGAAACGAACCTGGACACCTCGGTTTACAAGCCGGAGGTAGAGTCCACTCGACCACGCTTACGTTTCTAGTTTGAAAAAAATTGTACTTATAAATTAATGTTTTTGCATGTATAAGATGTTATTATTTATTATATATTATATATATACATATATATATATATATATATATATATATATATATATATTATATATATATATATATATATATATATATATATATATATATATATATATATATATATATATATATATATATATATATATATATATATATATATATATATATATATATATATATATATATATATATATATATATATATATATATATATATATATATATATATATATATATATATATATATATATATTATATAAAAAGATTTTTAAAATTGGTATCATGTTTAGGACAGCGATGTTAATTTATACAATTTTACACGGAACTATTGGGGTGAAAAAAAAACATTAAACAGACTGAAAAGTACTAATTAATTATCTGAAAGAAGCTCAGAGACTTATAGACATTATTATATTTAAAATCTTTTTGTGTTTTGTAAAATTTTGCACACCCTCCCATTCTCTTTAAAAAAAAAATTTTTAATTTTTTATTATCTATTATTATTTTTTTTTTGAGGAAGGTGGGGGGGGAGGGGATACAAAATTGTTGTAATATTGGGGGAGGGGGTCAATAAAGTTACTGATGCGTTACGAGGAAAGGAGAGGGAGGGTCAAAAACTGCGTGACGTAACTTATGGACGACCCCGAATGAATTCGGATTTTGGATAATATTTAGAAAGTAGCTAGTGGTTAAGACACCCTAATATATATATATATATATATATATATATATATATATATATATATATATATATATATATATATATATATATATATATATATATATATATATATATATATATATATAAATACATATATAAACTATATATATATATATATATATATATATATATATATATATATATATATATATATATATATATATATATATATATATATATATATATATATATATATATATATATATATATATATATATATAAACAATTTCAAAATATATTCTACAAAATAGAGTGTTTAATGTTCTTAAAAGTACAGAGCAATTATAAATTAGTAGAAAATCACTCTACAAATTTTTTCTTTTTTTACACTGTGTTTCATCAATAAAGACTCATCAGAAATTTCTAATGAGTCTTTAATGATGAAACGCAGAGTGAAATGAGAAAAACTTTTGTTGAGTGATTTTCTAAATCTAACTCTAAATATATATAAATAATAACTTTCTATATTACCTGGATATGGTACTGTCAAATTAAATATGTTTGCCCAAGATTGTGCCCACATATCTCCTAATAGATGGGCTGGAATAGGTTCTCCGTCCTTTACCAAATTAGGGTAATGAGCAACAAGTCTGTATCTAACATAAGAATGAAGCTCCTGATAAAATGGCTTAAGTTCTTCCCAGAATTTTTCTACTATATTTTGCAAATCATCAATTTCATAAACCTTTCTTTTATAATCGCCCGCATCATGGAAGCCATTCTCTATTGCTCCAATGTTATTTAACTTTACAAATTCTGTATATAAATTACGAATTGGGGGACCAGCACGATTATGCCACTCTTCCCAGACGTAAAGCAATTCATCTGGATCATGCGATTCTGCGAGGATTTTTTTGAGATGTTGATCAAGACTGAGCTGATTGACCTCGGAAGGTATCAATTTAATAAACTTTTTGTTGTTCGGTATTGTTGCTTTGCTGTATAAATTCTCCATTTCTCCTCCAATTGTAGATATTTTTTTAACTATTTCGGCATTTTTTGATTCCATTGTTACATTTAGCATTTGTAACTGTCTTTTTGAGTCAGCGTCTACGTTTGTTGTATCAATTTTTGAGGCTTCAAACCGAATTTCTTTCATACGTTTGCTGTATGTTATTGATGCAGCTTCAGAAACATTGGTGTTATAATCAGTAATATTGGTAGCTTTTATAAAGCTTGCTTCGGCAAGTTCGTATTCCATGTACTTAGATTTGTTGTTATAATCTGTCAAAAAATCTAATGCACTTTGTTTTGCATTGCATGAAATAATATTTTCATTGCATGCAGCAATTAATAAAACAAAAACTGCAAAACTCATTACTTTCAAACTGTAAAGTTACTTGGAAATTTCATCAACTATAACACAATTTAGGTAGTTTACACAGCGGAAAACAAAATGATTTGATTTGAAAAATAAGTTTTGAAAGTATAAAGGTAAAGTAAAAACTTGTAAAATTGTAAAGTAAAATTGTAAAGTACACAATTCTTTCTTACAACTTGCAAACTCAAGTTACTATATATCGTTGTTTTATTTAATACCACATAAAAGATGGAGAGTTGAGGTATAAAGTTTCAATTTAAACATAAACTGTTATATATAAGACAACAATGGAACACCAGACAGATTGATTTGTCGAAAAACCCTGCTATTTGTTGGTTCTTGTTATTTTTGGACTTGATAATTTTTTTAAAAATCTTTATGTAACTTTTTTATTTTGGACCTCATGAGAGGGTTATCAGAAGCACGTACATAAACTCATTCTTTTATAATTCAAGTAAAAATTTTCTGAATATTGAATTTTAATTTTAAACAACAATACTCCCTATACCCCTCGCGCCGCCTTTATTTCAAAGCAAGTTGATATTCAATTGTGCTCAGAATCTCTAAAAATACTCCTTGGTCAGCTATACTAAACACGATTATAAATAAAACAACAACAAAAATGCTTCTTATATTGAAAAATTTATATTTGAATAGAAGCATCCACCTAGCTTACAATGTTGACACATTAAGAAAATGTTTAGTTGGAAGCTTTTTATACTTTTTAATATTTTAAACTAATTTAATTTGGCAAATGTTATTTTATCAGTTTCTTTTCCTTTGATGCATTGTTTTTAGAAGATTAACTCAATAAACTTTCATTCATTCGTTAAAGTTTCTTTATTTTTACTTTCTTTTTGCTTTTTTTCTTAATTATTATTATTATTATACAACATATTTCACGCTTTGTTGTCTTAAGACAAATTACGTAACGTATCATTAAGAAAATAAAATTTAGTTTAATAACTTTAAATTTAATTCATCTTTTAGGTATTGACTATGTAAGCATAAACAAAGTTGTTGTCAAAACTTTAAAAAACAAGCGTCAATTCAATAATATTTTATTATTTTATTATTATTATATTATGTTATTTTATTGTATTATTTTATTATATTATTATCATTTTATTATTAACTACGTTCTATAATAAAGTAGAAAATGAAAAAGAATGGGACCTATTCAGTACGTTTCTTTGTTAATTTGTCAGTCAAAAAAACGTTATTTGTTCAAATATTATTCAAATTAAAATAAATAATGACTTAACAAAAAATTTAAATAAACATACATAAATAACATAAAGCAAATGTTTATTAAACATATATTTTTAAGATTTCAATTTTTAAAGTTATTTTTATTTATGAAGCGAAAAACGAAGTTTGTTGTTATTATTGTTATTATTATTATTGTTATTACTGTTATTATTATTACTATTATAATTATTATTGTTAATTTAAAAAAAAATATCAATAATAATAAATTGATACTTAAAATTTATATTTATTAAACTTATATTTATACTCCAATTTAAAATCAAAAAAAGGTAAAAAAAAAAAAAAAAAAAGGTAATCAATAAAGTTTAGGTAATCAATATAGTTTAGGTAATCAATATAATTTAAAGTTTCAGAAAAAAAAACTTTTAGATAAATTTTTATTTGTCCGAAAAAAAAACGTATTTTTCCATTATCTTTCCAATTCCAGTAGAAAAATGGATAAGTGGAAACTAAAGTTAAAACCGTATGACATTTAAACAAACCAAAGTTTTATTGCATAACAAAAAACGTTTTTTTTTGGTTAAATTTCTGAAGATCTTGTGTTTAAATTGTTTTAAATCATTTGCATAAATTATTTTAATTTCTCTCGATAACAATTTTAAGCTGAGTTTCCACTTTTCCGTTTTTATACAGGAATAGGGAAAAAAAAGGAAAAAAAATCACGCTAACATACTTATTTTTGCTTCTAAAAATAAAAATTTATACTCAGCAGGTTCACGTGAATACTTTTTCCTTCCCTTTACTATTCTCGTAGAAAAACGGATAAGTTGAAATTCACTATTTCATAATCATATCTGCTTTTACCGAACTTTTGCATGCTAAATATCTTTTTAAATTTACCTAATTGAGTATTAGTCTAATGGCTAACCTGGATTGGTATATGCCAAATGGTAATGTTAGCATAATTAATGCAGCTATAAATTAAGTTAAAGTATATTTATTTAAAACCGAATTATAAAAAATTAAAAAAGATTTAAATATTGACTAAGGTCTGAGTTGTAGCTAGGCTACCCTACACACCCCAATTGGGAGGGGCCCAATGATAGGTTTTTTGGGAGGGCCCTCCGACCACCTAGCCATGGCAATGACTAAGGTAGTATATCATTTCAGTTATTTTGCTTATTTTTATATGATGTATTTAATGTAAATTTATTTGTATTAACAAAAATTCCCAGTAACTTTAAAGATTCTTGTTTAAAATTGTTATTTAATAATCAAAGAAGTTAATTTAAGTGCTTTTCAACTATCATATACATAATGATTGAATTTTCTACTATCATATACATATTGACTGAATTTTCTACTATCATATATATATTTACTGAATTTTCTGCTATCATATACATATTTACTGAACTTCCTACTATCACATCATATCAAGGCCGTTGACAACTTTTTTGACGTTTGAGCAAATTATTTAACAAATATAAATTGTTCTAACTACTTCCCAAAAAGTGTTCGCATTCTCAACTGAAAAAGATAAGAATTTAAAAATATCACGAATAGAAGATGGTAAACACATATCTTCGGCAACAATAGACACACACTCGTTCATAATACATTTTAACTTCAAAGAGTGTAACTTTTTCAAAGAATATTCTTTTATCAAATCATGTGAGTTACACTCAGGTTTGTGTTTTAACTTATTCTGTCTTAGATTACATTGAAAACGTAACGGTTCAATTGGAATTTCAAAACCAGCAGCATCTACTTCTTTGTTAAAATTTTTTCGTTTAAAAAACCATCATTAAACAATATATGCATATCATTTAAACTTATGTACTCAAAATTTTCTTCGTTATTTGCCATAATATTTGTGTTTTTGTGCAGAATGAGCGGGCCGCATAAACCTATTTCAACTTCAAATTTGTAGGATGCGGTCCGCGTTTCCAGACTATTTATTTATTGTGAATATCTCTTAACTAATGGCTAAACAAACAATAGATTACGAAACACAACACTTTAATGTTTTCAAATCGACTAATAACTATTTACTTAATAACTCTTACGATCAAGATTTGCATTTTTTTAATGAAAATAAATTTAACTCGCGGTTTTTAGGAACTTAAATAATAACTTTACGGTGATACACAGAAATATAAAAAAATATAATTAACAATATTGACGTACTAAAACATTTTCTTGTAGAATGTAATTATTTGTTGAGTATGATTTGCTTAACACAAACTTGGTGTTCTGAGGAATCATCCAGAATAAATTCAAACCAAACTACAAACTAATATCGAAAAGTTCAAAAACGAGGAGGTGAAATTATGACATATATTCATAATGATCTGATCACTAAAATTAGAGATGGTCTTTTTGCTTCTGATATCGATGGTGAGGTCTTTACAATTGAAATAAGAAACAAAAAACTAAAAAAAATACTAGTGCCCACCTGTTACAGGCCACCTAAAGATGATATAAAAAACTTTTCAAATCACCTAAAATGAATATTTCTAAAAAATACCAAAGAGAATAAAATATTGGATTCTTTCATATAATTTTTGGCTATATATATTATTTCAAAAAACAAAAAAATAATAAACCAAAGATCCTTTCCTCAATAAAAATACATAATGTAAACCTTAAAAGAACAGAAACAACTAAATTTCTTGGGATACTTATTGACGAAATTATATCTTGGAGAGATCCCTCCCCCTCCCCCCCCCCCATTCCTTGTAACGCACCCATAACACTTAATTTCTCCCCCCCCCCCCCCCACGCATCTCTTGTAACGCACCCTTAACACTTTATTGAGTATTTAGTTCCATGTAAAATTGTATAAATTAACATCGCTATCCTAAAAATGATACCAATTTTAAAAACCTATTCTTCCTATATATAATACATGCAAAATATTATATATATAATATATTCTTAATAAAATACAATATAATTAATATTATATATAATATATAAATACAATAAACACCAAAATTTCAAAAAATATTAGAATACTCATATAACAAAGTTAAACATATGTTTTCCCAAAAAAATCACTTTATTTTTCTTACATCCAAAGTTATCTTACATACGCTAATATTACATGGGCAAGTATACACAATCCAAATTGAGTACTATTTATTTTAGTCAAAAACATGCGGCAAAATCAGGCTTGTGATGCCGAGCTAGAGCCGTGGAGCCGGGGAGCCGCTATTTATCGATGGAGCCGCAAAAATTGAGCGGCTTTCGTGTTTTTTGTTTTTTTTAATGAATAAAACGTATGTTTTTTTTTTACTGGAGACAAACTTTGTTCATTTATTGTTTAATGAATTACTTGTTGAATTAATTATTTATTGAGTTTCTATTTTTTTAAAATATTTCTTCTTACAGTTACGGTCTTGCCAAAACGTAATAAAAATGATTGTTTTAACAATTTTGTGCTCAACAAAATACTATCCTTTAACAGTATTTCTTAATATGCTTTATTTAAAAAAAATGTAAATTGTTTATGAAAACATTACAGTATTGCATAAATTGCTTTATATTGTATTTTTATAATGATACTATAATTTTAAATATTTACTATATTTTTAAATAAGCCCGATTTAATGATTAAAGGTTATTCTAATCTTTTAAATTATACTAAAACATAAGATCGTTAAATTTGAAACGATGAATTTTGTTTTAAAACTTGTCACTAACACATTACTAATTTTTTTTTCCGCGTAATTGCATTAAGTAATTACAGTATTAATTAAAAACATCAACAAATAAGTCAAAATGATTCTCTTAATTAAAATGTCATTGAAATATTTAGAAAAAATGAAAAAAAATTCTGCAGTACTATCTACAAAATAGCAAAACTACTTTTTATATGGTCATAAAACAATACAAGAGCTCTTTATCTATCAAAAGAGCAAAAGGGTCTGGAAGAAAGAGTGGCTTTAAGGATAAGAAAGCAGCAATTAGTATTCGACGATCATTCACCCAAATCCCGGCTTATCAAACAGAGGACGACCCAAAAGGTATAAAGTTCCAGAGTTTTTTAAAGATTAAATTTTGGCAAGCAATATCCAGCTGAGGTTTGAGATCTCGAGCTTTTGTCACATCGTCAACTTTAAACTCGGATATTTACATCAAAGAATACTTGCAAGCTAGACTTTTTTTACCTTTATCGAAGTCACGATGTTTCCTGTTGATTCTGGCCTAATTGCTTCTTGTCATTATTTGAAGAAAAGTGCTACAGTTCGAGAGACATCAAATTCATATCGAAAAGCTTGAGTCCATCAATCTGCACACAGTTCCATTCCATTGAAAAATTGGGGTAATGGCAAAAGATATTTGCGTAAGACTGGTAAAACAATAAATACAGCTAAAGATTTGGTTAGAGAGTGGACATTAGTAGGAAAAAATTTGTCAAAGACACTGTGCAAAAGTTGATGTCGTCGATTAGCGTAAATATTTGGTTATTTTTATGAAATAATGAAAAATATTAAAATAAAAAGCACTTTTATAATCTTCAAGTTCCTTAGATTAAAATAAACATTTTTTTATAGATTCTGCATTGGTTGAAATTGGTTGAATTATTTTTCATTTTTTTTGAATTTTTTATTGTTTTGAATTTAACGATCGCATATTTTACTTAGTGGGCACGGGATATATAAAAGAGGTCTTTTAAACGTCTTTGGAGCGTTTTGAACGTCTTATGAACGTTCAGAATACGTCTTTTTAGGTCCCGTGGCCACTGGGTATCCAGTGGGCTAATTATCATGAGAATTGGTAAAAAATTAATTGCTGTAATTGGTATAGTTTTGGGTTAGCAAATGCGATCAAAAAAAATATTCCGAAACTTACGATTTTTGTTCATAAAGTTCGGGGAGCCGGAGCCGAGCCGGGGGCCAACCCGGAGCCGGATATTTCTTAAGAGCCGGAGCCGAGCCGTAAAAAAAACAGTCGGCTTCACAAGCCTGGTCATGATTAATTTATAATAAAGATAAACTCACCCATGCTGAACTCCTACTAAAAATCTTGAATGTACTAAATGATTACCAAATCAACGTCCACTAAAATGTAATATTTATGGTTAAATACAAACTTAGACAAGTCCCATTGCATTTTTTGGATAAATTTTTTCAAATTAACTGTAATAGATTTATAACAAGAGCAACAGGCTTCACACTGCCTAAAAGAACAACAAAAGTTCTCACGGTTTTTTATTTCCAGCCGGGTCCGTACCTGGATAACAAAATAATATCCAAAAATATAGAACTTAAAGTAGGGAGTTTAGGCAAATTTTATAGCGAATGTAAATATTTCTTATTTTAAATGCATTGGATTTCTTAATATATTTCATTTCCAAAAAGGTTTCAACCACTTCAGTAGCTTGTTTAGTTCCAAAAATATACTTGTTTCAATATTTTCGATTCATAGACTTTTTATGAAATATTTTCTTAAAGTATCTCGATAAGTTTTTGGCACCGAAAAAAAAACTTCTTTAATAATTTTTTTTTTTTGTTGCGTTAACAAACTTTTAATAAAAATTTGTTAGAAATTAAATCGTAAATCAAAATTATTTGCACAATTTATAAATATAATTTTTACAACAGTAGAATATGTTTTTAACTTTTTTAACATAACTTTTTAATGGTTTAATTTATAATACTTAAAGCGTAAGAAAACTTTGAAAAGAAATATTAATTTAAATTAATTTTTATTTAAACTTTATTTAATAAATTATTAGGTGAAAAAAGTGGACCGAAAACATGCCGACAACGTCGAAATACGTTCAAAATATGGATAAATCGAAAATTTATCTTTACGCAAATAAAAAAAAATGTTAGTCAACGGTTTGGTAATAATTTCAGTGATATTAATAGATTCAAAATGAAATTTAACCGCTTAGCATCTGTTGTTTAGACTAATTTATTATTTTCCATGCCTATGATAATATAAATATGATAATATAAAAGTTATTCTTTTTTAAATAGGATTAGGGATTTATTTTATAATTTTAATTTAATAATTTTAGGGTTTTAAATTTTTTTTTATAACAATGAATGGAAAACTTGTTAAAATGTTTTATTTGATTGTGATTTGTTTTATTGGATTGTGTACCTAAATTAACAGATTTATTCAACAAAATACTTATATAGATTATCTTCTATTTCAAGCTGCAAAAGATGTCTTAAATGTTTTAAAAGGTGCCTTAAATCGTTTTGTTTTTGAAAAAAAAAATCGTACTATAAACGTACCCAAAACTGTCTATATGATGCAAATTATTTCTATAATAGAAAAAAAATTTCTATTATAGAACAGCAATTTTTTTTATTTTACATTTGTTGGTCGTATTACAATTATATATTGCCGAAAAAATAATGAAAATAATAATAAACTTTCACAAATATAAAACAAGGTATCTGAAAGAAGATCAAAGGATCTTGTCGTCAGAACCTTAAATAAGTTCAAACAAGCATTAACAAAGGTAACAACAGTATTGAATTTTTACAAATTTCCTAAGTATACATTATATAATCCAAAGAGAGATCACGCGGATCTACTCACCAATATTGTATATAAACGTATACGTACCAAAATATAATAATATGTTAAGTAAAGAGTATAAAATCAACAAAAAAAGTAAGAACAAACTTTTTACAAATGTAAATAAGAAGAGACAAAGTTATTAATTCATGTTATTAATAATAACATAATACGTCATCTAATGAAAAAATTAGGGTTTTTAATTTACTTTTAAAAGAACGAAAAGTAATGGATAGTTCGAAGTCAAAATTCAGCAAAACAATTTGATTCCAAAGGTGTGGTACCCGATAGGCAATACAAAATTGATTAAAGTTTGTTTGACAAAAAGGTTCATTTAAAAAATCAGTATTTCTCAAATTGTATTTGTTGATAGGTTTCGGAGTAAAAATATCTTTGAATACAGATTGAGACAAGTCATGTTTACAAAGAATAAAACATTATATATATTTAGCTCGTATATATTTAAAATTCTCATTTCAATTAAATAATGTTTTATGCTTAATTCAAATTTCAGAGTAAGCTACCCTGAAATAATAGTAACCTACTGTTTAAAAAATTTGAGGATGGTGGGCAGCTTTGAACGTTTCTCTAAATTTTTATTATAATTCTAAAAAATTAAAAATTAACAGATAAAAAAATAAATAAAAAAACAGATATATATATGTATATATATATATATATATATATATATATATATATATATATATATATATATATATATATATATATATATATATATATATATATATAGTCAACAAATTTTATGAAATTATTGCCTTGGCTGTTCCGTTCATAAATTAGACAAAATTGTCTAACTTACTTAACGAAGTGCACCAACGAAAAGGTAAGCCATAGGACTTTGCACTCCATCAGTAATCTGTCATGTTGCCAAAGGTTAGCCCTCCATTTTTGGTTTCATTTCTTTTTTTGATAGGCAGTTTATATTAAAGTAAAAGTAATTTTGCCCTCCATTTCTGGATTCTTTCTGTATAAGTTAATGTAAATTTGCCCAAGCCTTTTTTTTTTTTTTTAATTTTTATTTTTTTAAATATTTATAATTAACGATTAAATATAACACATAAAAATGTTGATATAAAATTTTAAAAATATCTTTAAATAAAACAAAATTAGACCTATAAACACATAAAATATGATTCATACCAGTTAAAAAAATAAATACCACTGTATTTAAATGCAGTAAACAGATTAATGAAACATACTTTCATTGATTTTACCAATAAACAAAAAAAAAAAAAATTTAAATATAACTCAAAATTAGTAATAATTTATATTAAATAAAATTACCTCATAATCCTAGCAACAAAGAATAAGATTGCCTTTTTCAAAATCAATTAATAATAGAAATAACCGTAGTTTATCAGGCTCGTTATCATATTTAACATGGTATGTGGTTGGTTTCCCATTTATTTGATAAATTTGTACTACTTGAGCATATTTCCATAATTCTTCAAGCGAATTTTCTTCTCTAACACAATGCTGAATACAAACGTGTTAGAGAAGAAAATGAGTCTGAATAATGAATGTTTTTTTGCTGCTCTATTAATTTGTTTAATCTTGCATCTTGAATTTTTTTCATTAATTCTTTTTTTTTTTTTTTTTAATAGCTGCATCACGTAAAATACAAAGCTTTAAACTACTACTCAAATTACATAAAGATTGTTTGTTTGATATTAAATTTGCTTGAATGACAATTATAAGATTTTCAAATAGTTTCTCCCAAGACAAACTTTTTTTGTCACATTTTACACTTAAGATGACACAATAACAATTAAGTTGAGCAAGGATTACTTTTGATTTTAATGATTCTTCTATATTATTAATTGATTCTTCTGCTTCTTGCAATGAAATCCATGCTTTTACATTTAAATTTATTAAGTTATTACAGTGTAATGAACTGACGTTCATCACACTGACGTTCCAAAATAACAAGAGTAGCATGAAAAATAACTTCTAGTGATTGTATAGTCAAAGAATCAAACTCATCATTTTGAATGTCTTCAAACAGTTTGCAGTAAATCATATCTTGATGAAGAAGATTAGTATCTTCCAAAATTTTTCCATTTGCAAACAATAAAGAAGAAGCATTTTTTCAAAGAGTTGAAAGTCTGATTTTAAAATGAAGTAGGTAGGGATTTAATAACAAAATGCTATCAAGTGATTCGATATTTTGCCACAAAGGACCTGTAAGTAGATTTCTAATGCACGAATTTCAGTAATAAATACAAAATTTGTGATATCTTCTGTTATAGCTTTTAATAAACTATTTGGATTTGGCCATGCCAATCCAATCCAAATATTATTGCATCTTTGTAATAGTATAGGAAAGCAGCATTATAGTTTAAAATATTAAAACGATTTCCAATAAATGGAACAAAATGTAACTTTTTATTACGAGAGGAAAAAAAAGAATTAAAATATGAAACAACACCAGCTTCCTCACTATTCCTTGAATGAAATGCCCTACATGCTGTACAAACTAACCTAGCAATGCTACTTTCTTTATTAATAAAAGCAAAAACATTCTCATAATTATCTTGTTACAAAATATCTTCAAAAGAATTCAAAACTTTATCAGTTTCAGATGCAAAATTAGCATGCAAATGGAATTTTGATACAAATTGAATTTTGATGAAAAAATTACTCATATCCTTTGACATCTGAAGAAAGTAAATCCCAATTATTGATTGCGATAGCTAAAAGTTTTTTTTTTTAATGTTTTTTATTGTGAAATCAACGCAAAACCTACAATATACTGCATTGTAAGAGGTATCCTTTAACGTTAAATACCAATCATAAATTTCTTCACTTAGCATTTTATCTAAACAATTTTTATAAATCAAGTCAAGAAAATTTATGAATTTAAATCAGTCTTAATATCATCCCTCTATTGAGATTAATAAATTTAATGAGCTAAAAGGTTATTTATTTATCAAAGCAATACAATTACGTTTTAAAAACAATGTTATAAATGTATATGTATGTTACAAAATAATAAAGGTTAATAATAAATATACAAATGATTAATTAAAATTACTTTAGAAAGACCGGTTCATAAAAGGTTCTAGATAAATATTTTTAAAATAATATTTGAAATGAACATTTTCTAATCAAATACAAGCTAAAAAATTTATGTAAACATTTAAAAATAAAATAATCGTTAGGGTAAAACCACCTATAGTTGGCCAAATCCTGGCCACTTTTCAAAAAGGTTTTTTTGCTTTAAATATTGAGTTAGTGGCTTTCCAAGTTTTTATAAATGAAAATATAATCCAACTTTTATTTTTGGAGAGTTTGTTACATAAGATTAATACAACGTTATTTTATCTGAGTTTGAAAATTATAGTAAATTTGTATAAACGATGGCAAATATTCCGACCATGAAAACTAAAATGCCAAAAAACGTTTCGCTAATTTATCTTGTTTAATAACCATAATAAAATTTAACTCAATTGAAATGGTTTATTCTTGTAATAAAAACATTTTACTTTGATTAAAAATTAAAATTACTTCGTTTGGTAATGTTTATGTTGTCACTGTTTGTTACCCATAAATAATGACGTAACCATGACCACATGTCAACCTATTTTTGGCCATGAATAAAGTCTAGTTATCATATAAGGTAGAATATTATATAGATAGAATAAAAATTGAAGCTTTAGTTACATTTAGATACATTCCTTTTTACATGTAGAACAATAATAACCATAGGAGTTTTAATCAGTTTTATTTTTATATTAGATATTCTTTTTTTTAAAAAAAACACAAGTATGCCATCATAGACAACTACTGCTCCTATGATGGCATAGGGGAGGATGAGGTTGGTTAGCATCAAGGGTAACTTGAGGATTTCATTTAACCTTAGAGTCTTCCCTCAGAAATGCTAGAAATTACGCGTAATCATCCTAATTTTCCATTTCATGCTACACAACAGCAGTGTAAATTTTCGCGCATGCGTAAAAGGGATATTGCGTATTATGTGTTTTTAAAACCAAAAAATTTTTAGTGAAGAAAAAATTTATCTTTACTTCACGAACAAATAAATTGTTTTTATGAAAAAAAAAAGATTTTCCCAACTCGCCAATATTATAACACACCTAACTCGTCAGTATACCATCATAGGAAGAAGTCATCATTTTTATTTAAACAAGCTATGTCTTCCCTGTTTAAAAGATAAAGTTAAAATAAGTATTCAACTAAATGCACAAAACTCGGAAATAAAATGCATGAACATTTTATTTTTGTACAGGTAATAATAAAATCACAATCTTAAATATATAAAGGGATTAAAAATACAACAGCGCATCCCAAAATTGGTTTTTGTTGATTATAAAAGCAATATTTGTACATAAGAGACGTGGTTTTACTAAAACTAATTTAAAGCCAGTGTAGACATGTAGGTCTAATCACTTTTTAACCAATATTTATGAAAATATGACCATAACCAATATTTATGAAAATATGACCAGTATGCCATCATACGCGCTATGCCATCGTAGGCGCCTTTCCCCAATATACATTATTTATTCTAGTTTATTTGATATGACAAAAAATATTAGTAGTAATCACATAAAATTATCAAGTTTATGTTTTTATTTATTTTAAGATGTTTGCTAATTTGAAAACATTAATTATGCAAATCGCTTTAAAATCTATTGTTTATTTACCTGTTAAAAAAAGAATTAAATTAAAAAAAATTAATTTAAATTAAATAAAAGTAAAAACTTATGCTTAATTATGCAGAACTTCTTTTTTAAACTCTTAACAATAAATTTGTTTAATTTTTAGCTTAAATTTAAAAATATTATCATTTCTTTTAATTCGTAAAATGTAATGGAATAAGTTCGGATTATTAAACCAGGAATAAGTTCGTAACGGCCTGTATCCCTGGCCATGATTTGGTGTTTTTTACGCCTTGTAGTATTTGTGTTGAAACTTGTTATTTATTAACAAAAACTACCGAACTTGTTATAAATTGTATCTCAAGAGGTTTTTTAAGAGTTTAGAAATATTTTTAAGAATCATTCGCGGTAACATATGACGCAGTTAAGCAGACAGGAATTGCTGGTATTACCCTAAAAAATTTTATTTAAAATTAGAGAACGTTATTTTAGGCAGTATATAGTGCATTTTTGATACTTAAAACATTTTTAAACGTTGCTCATTGTTAATTTTGTTTATTGTTATTTTATATTTTTATTAAATAGCACCGCTATTTAAGTGTAAGGTAAATTTAATAAGGCTTCTATGTCATTTAGAAAACTAAATATTTACTATTGTTTTTATCTTGCTTGCTTTTTAATCTTTCATCTACCTTGCTATTAAAAATACGCGAATAAAAATAATCGTTCCGAATGGGATATGATCTAAACACAACCATGGAAGAGTGAATAGTAGAGTAACAAAGAAATCCGCATAATCTTTACTCTGCGCTTATTTGTTTAAATAAAACGGGGGAAAATTCTACTAATTAATAATGTATATATACAATTAATTTTGATGAGTGGGTTTTATTCTTCGATACTTACATAAAATAATTTCTTGCTATTATTAAACGAAGTTTTTCAAGTTTTTTTTTTTCGCGATAAAAAGTCACGTGACTAAACTTCCTACTTAAAGTATTAAATATTTGAAAAACAACTTGAAAAATAAATTAAAACACTTATATATAATATTTAATATCAACAATTATATCGACATGTATTAAACTTGACAACGAAATTTATACTAAAATGTTTATTCGTATCACTGGCTGTATATTATTTAACCACTTTTGACTATATATAAAAATGAAATAGACTTTATTTAACTATTTAAAGTGCTACTCGATGATAAGATAAGAGGTACTCGAGATATGATAAGAGGCACTCGAGATTTCTAAAAGTTTTCCTTTACAACAACATGTATCTTTACGTTATACTTAGTTATACTTGTTAAACCACTTTTTTTACGTTGCATTTTATTATGTCATGTAGTTGTAACGTAACAATGTATAAGTTTATTGGAGGTGTAAAAAAAAACAACCTATATTTAGACATACAACATCCCAGCTACCACACTTACATTGGGCCAACGTATGTAAAACCACCGCGAACGTCGGCTCTTTTTTTCAATGCAAAACCAACGTTGATCCAATGTCATTTGGTTAATCATAAAATTATTACCGACGGAACTAAAAATATCTGGCAAATTTACTTTGGTCCAATGTATATAAAAGCATCGCAAAAAGTTGATTGTTTTTATGATCTAAACTCAATGTTGATCCAATGTATATATTTCGACTTTGGTTTTTAGTTGGCGACGTCGCACTTGTAACCATAATGATATAAAAACAACGTAGGCAGCCGATATTGGGCCCGACAAAACGCGCGATATTGTTCTAATGTTTTAACAACGCATGTGTGCTAGCTGGGATGTCCCATTTAATTGAAAAAAATTGGAACATCTCAAGATTACCCTTGACCACTACTAAAATGACCATTTGAGCGGTCATGACCACTTCTAAAGACTTAATATGCCCAGATTTAAATTTCCTGACAACAGTTACCTATACTTTGATAAAATATGTACCACCTACTCCACCTAATCTGTATAAAAAAACCATCAAGATACTCCATGACCACCCTTGACAACCCCCTAAAATAACTATTTGTGTAGTCATGACCACTACAAAAGTTAAAATAGAGCCCAAAAATAAAATCCTTGCCTCCAAAAACCTCTATAAACATGTATCATGTCTATATTTAACCCATGAATAGTTTTGCTATTTTTAGACAATTCTGACCCACTGTGCGATGTAGGGAAAAAAAGTATAATGGTAGCTTTTTAGTTCTATAAAACTCTAAACACTAAAAACTTTCTGTTGGGCAGAGTAATTATTCGTTTTCTAAAAACCAAAATGGCAGTGTAAGATTCGTTTTCTAAAAACCGAAAATAATCACCAAAAATGTTATTTTGTAAGGCAATTCGCGGAGTACGAGTGGAAAAAATTATGCATTAGTTTTTTAATTTCAACCAAAAACGGGTAACGGTTGAACTTTTTTTTCAAAAATTCTAGATATAGAGGTCTTTTATTAAAAATTGACGACTGTGCCCCTCCACTTTGAAACGCGTGTCGTCGGCTTTGCATTCCATGCATTTCAACACAAAAGACATTTTTATTTTGATAGTAGAAACAAAGCAACAAGATATGCAAAAAATATAATTTTCACAAATTATACATCTCGAGCTTAAAATGTTTATAAGAATGAAAAATTGAATGTTTGTAACCACAGAGAAAGAATTATAGAATCGAGCCAAAATTAATTTAACAGCTTGTTTATAGTATAATTTTATAGCAGAATTGGCCAGATTGGATAACTAGATGTATTATAATTACAATTCAAAAATCTTGCTTGTAATAAGACTTAAAAAATAATTTTTTAGCCTAGGGTCTAGTCCGAAAAATATTTTTTCAAAAAATGTTGGTTCTAAACCTGTCTTATAAAACGTAACCATTATACAAAGTTTTAAAAAAGTTGAAAAATTTTAATTTTTAGGTAAATGCATTTTAAGTAATTACTTAAATTGAATTTATCTCAAAAATTGAAAATTATATTTTTTTATTTGATAGTTTTGAAATTTAATGATATTTTATTTTTGATATTACGTAATAATATACTAAAAAATAGCTAAATTTCTTCTATATATTCAAAAAAACTCATTTCCATGATTCAGCTCATTTATCTCAATCAGCAATAGAATATAATAAAAATCTCTTTTATATAAACCATAACCGTACATCAAAGATAACCGTCATCAAATGACGTACATCAAAGATAACCGTCAGTTATCAAATATCAGTTCTTCTTCTGATTCACTAATATTTATGCACTTTTCAATTATGCTTTCTCTGGTGCTTAAAGATATCCAGCAATTTTATTCCCATTACTCATCGGTTGTTATTTGAGACACAGAACTCGCTTGTATAATGTTTTGGAACAACATCTAAGACTTATAAAACCCTTAGATTTCCAGTTAATAACTGCAGAAACTACACTTAACAGTGTTTTTACAAACTTAGATATCATTTGGACATTGTTTTATCTAAATGACTCATTGTTGTTTTATCATAAATTCAATTTTTTAACAAACTGACATCGCTCAATTTTAAATAAACAGGCTTTATGTTTTTGAATATAACAATGGGTATGTCTTTATTAAACTCATTAAATTAACATTGGATATGGCATATTTAAATATCCGCACAACTGTTCTAAACCAGTATGAATTTTTCCAACTTCCTTTATTGCAATAAGAGAATGTACATTTATTTTAAATGGAGGTCTATCTAGACTATTTTTGCACTTTTTTTACTCAAATGAAAGATTGTACACCAATTACAATTTAAACATTCCAATAATAACGGTATGAACGAACCTAATTTTTCAGGACATTAAATGTTAAATTGATAGTTGGTTTGTCATATTTTTGGCAGGTGCATTTATTTTCTTCTGCAGTCTGTTCTCGCAACACCTTTGGGGAAATAATTTATTTGAAATAAAAATGACCACCATTGACAGTTTCCATTTTCGAAACCTCGATACTTTGTACAACTACAAACTTTAATGATATTTTGTCAACGTCTTTCAAAAAAAAAAAGAAGGTTAAACGGGCAGGTCATGAATTTTTGAAGTTCAAGACTTCTAGAAATGGTGCAAACTTTAAATTTTGTATTATTGATGTTGGTATCAAATAACCATGTTTTACAAAAAATTACAGTTATTGAAGTCTGGGGGTAATATACACCTGAAAAATCGGACCAACTGTTCCAATTGTGGAAAGAAGATTATTTTTTTGTTGTATCTTAAAATAGATTGAAATTCATTTGAAAAATTACTTTGTCCTTTAAAAATGGCGGCCGAGAAAACTTTGAAATCGAGAGGGTTTTAATCTTTTGAATCTTTTCTTGTCAACTTTACGAGGTCATAATTTTTAAACGTAATAAAAATATTTATTATGTATAAAAATTATGACCTAAATGAAAATTTTGAAGATGAATTTTAGTTGCGTTCATAATGGTAGAGTTCATAATGGTAGAGTTTATAATGGTAGAGTTAGATTTTTTAAATGCTGTTATTGCCTCTCCCCTAAAAATTATTTAGACCTTGGTGTCTAAATTTTATGGTAAGTTTTAAACAATACGTTAATTACGGAAAATAAAGTTTACAATACAGGTTAATGTATAAACAACATTTACAGGTTTCGTATACTTCTTTGTGGCATACCACAAGAATTTTTTTTTTTTTTTACATTTGTTAATTCGTTTTTACAATATAATAAGAGTAAATAAAAAAAGAGTATGCGATGCAATCTCTTTTTACTTCAATTTGGTCAATAAAAATATCAGGTAGAGTTGGGGGTAAATAACGTTTTTAATTTATCGAATGAAAAAGAATCCATTTTGTTTTTTTAATATTAAGGGTAAGTTTATTGCATTTGAACCAACTAGAAATTATTTTGAGTTTTTCATTCATAGTAGTGAAGAGTTTATTAATATTGTTATTAGATAAAAATAAATTAGTATCATCCGCAAACATAATACTTAAAAGATTAGAAGCTTTATGCAAATCATTAATGTATATTAAAAAAAGAAATGGCCCCAAAATTGATATCAATAAAGAATTCGTTAA
Source organism: Hydra vulgaris (assembly GCF_022113875.1). NCBI lineage: Eukaryota > Metazoa > Cnidaria > Hydrozoa > Anthoathecata > Hydridae > Hydra > Hydra vulgaris. The sequence continues at coordinate 43,105,429 of NC_061159.1, read as the reverse complement.
ACTCGTGAGGTATTAATCTAGGTTCAAAAACATCTTTTTTACCCACTCTAATCACCTGCGGTAGAAAACCTGAGCAAGTTTTTTGTTTTCCACCAATTTCTCTTAATATTTTCCAAGTACGTTTAGAATCGTTCTTAACATTTTCAATTAATTTTGAGTAGTAATTATTTTTTAAGTTTTTACGAGTTTTTTCAAATAGATATTTGTAATCTTTGTATAATTTTGCGTTTAAAGGTGTTTTTGTTTTTAAGTAATTTATATATAGCTTTTGTTTGATTTTAGATAATTTTTTAAAACCCTTAGTTATCCAAGGAGCATTTAAGCTTTTTTGATTTATTGTTTTTTCACAGATGGGAAAACAGAATGAAATATTTTTAAAAAATTTTCATAAATTTTATTTGCGTCGTCATTAAAATTTATATGCTTCCAATGAAGCAGTGATAATTGTTTTTTAAACTGTTCAATATTGTTTATATTATATATATATATGTGTGTTTACTTATTTTATTATTAGTTTTGGTTTTGATTTTAGAATTTGAGTTGAATGATAGAAATATGGGAAAATGATCAGTTATATATTCTTTCAATATACCTTTTTGTATATTGTTATTGAAGACATCAGTTGTAATAATGTTATCAATGAGAGTTGCTGAGTTTGCTAATTCTCTAGTTGGACGATTAATTAAAGGAATTGCTCCTATTTCAAATATTAAATCATAAATTTTTTTTATTTTACAGTCATTCTCGTAGTTTAAAAAATTCATGTTTAGATCGCCAATAATATATATATATTTTTTTTCTTTAACGCCTATTTTAATAACATTTTGCTCAAAAAACGTGCTCAGATTCTCACTCAGACTGTCAGGTGGTCGATAACAGTAGCTTAGTAATACATTTTTAGGTTCATTAATTAAGATTTCAATAGTTAAAATGTTTTATGTTTATGTTTAACCAAGTTTCAGTTAAACAAATAATATTAAAAGCATTTTTAGTTTCTTCTAATAAGTAAAGGAGCTTTTCAAACTTGTGACTTATGCTTCTGATATTTACATGAAGGATTTTAATTTGTTCGCCGTTATAGGAATTAAAAAAAGTTCCTTCTACTGGGATAAAAAGTAAAAGCCATTATTTAAATCATGAGAATAATTAGGGTCTTTTTCTACATTTAAATCTATTAAAGTTTTCATTTTTGAAAAATTAAAAGCTTGGTGCTTAAAATCGCTAATTTCAACCATTCCGGTGAGAGTTGGAATCTCCTTTTATTTCCGCAACTACGTTATTTTTATTATGCATATCTTTAACAAAAATTTTATCAAATTTGATTACTGCATACTTACTTTCTTTACGATGCCTTTTAACTTCTTCCCACAATTTCTCACAATGTTCCAGGGTTTCTTTTGCATAATCTTCATTGATATGTTTTTTTACAGATGTTAAAATTTTGCATTTATTATTATAATTTAGGAGTTTAAGAACTATAGTTAAAGGTAGCTAAAGGTAGCTTGTCTTTAACGCTTCCTATTCGATGGGCTCGCTCAACCACTATATCGATGGGCTCGCTCAACCACTATATCATGGGCAATTCCAAGCTGGTTTTTTAAAATCTTTTTAACTGCTCTTGCACAGTCATCTCAAGAAAATTTATGAATTGATATTGTGAATTTTTTTTTTTTAACAGTAGATGTTAAAAAAAGCATTTCGAAAATTGATTAGTATTGCTCATATCGTTTCAAAATGTCAAACGTTAAAAAAACTAAAAGATAATAGAGCCTGTTTTTAAAGAGTATCAGGAATTTAACAAAAGTTAAAGTAGGAAGCGTGATACAAAACAGAACAAATAAGTTATTTTTAAAATCATTTGATTTAAACAATGAAAACTTTCCCAACTGCATTGTATTGTATTGGCATATGTACTAAATATAGAAAAGCATATGTACTAGTATTAGCATATGTACTAAATATAGAAAAGCATTAGAAAGACTTGAAACGGGAGTTAAAAATATTATTCTGAGAAAACCGTATGATTTCTCAAAAGTAAAAGTTAGTATTCTTACCAGAAACCAATCATTTTGTGTTTGTGATTTCTGTGAAACACCTCGAACTAAAATTACTCCAGTATCAACATCTAAAAATTGAGGGAGAATCAAGTTTGGAAGAGTTAAGGCATCATCGCCAAGAACAACAAAAACATATAAATGTTGCGGGGTTATCATTGGAAAAGGAATACCCCACTCTTGCAAAGTAAAAATTCATCAGAAGAGTATTAGTTGTATGCTATACTAAGTGATATTTAAAGGTGAGTTTCCACTCTACGGAAAAGGGATAGAGAACAGAAAAATAATCACGTGAGCATGCATAATAAAAGTTTTTATTTTCCGTAAGGAAACTGTGCATGCTCACGTGATTATTTTTCCGTTCCCTTTCCCTTTTCCGTAGAAAAACAGATGAGTGGAAAATCACCTTTACTTTTTTTGATTTTCCACTCAAGTTGCAACTGCACGTAAGTTTTTTACGGTTATATATTAAGTCAAAACGTATATATTTTTAATTTTTTAAATAAGCTACCATATTTATTTACGCTTAAATACTTTCGTTACTTAGACCACTTATAATACTTTAATTTTAATGCATAATCCAACCCCCTCAAAATGAGGGGTTGTAAATTTTGCATGGTCATAACTGTTGTAAAATACAATAAATTGAAAATTTATAGACAGATTTTAAATTTCATAGAAAAATATAAATCAAGTAAAGTTGAAAATTTTATTACATCGGTACCCTCACATTTGATGAGGGGGGTGAAAACGTTTTAGGGCTTTTTTGTTCCCAGGCCTCCGCCGTCTCAAATTTTTGCAACTTCCTCATTTAGCATAGACATGAGCATACTTAAGTTTGGAGTTTGCACAATGTGTGGAAGTGTCCTATCCAAAACATCAAAAAATGCTGGGTACGCGCCTTGATGTTTTAAAGACATTTTTATTAAGAAGTTTTTAGCCTTATGATCTCCTACAAATCGTCGCGTTAATTTGACAAAGTTCTAACTGATCCGTGAGTAGTTTTGAGTAAATCAATGATAAAAATTGTAATGTTGCTACCATCAAAATTTATTAAAATCTATCCATAATATTTTTTACTCATGGTAACATTAGCATTTGCTTTAAGTATCACTATTTTTTATTAAAAAATGTTTCACTCTTCAAAGAATGAATACCCCAAAATATATTTAGAAACTTGTCATAGTGAAATAATCATATTCTCGCTATGACCAGGTTTTAACTGCTGTAATAACGGTAGTTGGAACATGTTAGCTACCTTTAAATTTTGTCACTGAAGCAGTTACTTACTTTAAATTTTGTAACTGAAACAATATAATAAAAAGCTAATTTTCATAAATTAAATTACTGTTTCAGTCACAAAACAAGGTTTCAAAATTTTGTTTACTCTTTTTTTTTGTACTACATTTTGTTGGTACATTTTAAAACCGTTACATTAAGTACAACCCTTGAAGATTTTTTATGGTATCTATTTATTTCATAGATAAAGAACAACTCGATAGTAAATGCATTTCCGTTTCTGTCCTCAAGAGACAGAAACGGAAATGCAGCTTTCATATATATATATTTTTTGAAGTCTGCAGTTGTACAATTTTGAAACTTTGGTTTTACATTCAAAACAGTGGAAGTCAATGAACTTGCAGTTGCAATCTTTTCTGTTAGGTTTTTCATTGGGCTTGATATTATCACAGTTTAGAGGTTCATTTCAATCATGTCTTTTAAAATGTAAAATGTGAGATGTTTGAGTAATCTTTAGCACAGCAACGTTAGAAAAAGGAACTTACTAGAACTTACTTGTAGTTAGAACTTACTCGTAGTTAAACAGCTTCGCTGTTATTGAATTTACTGTTATGTGGTTTGTCCTTGAAGTCACGTGGTTTTTAAATGATACGATTTTTTCTCTATTTGATACGATTCTCTATCATAATAACTAATTAATAAAAAACAGCAAGAAAATATGCAGTTAGTTAGAACCTTGTCAAACTAAATTTAGTTAACTAAAGTTGCAGATAAAACTTATGCATTAGCAGCTTGCTATATCGCAGTAAATTTCAGTTTATTTTGTTCATGATTTAAATAGACTAATAAAATGATAAAGTCAATTAAGGCAATCAAGGCAAAAATGTCAGTTAAAACCTTGTTAAACCAACGCGACGAAATGCGCATTTTAGATTTCTTAAAAGACATATTTTAGACATCATTTAAACGTCTTTTTAATAACTGAGATCGGAGGGCCAAAATGTTTTTTCATCTTTTTTTGTAATATTAAAAATATTTAATAAGAAGATTTTCTAAAAAAAAGGTTTGTAACTTTTTTTCATGTTAAATGAGAGAAAACTTCGTAATTATAATGAAAATAAAACTTTCAGATTTAGAATGAGGAAAACCTATATACAGTGATCATCCAGGTCATTTTTTAAAAATCCGGAAAATATAGTTTAAGTAAAATATCCGGAAAAATCCGGAACATATTTTCCCTTACTAATCTCCTAATTTTGCTCTCAGCTGGTAGGTTTCAGAATTTTTATAGACATTTTTGACATTTTTCTTATGGCTGATCACTGAAAACGAAAAGTGTATATACATTAAAACAAATATTATATAAACTTGAATGTATGAGAAAACATTTTGGATATCCGGAAAAAATATCCGGAATTCCGGAAATATCCGGAAAAAGATATTCCCTGCCTATATATATTTAGCATAATATTCATATCTTGATCGAATTTAAACAAATTTTCTTTAAGCACTTATAAATAAATTTGAACCACTTTCAAGTTTTGAATGCTCAGAAGAAAAAATGATTAAAACTCATAACATCACGCCTAAAATCGCTTCTTTTTCGTTACGTAAAAACTGGAAAATTAGATTCTTTATCGGTTCGTTACTCTTAGCAACTTGACGCATAACTGAAGCTTTGAAATCGTTTTGGGCTTCCTTGTTCACACCACGAGTAATAGTGTGTCTAAATAAGAAAAACACAAAAAAACAAAAACAGTATATATGTATATATATATATATATATATATATATATATATATATATATATATATATATATATATATATATATATATATATATATATATATATATATATATATATATATATATATATATATATATATATATATATATATATATAGGGTGACAATTACAAGATAAAAATTAAAAAATTACCACTACATTTTAAGCTGTTCTCCATTTCAATACGAATTTAAAAAGGTCGTAAAAAGTTGTTTTAGACCACTCTAAGAGCTTTATGTAAAAATGGATTTTAAAGATATTTGTCATTTTTACTATTTGTTTTTACTTTTTGGTAATATTAAGTTCAACTATTCTTTGTTATGAACTAATAAAATAAATACTTCCTGCTCATTTTAATTTTAGAAAACTAATTAAATATTGCATTTTAATTTTAGAAAACAAATTAAATATTGCATCAGGATGGTGAAAGCAAAAAAAAACAAAACTCTTTACATAATTTTAAAAGAAGCGACAGAAGACCTATCTACTCAAATCACCTATTTCTGAATTGTCACCTCCTACCAATAGAACAGTTTTAAGACGTTACCAGTATCTTATCAGTTCTAGATCAAATCAATTTAAAAGCCTAAATACAAACTTTGCATGTGCAATTAGCAAAAATTTTGATTTGGTATGCAAAGAAAACACAACATATCAGCGAGAAAATGAAAACTTTTGTCTCCTCTGTAAAATAGTAAACCTCCGGAAACTTTGCAGATTTGGCTATTATTTAATTTCTGAATCAAAAATTATTGGCAAGTTTGTAAAACCTCACAAAAAATGGCAGCTTACGGTACAACAACAAAAACTAACTTGGGTAGAAAGCTAAGAACAAAAAAAATATAGAGTTTCAAGTAAAAACAAATCCTATGTGGATTTTATTTTGTACTATGTGGATATACAAATCCACATAGTACAAAATAATGTTAAAATAGGCTGGGTGAATAAAAATGAGCAATTGCTTTTACTCAGTAATTAGTCAGCTTTACTTGAATAAAAACTTTAGCAGTTTTGCTAAAAATTTTATTTGCGTAAAGTTAAGCAATTTACTCAGTTATTGGTTAGCTTTACGTGAAGAAAAACTTAACCAAAATCGCTACAGTTTTTATTCACGTAAAGCTGATCAATTACTGAGTAAAAGCAATTGCTTATTTTTATTCACCCAGCCTATTTTAACATTATTTTGTACTTTGTGGATTTGTATAATGATATAATATACTTAGATATGATATGTAGAGTATTTTGTTATATATGTAATAATTGAAAATGAAGAAGATATCACTGTATGCCATGAAGTTGATAAATCTCTTTCAGCTGATTATGGGTTGGAAGTGAAATCCAATTGCAAAAAAGCAAGTTTATGTTTAGAAGGTATTCATTTGCTGTATTATTGTTTATATCCTTATTAAGCTTTTTTAAAAAAACTTCTTTATAGTTTATGTTTTATATAGATTCTAAAGATATGAGTTTAAAGTAGAGTGAAGACAGTTCTATTGAAACCCAAATACTTAAAGCAAATAAAGAAAAACAAACACATGTAACTGCTATTATTGATCATAACGTTATTATCTAAGATGGCCTTATAGCAGTAAGAAAAGGAATCAGTTAAAGAGATCAAACAATGTTTATTGCTTGTGTAATGAAATATAAGGAGTAAAAATAAAATTATCGGGTGGACACGGGAAAATCCGGTCAACTTTAAATTGAGATTTCTCTAAAACCATAAATGCTTTTTATTTCAATTTTTTTATTATTAAATGTGTACATAAATTAGAGTTTTACCTTAATTTTAAAGGGCTTGATGGGTTGCTTGGCAAGAAATCGAACTTTATAGCGGGTTGATGCCATCATTTTACAGATTTTTTCTTTTTTCACCATATTGGTGGCATTAATCCACTTTTTTTGGAAGTCCTTTTTATTATTTGTTAGTCCACCTGTCTTACGAAGAACTCCTTTAACTATTACCCAAAAATCTTTAATCTTGCGCTCTTCAGGACGATTTGGAGGACTCGCATCTTTAGGAACAATTTTCACATTACTATCTTTGCACCACTGTAAAATTTTTTTAGAATAGTGAGAGGCAGCAAGATCAGGCCAAAAGAGACATCGGTATTGTGTTTTTTTATAAAAGGCATAAGTCTTTTTTGGGGCATTCTTTGATGTAGAGATTGGCAGTCGAGGTCTTTTTAGTGACAAAACAAGAGGACTGCATACCACAGCTACAAATTGCTTGCCACACAAGGAACTTGGATGCAAATTTTTCTCGTCGAATATATTTAAATTGATCATCGACAGGTTTATCTTTGTTTTTATAGTAAAACTGTTGACCAGGAAGTTGTGAAAAATCCGCCTTGCAATACGTTTCGTCGTCTTCAATTATGCACATATTTTTATCCGCCATTATTTTAAACAACTTCTTTGCGCGTCGAATTCAATCAATTTCACAATTTAAACTTCTCTTAGGTGTATTTTTTTATGAAATGCTTTAATTCCAGCATTTTTAAGTACTTTTTTGATATAAGAACGAGAAGTCTTAAATTTTCTTGCTAGATCTCGCTGTGACTGATTTGGATTTCTTGCTATTGAACGTAAAATCGACTTTACCTTTTTGGATTTATGGAAAGTTTTTTTTCTTCCACTTCCAAGTTTTCTTTCGAAGCTTTGAGTAGTCTTGAACTTTTTTATAATATCTATGACTGTAGGTTTTGGGACATTTGTGCGTTTAGCAATCAAGCGATAGGAAGTCGATGGATTTTTGCAAAAAAAATTCACAACTTTTTTACGCACCTCAAATTGTTTCCAAAACATTTTGCAAGTCATTAATTTGTAAACAAAAATTTATCAACACCATTTAAGATAAGGAAGTAAGGTTTAATTAAAAAAAAAAATAAATAAAAAGCATTTGTGGTTTTGGAGAAATCTCAATTTAAAGATGACCGGATTTTTTTTTAATTTACGTCCATATTCACGCTTTAAAGGGAAGGGGAGGGGGTTAGTAGTTTTGTAGTCACAAAACTACTAACCCCCTCCCTTCCCTTTAAAGCGTGACGTAATTTAAGGACAAGTCCTAATAAAGTAAATATTTCAATTTAATTTGAATGAAAAAATAGAAAATAAAGAAATAACTTGAATGAAAAAATAGAAAATAAAGAAATAATTTTAAAAGTATAAATATGCAGATTAAAATTTTTAATAAATAAAATTATAAGAAAAAAAGAAAAAACAAGATATTAGATTTAAATTAAACAAAAATCAAATGAATGAATGATTAAAGGCTGTAAATGAATGATTATAGGCTGTAAATATATATTATGAGCCGCGATGCTAAGGTGCAGGCATTCACTTTTAATCTTGAAGGTAAAAAATTACATAAGTATAATTCTTGTTCCATCCAGAATTCCGGGATTTTCTGAACAATTCCGGTTCCAAAATTTCCAATCTGGTACACCCCTAATTATTATATGTAATCTTGTAATAATGGTTAAACTTTTTTGGTTTTTGCATAAAAAATATATATGAAAGACATGGCATTTTAAAAATAATCAAATACCAATGCACAATGGCATAGGAAGGTTGCGAAAGTTGGGGGGGGGGGGGGGCTGAAAAAAAAAAAGGAAAAAGTTCCTCAAATTTGTATGATACAGAAAAATAGATGAAAATAATCTATTTATTCAATTATTTATCACACAGGTTATCGCCCCCCCCCCCCTGTTCCTATGCCAGTGCCAATTCATGTTATGTTTTAAATGTTATGCATTATTTATTATTTCAATTCAGTTTAAATAAATTTTGTAAAATTTGAAAAAATCACATTTTTAATATTTAAACATAATTATTTAGTTCTCAACGTTTAAAAACTTTAAGGTCTACATTTGAGATTTTTGATGTTTTTTTTTTGGTGCAATTTCACACCAAATTTTCTATACTTAAGTACAAGACATTTTGTCAAAAAATCATCAGTTTTTCAAGCACAAAAAATGCTATAACTTTGGATCCAATGAACATCTTAAGTTGAAGACCCCTTTATTAAAGTTTAAAAAAATTAAAAATTTTAAAGCTCTATACAACTATGTTAATCATATATAAATATATTTACAAAAAAAATATATCTTGCGGAATGGCTACATTAGAGTGGGACAATATAAAAATATAGAAAAAAATATATATTTTATTTAATGGAATCATGTGTGCTAAATCAAAAGTTTGATTTTAATTCATCAAATAATCTAAAAACAATAGCATAATAAGGAATTTTATGTCAAAACATTACTTATAGTGCAATAGATTGCAGTGCAATTGCATTGATGAATTCAATATATATTGATTAAACGGTTAAATAAGTTAAAATAAAAATTTGAATTTGATTTTCCATTACAGGAAAAAGGACCTCAGAATGCAGGAGGACCTCAGAATGCAGAAGGACCTCAGAATGCAGTGGGACCTCAGAATGTCAAGTTTTAAATTAAGCAACATAACCTGCGACCTTTTCAGTATTTAAAGTATTTAAATACTGAAAGCTATGATTAATCAGAACAAAGGATATAATGTTAAGTTGTAAAGAAAAAAATTAAATATTATCCTTAGATCTAAATTAAAAAGACGTTAAAGAAAGTCTACTAGCCATTAAAATTTCTTTAAACAATTTTAAATTTTCTGAAAATAAGTTTGCAAAATGTTATCAAAAACGTTGCTTCAAAACTCTAAACAGTGCTAAAGAGATGCATGCACAGAATAAACCCAATTTTCTTAAAATTCCATTTCAAATTAACTGGATTTTGTGTTGCTTGACCTAGTGTTTTGAGGTACCAATTCAAAAAACTGATAATAAATACTAAATGACTATAAATTTCATTGATTTCATTTAAGAATTGAGAATAAAATGTAACATTAACAAAATAAAAAAAATCATATATTGAACAAAAAATATAAAAATAAGATCTTTATAAGCTATATCGTAAAATCACCTATGTTCGGTCACTTATGCTTTTTAAAAAATTTTCAATTTTTTTTTCCTGAAACATACAGAAAATTATATTGATATATAAACATACAGAAAATTATATTGATAATTGATATTGTAAAAATAAAAAAATGAAAAATAAAAACTAGTACTCAATATTTAATTTAAAATGAGAACATCTACTTTGACCAAACCTTCAACACCATATCAAACATCTACTTTGACCAAACCTTCAACACCATATCATAAGTTCCATCCCTATATAAATCCTAATAACACCTCCTTCCATCCAGCCAGATTGTGTGACACCATAGGTAGCACCCCTTGGCCCACCCTGAGTTAGAAGCCGTTTAGATCAATCAAATAATTAATAGTAAAATGCAGATTTTTCTGGATTCTTCGCACATCTGTTTTAAATGCTTTTTAAAATAAATACCTGAATACCTTTGGCCTTGGAATAAAACATGAACAGGCAAGAATGTCGTAAAAGCATCAGAGCAAACAAGTAATGTGATTGAAACCTTTTTGTTGCTACTCCAAAAGATTTTTAGGCCTTTTTGAATCTTTTTGAAACACTACCTTAAATTTGCCTTGATCACATTGAAGGCCAAATTCATCGCAATTAAAAATGTGGAATGGTTTAGTTGCAAATCCATGTATATTGTACATATCTTGTGCAAACCTTGATTGAATAATTTAAAAAAATTATAAAGTAGGTTATTAAAATGCTTTAAATTAAACAGTTTATAGAAAAGAGACGATTAGTAAACATTATAATCAAATTGAATTTTACCTTTTAAAAATTGCACTTTTTTTTTTTAATTAAAAAATAATTTATTATAAAATATATTTACTTATAAACATATAATTTTAATAAATACCATTGATCAACAGTGCCTGGCTGAGTCGATATTGCACGGTTTGACGGCATATTATTTGAAGTTCTGAGCGATAGCTTATCACAATGAAGTCTAATAAATGAGTAGTATCAGACAAGTGTAACTTTGCTGCCATCAAAACACATTTGATTTGAATTAATCAAGTAGTTATTAGCAACACAGTATTTTTAGTCTAGTCAAACTAAATCCAATATTACTCATAAAGATTAAAGTTTTTATTAAAATGTCCTCAATTTTATTACTCAACTTAGTTGGTTTGCCAATTTTTTTGGTATGCTTGTCGTTACTTCAGTCAATGAAAGTTGATCTTTTGAACCCAAATGTTATATCTGCTTTCCTTTTACTTATAACTTTATCCACAGCCTTCAAACCACAAGCCATCCATGCTTTCTCGCATAAATCCATAGATGACATAGATATATTAACTTGAAAAAGAACTTTTTCAGGACGTTGCAATATATATTATTGTTTCGTAATTAGTTTATATTTTGTGATATAAATTTACCAGTAAATTTCGAAATCAAAATATAACTGCAAACTAATCAGTAAATTTTATGCTAAAACAGGTGTTTTTAAAATGTTGAAACAAGTGTTTTTAAAACTATAAACAAATTTTATTTTTATGTAGAAACAAGTGTTTTTAAAACTATAAACAAATTCTATGGTGAGTATCCATTATAAAAATGTCAAACTTTACTGGTATATTTACAGGTAAATTTACCTGTAAATTTACACAATCACAACACAAGTTTATATTCACTAAGTCACATTTTTAACATATCAACATTTCACAACATTAAAAAAAAAACACTTAATATTCAAAAATTAATATATATATATATATTTTGTAATTATAATTAATTTGGTGCTTTTTAATAATGCTCAGGTTATATTTGATAATTTATTTTAATACTTTGCTTATTTTAGATTTTAATGGTATGCCTTTTTTTGAATTGTTGTTTTGCTAAAGAATTATTTCAGCAGGTTGCAAAGAAACATTTTTTTATAGATTCATATTTACAAAGTAATAACAAACATTATTGCAAAAAAAAAGATAGTAAAATTTAAGTTTTGCATGCTTTTTTTATATTTTTTTCTTAAATGACCAAAGTTAAAAGGTGACCAAACTTAGGCGATTTTTACGGTAATCCAAAATTAGCGAAAACAGAATAATGCATTGTATTCTTAGTCGCAGCACAAACATTCTTGCCACATTCTTCACATTTATAGAATATTTCAATTTTTTGTTGTTGCTTAGAATTATTTGCTTTTGTCTTCCTTAATTGGTGAAATTGTTTCTAATATTTTTACCCTCGATTGAGGCGTGAACCTGGGTAATTTTAATATTTTCCTTGTTTACTTTAGGTGTTACTTTGGTTACAGGCAACAAATTTGGTATTTATTCAAGTGATATTGTTTTATCAGATATTGTTTGATAAGCTTTTATAGCACTTTCATATTTATGTTTCCAATAGCATTATTAGTTTGATGCCCATTCTGGCCATAACTCTGCAAGTATATGCATGAAACGTTGCCTAAATAGGGTACATTTCATGCTGTCTTTCATACTGAAAGAAAAATGAGCCTTTAGTACTTCAGTACTCAGAGTGCAATTTCTGATTGATTTGATCAAGGAGCTGGGTAACCCCAGTTGTGTCAGGTGGTATTATGAAAAGTCAAATATTTTTGCTTCAAAGAAATGTCAATACATTCAAATCTTGAAGAATGACCATCAGATAGGCCATTTTATATTATTTTTTTCTAAGTAGAAGTCAAACATTTGATGCACACTTAGAAGTAATATACAAAAATCTAATATATATATATATATATATATATATATATATATATATATATATATATATATATATATATATATATATATATAAACTGTATATTCTTTGCTCCGATTGTCATTTGTGGAGAATAGGAGAATTAAAATTCGCTTGGATGTTGCCTAACTTGCTTAAATAAATTTGCTTGGATAAATTCCCTAACTTCACTTATCATCTTTTGACAACTTTCTCCTTTCCCAGCATAAACTAAACTATTTGGAGTACCTGCAACTTCATAGTTTCAAACTGGGGGTTTCATCATTAATGTAAAGTCTAGTAGTATCAATATCTCCTTGCCATACACCTGTTTCTAATTGATTTACATCAATAAAAATATTTTTTATAAGTTCTTCAGCTAACTCGTTAAGATGTGGTCACACACGCCTTTTTTTTTGTGCAGTTAAGGGCATGATTTATAGATACAGTTCCTTATCTTTTTTTTGCAATGCACTTTTGATGTTTTGCATCCCAACACTTCCAAAAAGCTTCTTTGTTTTGAGTACTTATTAAGCATTTGGTGATAAGCTTAGTTATAGCTTAATAATCCACGGAGGTTTCTACATGCTTGCTTTCTTACTCCCAAAACATTCAACATTGTCTTTGTCAACTCTGACTTGTTTAACCTTAGAGGCATCTAAATAAATTAGTAAAATTACAATACCAAATAACTAAATGCTACAAGTAAAATTACAATTCCATATAACTAAAAAAAAAAAATACCCAATAATCATTAAAAAAAAAATTACTCTTTTTAACTTAAACAGTTTATAAGAAAATAGTTTTATTTTTCAATTAAGTGTATTACCTATTCTTATTTTTTTATATAAAAGACTCTTTAATTGTTCTTAGATCTTTAGCTAGTGGAAATTTTCTTGAATTGATCGCGGCACAACCACGTTTATGGCTGATTTGATACCACTCAACTATTTTCTTTAACTGATAAAATATTTCTGTCATTATTAAAAAAAATTTTATCTGCGTATGCTTATCAACAAAAAAATTTGCTTCGCGCAAATATTTTCATGTTGTGAAAAACAGCCTTTAAAAACTTAACTTCCTATATCCTTTTACTTTTGTATCATTAATGTTTTATGGTCTTAGATTAAGGAGGTTGAATAAATAAATTTAAAAACATTCTAGAGATTGCAGATGATATTGCATTCTATAATTGCAGATGATATTGCGCATTGAATCGATATTTTAATCCTATAAAGAATTTAAGTTAAATATTTAGTTATTTACAAAAAGTTAATAAAACTAAAGAAACTTACTGAATGAATCTTATAAAAAATATTCTAAAGAATATTTTTATAAGATTCATTTTTGAATACTTGAGAACTGTAGACACTAATTATTTGATGACCTTTAGAGACACTATTAATTTGAGGACCGTAAGAAACACTAATTATTTGAGTAAAAAATACATTTGAAAAAAAAAAACTATAATTATTACATTATTAATACATTATTGTT
>NC_061159.1:43058684-43086184 GCF_022113875.1 Hydra vulgaris | reverse complement strand
CCTTTAATTCGTAATGACTCCAATAATCACATGCTTGGCCTGGGCATCTACATTTGTAAGAACTCATCCATTTGTCGTGAAACTAGGTTTGAATCTACAGACTATTCATTTATGTGCTTTCGTTTAGCACAACTTCACTCTATCGCCTTTCTCTTTGTTCTATATCGCTCTCCTTCATCCCAAGATTGCACTATTCTTGATGTTATTTCTGATCAAATTGACCAAGCCCTCTCTCTTTATCCATTGGCCAATATCGTCGTTGTTGGTGACTTTAATGCCCATCACACGGATTGGCTTGGCTCTAGTGTCAGTGACTCTGCTGGCATTAAGGCCCTCAACTTTTGCCTTTCTCAATCCCTAACTCAAATAGTCAACTTTCCAACTCGTTTTCCAGACAACCCTAATCATTTACCTTCTCTACTCGACTTATGTCTTGTTTTGGATCCTAGTCAGTGCTCAATTTCTCCACATTCACCCTTAGGTACTTCTGATCACGGTTTGATCTCTCTAAAACTATTATCAAATTCTTCTACTTCATCAGAATCCCCCTATCATCGTACCACATACAACTACCTTAAAGCTGACTGGGACTCTTTCCGTGATTTTCTTCGTGATGGCCCTTGGGTAGAAATCTTTCGTCTTCCTGCTGACAAATGTGCTTCTTACATAACTTCGTGGATTCAGGCTGGCATGGAATCTTTTATTCCCTCTCGACGATTCCAGGTCAAGCCTCACTCTTCTCCTTGGTTTTCCTCACATTGCGCTGCAGCAATTTCTAATCGAAACCGTTACTTCCATATCTATCAGCAAAACAATTCTCCAGAAAACAGACATCTGTTCACTATCGCCAGAAACCATTGTAAAAAGGTTTTGTCTGACGCCAAAGCTCGCTATTCCCAGGTCATTAAATCTCGTATCTCATCACAAAAATTAGGCTCTCGAGACTTCTGGAGAATCTTTAACAGTATCAATAATAAGGGCAAATCTGTTATTCCTTCTCTCTTGTATGGTTCAGACTTTGTCACCTCACCTAAAGACAAAGCTGAATTGTTTGCTAAGAACTTTTCATCAATATCATCTCTTGATTCCACTAGTTGCGTTTTACCTGACATAGCCGTCAAACAGGTTGATCCCTTGCTTGACATTCGCATCACTTCAGCTTCTGTATCTAAAGTAATTTCCTGCTTAGACTCTTTAACAGCTTGTGGTCCTGACAACATTCCTGTTGTAGTTTTGCAGAGGTGTTCTCCGGAGCTTTCATCCATACTTTCTAAACTATTTAACAAGTGCTTTTCAGAGTCTTGTTTTCCATCATGCTGGAAAGCAGCATCTGTTATCCCTATTTTCAAAAATTCCGGAGAGCGATCTGATTCATCTAACTACCGTCCCATTAGTCTTCTTCCTGTCATAAGCAAGGTTTTTGAATCTTTAATCAACAAACACTTAATCTCTCATCTTGAATCAAATAACTTACTTTCTGATCATCAATATGGATTTCGGTCTTCTCGTTCTACAGCTGATGTGCTAACAGTAATAACCGATAGGTTTTACCGTGCATTAGATAGAGGTGGAGAGGTTAAGGCTATCGCACTTGACATTTCTAAAGCTTTTGATAAAGTTTGGCATGCTGGTCTTCTCCATAAGCTTTCTTCTTATGGTGTAACTGGTAACGTCTTTAAGATTATTGAGTCCTTTCTTTCCAATCGTAGTATAAAAGTTGTCCTCGATGGACAACACTCTTCTTCACATCCTGTAACTTCAGGGGTTCCTCAAGGTTCAATCCTTGGCCCTATACTCTTTTTAATTTACATTAACGATCTTCCAGATATTCTCACATCTAAGGTGGCATTATTCGCTGACAACACTACCATTTACTCTTGTCATGACAAGAAGCCTACACTCTCTGATTGCTTGGAGGGGTATCTGAGCTTGAAAAGGATCTCACTTCTGCTACAGCATGGGGCTCACAGTGGCTGGTGAACTTTAATTCAGATAAAACTCAATTTTATTCAGCCAATCGTTATCGTAATAATTTAGATCTTCCTATATTTATGAATGGTAATGTACTAGATGAGTCATCTACCATTCATCTTCTAGGATTAACTCTTACTTCTGATCTTTCTTTTAAACGGTATATCAAATCCATTGCAAAATTAGCATCTGCTAAGGTTGCATCTCTTTATCGAGCTCGACACTTTCTTACTCCAGATTCTATTCTCTATCTCTATAAATCTCAAATCCGTCCCTGTATGGAATACTGTTGCCACATCTGGGGCGGATCTTCTAATGATGCTCTTTCTCTTTTAAACAAGGTGCAAAAACGAATTGTAAACATAGTTGGACCTGCTCTGGCAGCCAATCTCCAACCTTTGTCACATCGTCGTAATGTTGCTTCTCTTTCTCTTTTCTACAAATACTATAATGGGCACTGCTCTAAAGAGCTAGCGTCCTTTGTGCCATCTACTAAAATTCATTCTCCTGTTACTCGCCATTCAATTAAGTCTCATCCTTTTTCTGTGACTGTTCCTAAGTGCTTCAAAAACTCTTATTCTTCTAGTTTTTTTCCTCGAACATCAGTTCTTTGGAATTCGCTTCCTTCATCTTGCTTTCCTGATTCATATAATTTGCAATCTTTTAAGTCATCAGTCAATCGTTATCTTGCTCTACAGATTTAGTTTTTTTTCTTCCAGTAACTTCCAACTCTTATAGTGGTTGCTTGCAGCCTTGTTGAAAGTGAAGATGTTAAAAAATATATATATATATATATATATATATATATATATATATATATATATATATATAATATATATATATATCATGTAGGCCTTCCAATACCATTTATCTAATATTTACTAAATTTAGCATAAACGATGTATTTAAACAAAAATAGTTGAACAACTGCCATTTTAAATTTTCTTTTTTAGATTGTTTTCTAAACAATGGTCAGATATAAGCATAAAAGAGATCACTTAAAGCAAAAAAATATTTATGTAGATTAATGCATATATATGTATGTCAAACCTTCTAGATTTTGGTGCATTTTATCATCTATGTGCGCATCTTCAAATGCTGAAACATGCAATTGATTAACAGCATGAAGCACTGTTTCACATGCCATCTGGTGGGAAAAAAAAAACATAATTCAATCATCGACTTAAATTTTAAAAACTCTTTGAAAATTATAAATTAGTCATTTAGAGAGTTCTCTAATAACCTTAGTGTCTATTTTTATAAATTTGTATTTATTTATGCAAACTTTTATTTTAATTACTATAATTAATTAAACAATTAAGCAAGTTTAATAAGCAATTATTATTTAATCTTAAAACATTTTTTTTTTTTTTAATATTTTTTTAATAATTTTTTTCTTCTATTATTGGATGAAAGAAACATTGATAATTCAAAATCCTTTTGCTTGCTTCACCAGCTTTTAAATGTTTAACTCATTATGTGTTATTCATATACAGCCAAGTTGATCAGACAATTTGACTGTATATGTCTAATACTTGGGTGACATGGTTACATACTTGGTTGAAATTTAGTATTTAAAATTATAATACCAGTATAGTACTTACACTGTTTTTATAAAAAACGAATTCAAAACTAAATTAACAACAACAACAAATTAGGTTTGTGTTAGTAAAAAATTACAAGAACTTTTTTTAAATTCATTAAGTAATTAGATATATTATATTAATATTAATTTTATATACTAATATAAATATATAAAAATATTAAAATCTAATACTTGGGCGTATAGGTGCAGCTGTGTCCGGCTCCCAAAAAAATTCAGACCCAGCTGAGGCACCAAATTTCTACTGCAGTTGTGGAATTGTCAGGAACTCTATATCACTTCTGCAAGGGTATACAAATGTATAAAATGTCTGGCTTTTTAATACATAAATTAACATAACAATGTTAATGTTAAACATGACAATGTTAATCAATACAATTAAACAATTCAAAAATTAATTTTTCTTTTTTTTTGTTTTGTTTGTTCTTCATCATATCTTTAATTTTTAATGTAATTTTTATACTTTTTTGTTTTAATTGATAACCTAAATAGGCCTAAAAGAACAAACTTATGTTATAAGCATAATGTAAATTTAAAAATAAAGAATATAATTGAAGCAATATCAAGCTACTGTAACTAAGCAACACAAGCATTAAAATACAAGAAATTAGAAGCACAAAAATTTATTTTTGTAGGAGTTGATGAGAATACAGAGTGAAGTGGTTTTAAATGGCAGTGAAAACTGCCATTAAAAACCACTTAAACTTTTAAAACCATTTAAAATTTTAAAACCATCTCACTCTATCTCTATTCTAGCTTTTTCTTTGAAATTAAGTCAAAAATGTCCTTGAAAGAAAAGTTTTCTTACGAGTATGCAGAGAAAAAGTTTGATTTTTTAACTAGTTCTCTGACATGACCGATCCTATCATTGTTGCTGCTGCTAAATCCTTGTGTAGTATTTATTTTCAAACTTAACCAACTTCATGATAAAATTGTCCAGTTTTACAAGTTCATTTCAAATGAGAAGATTAGGATGCACTAGAATGTTTTGAAGCAATTTATAGGAATAAATTAGAATATATAGAATAATTTATAGGAATAAATTAGAAGGTTATTATTGCATATCTATTTTTTCTAAATCATACAATTACCAATTATAGTGCAGAAGAAACTTTTTCAAAAATGGCAAGAGTTATGAATGATTTCCATTCCTTAATGTTAAATGGCCATTTAAATGCACTTTTTTTAAAGACAACTGAAATAACTCTGATGCAAGATATAAATTTTGAAGATGCCATATTTGACATTGCCAATATGAAAGCTAAAAAAATTGCTCTGTAAATAAAAAAATAGTTTTGTTTTTTGCCACATTTATTTTTAAATATATTTTTTCAGGAATGAGCCCCAAATAATTTTTGCACCGAGCCCCCAAGACCCTTAAACCTGCCTTGCATATAACTATTTAAACATTTTTTATTAAAAGAAACAAAAAAAGTTGCAAATCGCAAGTTGTCTTAGTAACCATTAACACAAAAAAAATGTTTAGATCATAAAAAAAACAACCTAAAAAAATTCACTTTACATGGTTTTACGTGATTACATTTTTTTGGTATTTACTTTTCTTAATCAAATAATATTAATAGAATAATAAAAAAATTTAATATTTAAGTAATAAAAAAATTTAATATTTAAATAAACTTAAATAAATTTAAATTTGTTTTGATTTAACCACTTCTTTTAAATTTAATAATTAACTTCATAATTTAAAAAATACATATGTATCCATAATGATTTTTTCAAATTTTTTTTAATTTTATAATTTTTTGCATTTTCTCTTGCAAATTTTAAACAAATCATTTTAACTATTGCTAAAATCTCAAAATAAAACTCACTTTATTTAAGTTGTCACTTTCAATGCAATTAAAAACAAAAAATTACCTTGTGATACCCTGATGAAAAAAGAGCAGATGAAAGCTGAAGTAAATGTTTCATAGAAACCTGCAATTTTAATTTTTATAATTATATAACTATTACAATTTAATTTTAATTTGTTATAAAATTACATAAAAAACTTTTAAAAATTCTAAAATGCTTTATTCAAGAATTCTTAATACCTTATTTTTTAATGCATTGATAACCATTGCATGTTTTCCCTAAACAAACAAAAAAAGCATGAAAAAAAGGTTTTTCAAGAGTCAAATAATTTTCATTGTGATTGAATTTAAAACTTTTACTTGAAATAGCAGTGCATCAATCTCAAAACTATCTGTCCATTTCCAATTATTCATTTTCCAATCTTGAAAAATTTGTTCATACTCTAAGAAATACAAAAACATTTTAATGGCTTGAGTAGAAAACAACACTGTTTACAGTTTTTACGAGAATGATGAAACTGAGCTCTTAAAGACCAAAAATAATTCCATGACCAGAAAAAAACAACATTTAATGTTACATTAAGTTTTAAGTAAAAATATCTGCAATTCATTATTATATACTTTATGTATTTTTGTATTTATGTATCTGTAACATACTTAAGAAAAGTCTAGATCTCTTATTAATGAAACATTAATGATTTCAAGATATTTGAGCACACATAACAATCTACATTTTTTTTACTGGAAGTAATCTTCTTACTGGAAGTAATTTTTTTACTGGAATTAATCAATTTAAAATTAATTTGTTTAAAAAGTCATTTATGCGCACATAATAATGCAAAATTTTAATTCAAATAAAAATTGAATATGTATATATATAAACCCTCGGAATTAGGAAAAATAAGGCCATGCTGACCTCAATCTTTTTGAGGTCGGCATGAGGTCAGCAAAAACTATTTGATACAAATATCGGACCATAAAACATAGAAAAGAGGAAATTTGTTGCCGACCTCAAATACTTTCAGGTCAGCAGTTAGGTCGGCATTGCCGAATGCCGACCCTAATTCCGAGGGTTGATATATATATATATATATTTAATATAAATAAAAAAATTAAAGAGCTAAAAAAAAAAATAATTAACAGATTTTAAATGTTGTCGCCAAAGGGTTAACATGACTATCAAAGGGTTATCTTGTTAAATGGTAATTAGTTTATTTTACCCTCTTTAACCCTATGATTGCACTGCACTTAATGGAAAAGCAGTTTATGGCTTTTCCATTTAAGTGCGGTGAGCCACGATCACCGCTTTTAAAGTGATCATCAAAACTATGACTTTTGGTATTACAATATTGGTGTTAGTTATTTATAAATGGTACCACTGAACAGTGCATAAATTCTTTTGATATATTATTTATATATGTTTTACTGTGAAAAAAAATTTTTTTTTTTTTTTTTTTTTTTTTAAGTTGAATTTTTCTAAAAACTTTTTTTAGTAGAATTTCTTTAAATGTCTTTTAATTTTATTGTTTAGTCAAAGGGTTAACAGTCTTACCTGTTTTGAATACTATCTTACATGTTACCAGGGTTACAGTCTTACCTGTTTTGAATACTATCTTAAGAAAATTTTGTGTATCTATAGCAACTTGTAAGTATTCTCCAATATTTTCATTTACATGACCCATCAAGTCTGAAACAATAACAAAATAATAATCACAATAATGATCATAACAATTACTATTAAAATAATAAAAAAAATAATAATAACATTAATAATAATAACAATAATCATGATAACAAACAGTATTTGTTAGATAAAGTAAAAATTTAGTTTAGTAGTTTGTCTTGGATAGTAATAAAAAAGTGGTTAGATATACTAGAGATGTGCTTTGAAAGTATGGCTTTGCTATGTAGTTTGTCTGGTATAGTAATAAAAAAGTGGTTAGATATACTAGAGATGATAGTATGATCAGTGATAATATTTTGATTTAATTTAAATTTTAAAATTGTATTGTGTGAAAAAGGTCTAATGTTAATGATTTATTTTATTCCAAATATTTTTAACATTGTTAAGATAGTTATTAATTATGTTTTTTAGTAATCCTTTAGCTAAATGATAGTGCACATTATCTTATCTTTTAACTTTTTTTTTTTTTGTGTTAGTTCATCTTCCCAAGGCTGAGAAGGCAATAACAGTTGAGAAGGCTACTTTATCTGTGATTGAACACAGACCTTGATGAACTAGGCTGTTGCATGGAGAAACAAGTTGAGCCCAGTACTACCAGGAATGTAGTGGGGATCAAATACATTTTTCAGTAGCCAGTAAACCAATACTTTAACTAATTCAAGGCTCCAAAATTTATCCTAAAAATTAAATTTGAACATCTGCAATTTTTCATTGACACCCACTCATCAATTGTCAAACTGAATTTGTATGTTTATTTGCCCATATCAACTTAAAAAAATTACTTATGAAGATATTTTTAGGATGCAAAGCATCATAGTACAACTTGTATAAAAAACTATGTACAACTGTTTTAAAGCTGTTATAGTCTGATGATCTTGATTATCATTTTTAATATGGCCAGTATTCAAAAAAAAATTAAAAATTACTGCTTCTACATTTTTAAAAATACATTTTTTTTTAATATAATTCCTTGGCATTTCTAATGCCTATGAGCTGCACACAGATGAGCTGCACAAAAGTTAAAAACCTAGTTGTAATTGGGACTACACAGATTTTTCTTTCAAACTGTAAACTGTAAACTTACTTTTTAAACAATCAATTATGTTTAAATGCACTAAAACAAAAATGAGAGGGTACAACCAAGTCAAGTTAACCTATTAACTTAATTTGTTGATAATATAAGGGCCATGGTATTGGATGGACATGAAAAAATCCAGTCAACTTTAATTTGAGATTTCTCTACAACCATAAATGCTTTTTATTTTAACTTTTTTTTTTATTAAATGTGTTTACATCAATTAGAGTTTTAACTTAATTTTAAGGGGCTTGATGGAATGTTTGGCAAGAGATTGAATTTTATAGTAGATTGATACCATCATTTCTCAGAATTTTTCTTTTTTCATCTTATTGGTGGCATTAATCCACTTTTTTTAGAAGCCTTTTTTATTTTTTGTTACTCCACCTGTCTTAAAAAGAACTCCTTTAACTGTTGCCCAAAAAATCTTCAATCTGTTATCTTTGCACCACTGTAGAAATTTTTTAGAATAGTGAGAAGCAGCAAGATATGACCAAAAGAGACATTGGTGTTTGTATTTTTTCATAAATGGCAAAAGTTATTTTTGGAGGCATTCTTTGATGAAGAGATTGACATTCAAAGTCTTCTTAGTGACAAAAGACTGCATACCACAACTACAAATTGCTTGCCACACAAGGAACTTGGATGCAAATTTTTTTTGGCGAATATATTTAAATTGATCATCTACAGGTTTATCTTTGTTCTCATAGTAAAATTGCTGACCAGGAAGTTGTGGAAAATCCGCCTTCCAATAAGTTTCATCGTCTTCAATTATACGCATACTTTTATCCGCCATAATTTTAACTAAATTCTTTGCACGTTGAATGCCTTTAATTTCACTGTTAGAGCTTTTCTCAGATGTATTTTTCTTGTGAAATGCTTTAATTCCAGCATTTTAAAGTACTTTTCTTGCTAGATCTCGCTATGACTGGTTAGGATTTCTTGCTATTAAATGTAAAATCTACTTTATCTTTTTGGATTTATGGGAAGTTTTCTTTCTTCCATTTCCAGGTTTTTTTTTGAAGCTTTGAGTAGTCTTAAACTTATTTATAATACAGTAGATTTTAGGACTTTTGTACGTTTAGCAATCAAGCGATATGAAGTCGATGGATTTTTGCTAAAAAAATTTACAACTTATTTATGCACATCAATTTGTTTCTGAAACATTTTGCAAATCATTGATTTGTAAACAAAAGTTTATCAACACAATTAAAGATAACAAAGTAACATTTAATTAAAAAATATAATAAATAAAAAGCATTTGCAGTTTTAGAGAAATCTCAATTTAACCATAATCACTAGATTAGGAAGCATCTATTAAATCAAGTTAGAGAAGAAGAAAATACATGTATGTACATAATACATACATATATAAATACACACACACAGATATATATATATATATATATATATATATATATATATATATATATATATATATATATATATATATATATATATATATATATATATATATATATATATATATATATATATATATATATATATATATATATATATATATATATATATATATATATATATATATATATATTGATAGGAACATACCTGGATGAATAATAATAGGAACATCTTCACTTGAAGAATAATAATCAGAATAAGACTAAAAATATTTTTAAAAAACTAAAGTCTTATTATATAAATATATATATATATATATTATAATATTTTTAAATATTATTTTTTTATTATTATTATATTATTTAAATATTATTATATTTTTAATATAATATTTTTTATTCTAATATTACTTCTTTAGCATTGTTTACTTATTTTTTTTTTGTAAACAAAAATTAAACAAAAAAACAACCAAAAGTACAAAAAATTTATAAAAGTTATATTCTCTATTAATCAATATAAATTTACTTTCAAAATCAATTAAATTCTAGCAATCATACATTTGTATCATCTGACTTTTTCTTTTTCTTAGGTGTTCTAAACATTTAACATATCAATAAATAAGATTTTTTAAACAAATAAATAATAAAAGTTTATTCAACTTTTAATAATCATGTAAACAGATCATGACAGAACATAACAGAACATGATAATTTTGTTGACTAAATCTCACATCAATTCTTCATCTATCAGGCTGGCATAGATATAAACCTTTGTTTTATTTCCTGCCTAGGATGATGAATGATGGGTCTTGACTCATAGATTGTTGCTTGTGCTTTCTTAAAAGTGGCTATGCAAATCCTCCTGTTATCTCCTAGTTAGGATAAAGTCTAAAACACAGTTTAATGGTTCTGAGACCGGCTAGTAAAGTCTTGAACTCTATAGTAGCTCTCAAAGAGCAAGGACATCTGGTGAATTTTTCAATATAATAATACTTAAAGAATGACTAAAAAATATTAAACAAAAAAATCCATCAAAACCACCTCTTTCAATCTAACTTTTACAAATACTCATGGTCTTTAAGTAACTTTTCATCAGTCTAATCTCTTGAAAAATTCACCAGACTTCCTTGCTCTTTGTGAGACTAGTTTAAATTCAGTTGTTTTTTCTTTGGATCTCAGTGTTGATGGCTATTATTTTTTGATTTGTAAAGACTCAAATAGTCACATGCTTGGCTTGGGTATATACTTACACATCAATTCACCTGTTGAGAGTTTAATCAAAGTAACAAAACTCTTCCTCTTTATTCCTCTGCCAATATTGTTGTTATTGGTGACTTTAATGCTCATGGCACTGATATGCTTAGCTCTTACAATACTGACCCTGCTGGCACTAACTTCTGTATTGTATTGTATGTAACTTCTGTATCTGGCTCATAACTTCTGTATTTCTTATTTCTTTTGCAGGTAGTATAGTCAACTTTGTGACTCGTTTTTTTAACAACTCTAACCACTTATCTTCAGTCCTTAATTTGCATCTTGTCTCTGACAGAGTCTTGTCTCTGACAGAGACTGAACACAAGCCTTGTCTCTGACAACAAGTCTTGTCTCTGATAACAAGTCTTTTCTCTAACTGAACACAAGTCTTGTCTCTGACAAGACATATGTTCAGTCTCTTTTTATTCTCTTTTAGGTGGTTCGGTTGAATCTTATTCATCTGGAACACAAGCAGTAGAAGAGTTTATGTGGGAAATAACTTCTGCAAAAGGAATAGTTATTTGGATGTCTATCATGGATGAATCTGTTTCTTTGGGATGACGAGAAGAGTGCCACCAATAAATTCAAGAGACAAGCTAGAGGAAAAATTCAATGCAAATGAGTAGTGCGGTAATTAGACAGTATCTGTAAGGAATCATCTGGAAGTGATCCCCTTTCAAAGTTTTGAACTTTTGAAATTTTTGAAATTTTTGAAACTTTGTGGTTCTTTTAGGTGGTTCCATAAATGCAATGATCTCTATAAATCTTTTATCTCATTTTCTTGATATTGATCTTGATTCACCCAACCATCACACTACTTACAACTACATAAAAGTTGACTGGGATTTTTTGTAATTTTTTTCATAATAGACCTTGGACTGATGTCTTTCCACACTTTGGTGATATATGTGCCTCTTACAGAACCTCCTAAATCCAGGCAGGTATGGAAGCTTTCATTCCTTTTCATCATTTACTCCATGGTTTTAACTTTCTTGTGCAGCCGCTATATCTAATGGTAATCATTTTTTCATCACAAGGATAACTCTAGAGAAGAAATGTGTTTTAATTTCAAAAAATCAATTTAAAAAGGTGTTGTTCAGTGGTTGTACTTCTTCCACTTTTTTACAAATACAATCATGACCCGCTCAAATGAGCTATCATCTCTTGTTCTGCCAATCAAAACTCATTCTGCTTGATTTGCCATTCAACAAGTTACATCTTTTTACTTTATTTGTCTTTTCATCCCCTAAAAACTTTTATTCATCTAGTTTTTTTCTTCACACATCAATGCTTTGGAACTTTCTCCCATCATCATGTTTTCTTGATTAATACAACCTACAACCTTTCATATAACCTAAATCCTTTTATACTACCTACAACCTTTCATGCAAGCTACTACCTTTCATACAACCTACACCCTTTCATACAACCTACAATTTTTCATACAACCTACAAACTAGTCTTCTGTCAACTATTTCCTTACTATTTAACACTATTTTTTGTTTTCTAGTAAGAGTCAACTTACAAGTAGTTGCTAGCAGCTATATTGGGATTAAATTAGTTAAAAAAATAAAATTGTCTCTCTGCATAAAGGTGTGACTAATTAGAAATATCCTGCATTCAGACTGACTTCGGAAGCACTTCTTCTTTCTCCTAGACCAGGCCTCACTTTTTTCTTGATCAGGCCTTACTTACCCAAGAGTTTTCTCCTTCTTGTGCAGTTGTTATGCCTAATCCTAACTATTTCTCTCATCTTTTTCACAAGCACAATTTTTTTGATTGCAAATTTCTTTCAATTATTGGAAGAATTGCAATAATTAATGCAAAGAGACCTCATCTCTAGGATGCCAAAACCCATTATTCTAAGAAAACTAAATCTTGAAATTCAAATCAGAAGTTTTTTTATTAGTTACAAACAAAAGCAAATTATTAATTACATTCAATTATATAAAAAAAAAAAATTCATAAATGAAATACTTATTAAACTCAAAATATAATTTAGTTTCACAAGATGAATTAGATGAATAGGAATATGAATTAGACATAAAATTATTTTCTAGTTACTTTATAATTGAATGTTGTTAAAAATTTATTAAAATTTTATAATTAAATAGATTTGTTAGACATTTGTAATTAAACTTGTTAGGAATGAATTTGTGAAAAATTGAAGAGACTTTCATAAAGAAGCAAAAAAACAGAAAATAAAAAAATACAGGATAAATATTCAATGATGACCCTGTTTTACCTAACACCAGTTTTTTCTGTGGCTTCTTTAGAAGTCAAGTATCCAACATTATCAACCAAAATACACTGAGTTTCAACAGAACTTGGACTTGAAGCTGTAAAAAAGAAATTGATGTGTCTATTCATTAGCCATCTTAAAATGAGTGAAAAAAATAAATACTTATAGATACCTTTTTGATTACATTTGAGTATAATAGAACAATATTCAAGCATAGCAAAGATATGAAGCTGAAAGACTGCATAAAACAATCCTAATGCATTTCGTGCATCTCTGGTTTTACTCAAGGATTTCCATCGACTCTTTAGAGGTCTAAAAAAGAAATAATCTCTTAAGTAGCGCATAAACATTCAAGTAGCACTTAAACACTTTAGTAGCACTTAAACACTTTAGTACCTTTTCTTAGTGTATATATATATATATATATATATATATATATATATATATATATATATATATATATATATATATATATATATATATATATATATATATATATATATATATACATATATATATATATATATATATATATAACCAAAATAATTTTATTGAATGTTTCCTACCTATTTTTTGAAGGATCAATTTTGTCTTTAAACTTTAGAACGTTACTCCAACCAAGTTTGGTTGCAAAACATACAAAGTTCTCATGCAACAAGCTCCAACTCGATATTGATTCATCTAATTCAAAATCATCTTTAAATGAAGTATCATTGGCACAAGGTAGAACAGATGCTTTTTTGATAGCATATGCAACAAAAAACTGCATTGTCATATTCAAATAACTTATCATTTGATCTTCGCTTACAATAAAGCAATCCACCTAAAACAAACAAAATACTCATGTAATTGTATATGTTGTAACTAATGACAGGTTTGGATGAATTTGTGGCTTTTTTCAACAAACAACAAAAAAATTTGAAATTTGAAATTTTGAATTCTATGAGAAAGTCTTGCTACAATAAAAAAAAAAAAAAAAAAAAAAAACAGAAATTAAAAAAATATTTTCTGAGAATTTTCCTTTAGATTTCTTTCTGTATTGCAATTATTTTTAGTGAAAAATTTTTAGTTATTCAAAGTAATAATTATTTATTCAAATAATTATTACTTATTCAATAAATGAGTAATTTATAGCATATGTTTTAGAATTGTCCAACAATATGCGCCATGTGTCAAGAATTGTTTTTTTTCTCTCTTTGCTGTAGATTTTTCATTTTATGGTGAAGTTAAATAATTATTGTGATAATGCCCATGGAAAATATCACTGGAAGATATTGTGATAGTACCCATGGAAAATATCACTGCTAAGATTTGAGTGTTTGTATTTAACTTATTAATTGTAATCACTAATGGTCATCTTTTGAACAAGAGAAAAATGATTTAGTGAAAAGGTACTCAAGTGCCAAGGTGATCAAGTGAAGAGGTGCTAAAAGGTGATCAAGTGAAGAGGTGCTAAAAGGTAAAGTGCTAAAAGAAGTCACATATAAGAGTAGTCAGAGATTTTAAACATCCCAGGTACAGGTGTCGTTGTCTAAGCTGAAAAAAATCGAGCAAGCACCAGAAAGTTATCTTGAAAAGCAATTAAACAGTGGCCTTCAATAAATTTAAAACGGTTAAAAATTTCAACAAAACTATTTGCAGATAACTATAGAACTTTAAGTTTATATTACAAATCTGTTTAAAATAAAATCCTTGCTGCTTTTCCAGAGTTTTAAATCAATTTTTGATTTAGTTATTAATTCAAAATATATATTTTCATTTTTTTCATGGTTAAGTACAACTTTATAAAAGTTTTAAAGTTGTTATCAATTTAAAATTACTCATAATAGGGTGCATAAGGGTGTACAGGTGTAATGTGTAAGTCTATACTGTTATGTCATTAAGTAGAGTCTTGAGTTAATAGTAACCAGCGTAAAAGATTTATCTCTGAACGACACAAAGCCAGCCCAGCCATACTCCAGAAAACCATGATGGATTAAACACCTATGCATGAACTTATAAATATTTTTAAATTACAAGCTGCAATATTTTTCTACCACATCCCTGAAAGTAACAGGCTCAGTTTTTTTCCTGCACAGCAACTTTGTTAATCAAAGTAGAGAAAAGAGGCGATCCAAAGTTTTAAAATAGAATTATGATAGTTTAAAGAACAAATGTTTACATAAAATTAATGATTAAAAACTTCATTAACTGTAGTGACTATTAGCCCAGAAGAAAAAATTTTGAACTTTATTTTAAAATGTCGATGAAATTGTAAACTGTAGCCAATACTTTATTATGGTTACAAACTTCTCTAAACTCTTTAATTCTGAAACACAAACCTTGATGAATAAGGATGCTGCACAGAGGAATAAGTAAAAAAAAATTAACCTAATTCTAGTCCAAAGTTTTAAAATAGAATTATGATAGTTTAAAGAACAAAATTAGTATTCAGCTTGAAATAAATGTCTAATTTTTTTTAATTTAATATTCTTATAAAAAATAATTATTGTTACAATAGCAAAAAATGTTACTCTATAACTAAATTTCTTTTCATAAAACATTCTATATTAAATATTGTTACAGACATTCAATTTTTGCTATTGTAGAATTAAATTAAACAATTAATATAATGAACAAATGAAATTATAAATGGATAAGACCTGGTGTTTAATTGATTTACTTTGCAGAACTTGTGTGTTAGGACTCTTAATGACTAAAGGCAGGATATCACAAACTAAAAAATAAAAAATAATCTAAACAACAATTGTGAAACAAAAATTTAATTCAATTGCAGTTGATAATTAAAAATATAAATGAACATTAGAAACTTAAGTGCATAGACATTTTTTGCAATAACTTTATAATAAACATTAATTTTATAAAATTAGATAGATCAGTACATGAACATTAAATACATAACTACATTAAAATTAGAAACATGATAATTAAAAATTAAAAATATAAGCTTGTTCTGGTCATGAAGTTTAACTTATCCTATTTTAAGCAGGTGAAAGAGTGGGCTTCTTAAAAGTGGTAAATAAAACTCACTTTAAATAAGAAAAAAATTCATATAAAAAAATAAACAAATTAATTAATTGTGGATAAAGGTAAGAGCTCATTAATCATTAAATGTTAGGTCAGGTTTATCCTGCTACTGGTAACATAGCCATTTTTAGGCAAAGGCTAGGAGATGCAAACTCCGACATAAAACACCCCCTGCCTTGGGGCTCTTGGTTGAGTAAAGGCTAGAGATGGTGTCTCGATAAAAATACTCATCTTGGGCAGATGTTACATGCATACGGCTGCTGTCTTGTAGAAGGCCTCCTAGGCAAAGACTTAAGAGGTAAACAGATTCTATCTGTTGACCAGCCTCGCACCCCTTCTTCATCTTTTAGGCTGGCGCAGATGTATTTTTAATACATTGTTTCCAGTTTAGGATGTTGAACGCTGGATCTTCTTGATTCAATTAATGGGTTTTGCTTGTGTCTCTGTTTTTATGACTAGGCAACTCATTCTATTATCTCCAAATACAGCTCTAAAACTCAGTTTTATGGTTCTGAGGTCGGCTGGTAGTCAGGTTTCCCGAACTCTGTGGTAGCTCTCAGAGAGGCTGATTCCATCAACAGCTGAAAAATATCAGAGTACTAACAGTGCCATGTTGCGCATGGATGGTGTCCCTGTTTGTACTTTTGGTGTGCATTGCCAAGGCCACATTGGAGCCCTTTGTTACGGCTTAGGGTTTATTAGTGGAAATGAGGCAATTGCTTGAGCTATAAAACAGTGTACTGAGTACTATCTATGTTTCGAGTCAAGTTCTTTAACAAATTTAAAAATTAATAAAGTAACAAAAACTATAAAACACAAAAAACCACAGTCATCACCAAGTTAGCTAAACCTATCATTCACCAATATTCGTGGTCTTCGAAGTAACTTTTCTTCTGTTGAGTCTTATCTCTTGCAAAGTTCACCAGACCTACTTGCTCTTTGTGAGACTAATTTAAGTTCAGCTGTCTCATCTTGTGATCTTAGTGTTGACGGTTATCTTCCTTTAATTCGTAAAGACTCCAATAGTCACATGCTTGGCCTGGGCATTTACATTCGTAAGAATTCACCCATTTGTCGGAAACCTAGGTTTGAATCCACAGACTACTCTTTAAATGTGCTTTCGTTTAGCACCACTTCACTCTATCACCTTTCTCTTTGTTCTATATCGCTGTCCCTCATCTCAAGACTGCATGTTATTTCTGATTAATTGACCAAGCCCTCATTCTTTATCCATCAGCCAATATTGATGTTGTCGGTGACTTTAATGTTCATCACACTGAATGGCTTGGCTCTAGTGTCAGTGACTCTGCAGGCATTACTTTTGTCTTTCTCAATCCCTAACTCAAATAGTCAACTTTCCAACTCGCTTTCCAGACAACCCGAATCATTTACCTTCTCTACTCGACTTATGTCTTGTTTCTGATCCTAGTCAGTGCTCAGTTTCTTCACACTCACCCTTAGGTGCTTCTGATCATGGTTTGGCCTCTCTAAAACTATTATCTCATTCTTTTTTACCATCAGAATCCCCCTATCATTGTATATCTTACAACTACCTTAAAGCTGACTGGGACTCTTTCCGTGATTTTCTTCATGATGGCCCCTGGGTAGAAATCTTTCGTCTCCCTGTTGACAAATGTGCTTCTTACATAACTTTGTGGATTCAGGCTGGCATGGAATCCTTTATTCCCTCTCAATGATTCCAGGTCAAGCCTCACTCTTCTCCATGGTTTTCCTCACATTGTGCTGCTGCAATTGCCAATCGAAACCATTACTTCCATATCTATCAGCAAAACAATTCTCCAGAAAACAGACGTCTGTTTATTACTGCTAGTAACCATTGTAAAAAGGTTTTGTCTAACGCCAAAGCCCGCTATTCTCAGACAATGAAATCTCATATTTCATCACAAAAATTAGGCTCTCGTGACTTCTGGAGAATCTTTAATAGTATCAATAATAAGGGCAAGTCTATAATTCCACCTCTTTTGTATGGTTCAGACTTTGTCACCTCACCTAAAGACAAGGCTGAATTGTTTGCCAAGAACTTTTCATCAATATCATCTCTTGATGCCACTAGTTGCGTTTTACTTGATATACCCGTCAAACAGATTGATCCATTGCTCGACATTCATATCACTCCAGCTTCTGTATCTAAAGTGATTTCCCGCTTAGACTCTTCTACAACTTGCAGCCCAGACAACATACCTGTTATAGTCTTGCAGAAGTGTTCTCCGGAGCTGTCAAACACTTAATCTCTCATCTCGACAAACACTTAATCTCTCATCAACAAACACTTAATCTCTCATCTCAAATCTCATAACCTACTTTCTGATCATCAATATGGATTTCGATCTTCTCGTTCTACGGCTGATTTGCTATCAGTAATAACTGATAGGTTTTATCGCGCATTAGATAAAGGTGGAGAGGTTAAGGCCATTGCTCTTGACATTTCTAAGCTTTCTTCTTACGGTGTATCTGGAAACATCTTTAAGACTATTGAATCCTTTCTTTCCAATTGTAGTATAAAAGTTGTCCTAGATGGACAGCACTCTTCTTCTTATTCTGTAACCTCAGGGGTTCCTCAAGGTTCAATCCTTGGCCCTATACTCTTTTTAATTTACATTAACGATCTTCCAGATATTCTCACATCTAAGGTGGTATTGTTTGCTGATAATACTACCATTTATTCTTGTCACGATAAGAAGCCAACTCCCTCTGATTGCTTGCAGGGGGCATCTGAGCTTGAAAAGGATCTCACTTCTGCTACAGTATGAGGCTCACAGTGGCTGGTGAACTTTAATTCAGATAAAACTCAATTTTTTTTGGCCAATCGTTATCACGATAATTTAGACCTTCCTATATTTATGAACGGTAATGTACTCGATGAGCCTCCTACCCTTCATCTTCTATGATTAACTCTTACTTCTGATCTTTCTTGGAAACCTTATATCAAATCTGTTGCAAAATTAGCATCTGCTAAAGTTGCTTCTCTTTATCGAGCTCGTCACTTTCTTACTCTGGATTCTATTCTCTATCTCTATAAATCTCAAATCCAGCCTTGTATAGAATACTGTTGATATATCTGGGGCGGATCTTCTAATGATGCCCTTTCTCTTTTAGACAAGGTGCAAAAACGCATTGTAAACATAGTTGGACCTGCTCATGCAGCCAACCTTCAACCTCTGTCACATCGTTGTAATGTTGCTTCTCTTTCTCTTTTCTACAAATACTATAATGGACACTGCTCTAAAGAGCTAGCGTCTCTTGTGCCATCTACTATAATTCATTCTCGTGTTACTCGTCATTCAATTAAGTCTCATCCTTTTTCTGTTACTATTCCTAAGTGCTCTAAAAACTCTTATTCGTCTAGATTTTTTTCCTCGAACATCAGTTCTGTGGAATTCTCTTTCTTCATCTTGCTTTCCTGATTCATACAATTTGCAATCTTTTAAGTCGTCTGTCAATTGTTATTTTGCTCTACAATCTTCATCTTTTCTCTTCCAGTAACGTCCCACACTAATTAGTGGTTGCTTGCAGCCTTGTAGAAAGCAAAGATAATTAAAAAAAAAAATCTTGGATGGTATTTCTACAACTATAACAGTAAAAACATTCAGTCCTGTAATGTATATATGTATATATGTATATATATATATATATATATATATATATATATATATATATATATATATATATATATAATATATATATATATATATATATATATATATATATATATATATATATATCAACCCTAAGAATTAGAAAAAATGAAGTTGGCAATAAATTGTTAGAGGTCGGCATCAGGTCAGCAAAAAATATTTGACACAAAGAGATTACCATCAAACATAGAAACGAGGTCGGCGATTTTTTGCCAACCTTAAACACTTTTAGATTGGCAGTTAGGTCAGCATTACCGAATGCCCACCCTAATTCTGAGGGCTGATCTTAAAATTATATTATTTCAAGCAATCGCTAATTTTTTTCTTCCTTGGTGAAAGTTCTATGAATGTTTTATCATATTTATGAATGAAGTTTTATCGTGTTTTACAATGATCTTGACATAAAATGACCTGGTCAGACAAATATTAGCTTTGGTTATTTGTCTTTCAGATCGAACAAATAACAAACATATGGCTTACAGTTTAGTATTGAAGATAGAGGTTTTTTTTGGTGAGAAGACTTTACATCAAAATATATTGCAGGATCCATGGTAACTCATTTATTCATTAGTCTCTGTCAATCTTTTTTTTTTTGGATGTTATTGAGAGATCTATAAATGATTGTGATGGTGCACCTTAATGTAATTTTTTTATCCTATTATGCTGTTTAGGTTCATTTACAATAAATTCCATATTAAAACACTTCTCTGAACAATTTATATCTTATTTAGTATTAGCCTATTTCAATTTGTTTCTTTTTTCTTTAAATTTTTTTCATAAATTTTTAAGTTAACTTAATCTGATTAAGATAATTCTAAGATAAAAACCTTAGATTAACTTCTTAGATTAACCTTTAAACAAGGTTTATTTAAATAAGGTTTAATTAAACAGGTTTAACAAAACAAAAACGTTTTATCAAAACATTATTTTTTTTAATAAATTATTTAACAAAATAAATGTTTTAAAACAAGGTTTAATTAAACAGGTAATGTTTGACAAAATAAAAATGTTAAAAATATTTGTGAAACATTAAAAATATATCATCATTTTATAAACATTTTATCCTAGAATATTCTGCAACTTATCTTCATGGTTAAAACTAGAAAAAACATTTCAAACCATCCCAAAGAGAGCAGCATTTTAGCTTAAAGTGTTTAGGCTAATCTTAAAACAACAAAAAACAAACAAAATTTTCATTTTCCATAACTTTTAGTTATGGAAAATGAAAAACAAATGCTTAAAAAAATTCATCCACCATCATCACTAGTATAAAGATCAAACTATTCAGAGTATTTCCAAGAAAAAACACTTAGATTTGTTGAGCATTTGTCCATAATTAACAAAATATTTATATAAAAAACTAATGAAATAAGAGATAAATACTGTTATATAATATAATTATATAATAAATAATAAAAAACATATACAAATATATAATAAAGTAATGTAAATTTATGTTATAATAACTAACCAATCATCTTCCTATACATATTAAGAGGGGAATCATACTCCTTGTCTTCAAAAGTTTTTAAAGTTGAAATAAGCTTTTCCTAGTTGTAAAAAGACAATTTATTTATTAAACAATATTTTTTTTTATCAAATAACTGTTGTTAATAAACAAATGAATATATAGTGTGAAAACCCATAGACAATGTTCATCTAAAGATCTTTTTCATAGCACAATAAATGACGCTTGTTATGTATATATTCTTGTAACATCAACGTTACAAACATATTCTTTTAACAAGTATAATACCAATTTTGTATTTAATAAGCAATTCTTTTATGAATAAACATATAGCTCAAAAAAAAAGCAAAAGCTTTTGTAAGAAGCTGTTTAGGGGAAAAGCTTGCATGGCACACCATATTTTTTTAGGAGAGCCTTTCTCTGCTCTTGCATATATATATATATATATATATATATATATATATATATATATATATATATATATATATATATATATATATATATATATATATATACATATATATATATATATATATATATATATATATATATATATATATATATATATACATATATATATATATATATATATATATATATATATATATATATATATACATATATATATATATATATATATATATATATATATATATATATATATATATATATATATATATATATATATATATATACATATATATATATATATATATATATATATATATATATATATATATATATATAAAATAATAAATCTGTACAAAAAAAAATGAGTTAAAAAATCTAATCTATTGGTTTGTGGTCCAGCAAAAACTTGTTCTCATGGCGACATTTAGAAATTAGTTCATTTTTTTTGTTTAATAATTTTTGAGGATTTTTATACAATAAAACAATTAGTTTTTTGTATAAGCATAACAAGCATTTTTTGGTTATGTTGTTGTGGGCGGGGGCAAATTTTATGATGGACTATTTTAAATTAGGTGTTGTTTTTGTTTTATTTTGTGTATCCCATATATATTTAGAAAGCGTGGTTGCATTTGTGAGTTTTTTATTTTTGAAGGATTGCCCGTGATTCGCCCATCTAGTTTTCTACATGCCCTCTGTTAAACCAATGTATGTTTTGTCGGGTGTGTTTGGGAATGATGCAATGCATTTATAAATTACATTTGTTTTTCTGCAATTTCCATTCATAGGGCAGATTTTGCTTAGTTTACAATTGCAAGCTAAAGTGGTTGTTATATATATATAAATATATATATATATATATATATATATATATATATATATATATATATATATATATATATATATATATATATAAATATATATATATATATATATATATATATATATATATATATATATATATATATATATATATATATATATATATATTATATATATATATATATATATATATATATATATATATATATTTATATATATATATATATATATATATATATATATATATATATATATATATATATATATATATATATATATATATATATATATATATATATATATATATATATATATATATATATATATATATGGCATCATTGCTGTGTGATTGGTTCTTTGTATATATATACATATATATATATATATATATATATATATATATATATATATATATATATATATATATATATATATATATATATATATATATATATATATATATATATATATATATATATATATATATATATATATATATTTAAAAATTAATTTTTATAGTAAATGAGAGCAAAAGGTTTACAAGACTAAACAACTTTTTAAAAAATTTATTTGCAACAGAACTTTATTTGAAAAAAAAATTGTTTTTTTAGTGCAATAAAATTATGACACTTTTGGAAATTATGGTCTTTTATAGTAAAAGATGACTCCATTTAAAAAAATCAATAGTAGATACTTTTACCATTTCTTTGAATCACTTTAATCATTCTAGAAGGTAAAGAACCATAAAACTTTTTTATGTATAAAACGTCAATTGCATCCCATGCAGATGTGATGGATGATTTCAAATCAGTAGTGAACTATATTGTTTACCCACGTTCAAACACTATATGTGATAGCTGTCCCCAAGCATTCTCAATAATACTTAGGTCTGGGATCTAGCTGACCATTTCAAGGTTTCAATTTCACTTTTGTTGAAATAATCTTTTATTACCTCAGCTGTATAACTCTAGCATTATCTTGCTGAAAAAACAAAACTTTCATCACCAATGACAGATGCTTTGCGTCATAAAAATTTTTGTACAATTAAAAGATAATCTTTAGCATTGATTTTTCCTTCATTAAAATGACAGAAAAATCATGATACCCAATTCATTACACAACCACCATCCATTTGGCGTCATTGTTGTGTGACTGGTTCTTTACGCAATTTGTGAAAATAATAATTCCATATATCTGGCCCATCAAGACAAAATCATTTTTCATTAGAAAAAACTCGCTGCCACTCTTCTTTCTATTTTACATGGTCCTTTGCAAAAGTTATTTCATTGTTTATGTGTTTTGTTGTCTAAGGTGGTTTTTGTTAAATTTTTTTGTGCAAAAGGTGAAAAGTACTATGAAAACTTGCTTAACTGTACGTAAATTAGCAATCACACCTGCTTCTGCAGCAATTTAACATGCAGTTAATAAAGAATTTGAATTTGGTTCAACATCTTTTGTCCATCATGGTCACTTAATGTTGATGAACACGTGGGACTTTTTTTTATTCCATACATATGAGGACTATTAACATAGTTTCTAATCTCATTTCAGCTGAGTCCATTGGCTCTAACCATGTAACTAACGGAAAGACCCATTTTCAATAAGTTAGAGAACATATTATTCTCATCTGGACTCAATGGTGCAGCATGACCTATTATTAATTAATTTCTTATTTTATACCTAATAAAAAAAAAACCAAATTAAATTTTTGATGGTTCACAACAGTTTACAGTTAAATAATTGTCTGTGGTGCTTACATAAAACAAATATTCGTAATTGCACACAATTGCGGTTTGTAAATAAAACCTTTGTTGTAATAGTGTCTTATAATTTTGTCACACTGAAAAAATGTTTTTTTTTAAATAAAGCGCAAGTTACATTTAAAATAAACTTTTTTTAAATGCTGTTTAATGTTGTAAACCCTTTGCTTTCATTTACAATAAAAATTAGTTTTAAATATAAATGTATAGTAGAGTTATATAAATATTTTTGGGTTGACTCATTATTGTCACGCAATGTACATATATATAAAGTACAACATATATAAGAGCTCACTTGAGTTCAGTTTCTCATTTTTCTTCTTTAGGTGATTCAGATCATGTTATGCACCCACATGGTTGTCCGGTAGCACATGACAACTTGTTTTCTCCAAGGGCAATTGAAATTTTTTAAAAAATGCCTGTCGGTAGCCCGGCAGAACGACCAGACAATTTGTTACTTATAAAAGTGTGTCTTTTAATAAAACTACACTTTGATTTATGAAGATTTTATTCCTTGCAATTATATAAAAGAAAACTTTAAAAAGCATTTAAAGTAGTATACACTTCATTTAATGAGTACAATGCGGTGCATTATATATTTTTACCAAATTTAATAAAAAGAAGCTGATACGCAATTTAATTTTTCTAATTAAATTTATTTAATTAATTAAATAAATTTTTTTTATTGTTTTTGGTAAGATTTTGTTGCATTTTAAAGCACGTTTTTTTTAAAAGCAGTTGAATCATAAATAACAATCTCTTTTGTTTTTCATTTAAATAAAAAAAAATTTATTTTAACTTTGTCGAACAAAAATAAGAAATGAAAATAAAAAACATTATGATG
The DNA here is from genome assembly GCF_022113875.1 of Hydra vulgaris. Classification (NCBI taxonomy): domain Eukaryota; kingdom Metazoa; phylum Cnidaria; class Hydrozoa; order Anthoathecata; family Hydridae; genus Hydra; species Hydra vulgaris. The sequence goes on along the minus strand of NC_061159.1, from coordinate 43,061,195 downwards.
AACAGATGAACATGAAATCATTATTATTATTAAAATTTTTTATTATTTATTTAAAATAAATTTTATTATTAATCATAATTAAAATGCAATTAATGATGTGAAAATAATTTTTTTCTAAAAAAAAATGTTAAGAGACGAATCTACAAATATATTGAGGGGGTGGGGGTGAATCCTTAAAAAGTACCAAAGGGCCCTTAAAAAAAAAAAGATCCCCCAAATATTTTTTTATATATAAAATGTTTCTTTGCGGTATTAGCTTTCAACTTTTTTGCCTCAAGTAAAAAACCTTTAGTAAGGTTGACAAAATGAAACAATATGAAACAGATATCGACTACAACAAAAATGACAACCTTTAACTAATTTAATTAATTAAATAATTTACTTTTAATTAAACCATTTCTTATTAAACATATTTTAGTAATATAACATATTTTAGTAATTTTTTCTTCAGTATTTTCTCCAAAGAAAAAATACATAAAAAAACTATTACATCAGACTACAGATTATCATGGTGGACAACTCAAATGAGAAATAAAAACTGATTTAGTCCCCCTGAGGGTGACCGGGACAAAACTGGAGGGTACACTGTTGACTTGAACTTTTACCTTGCATCTATCCTACCTCAGATTTACCTGACCTCTAGATTCTAGACCTCTAGATAGACCTCTAGATAGGTCTCTAGATTAGATTACCAAATGTCTCATTAAAACTGATTGTCTTATCAAATATCAAAATTTTGAAGAAATTTTTTATTAAAACTTTTATTATTCTTAATTATATTTTATAGAAAAACTAACATTTTAACAATTTTGAAATAAATTTATATCAAAATTTAGTTTCATAAATTTTGCAAAAAAGACAAAAAAAATTTAAATTATAATTTTTTCAGCACTACAGTATATTACTGCTACTATTAGTATATTACTACTGTAAATGGTACAATCAATGCAAGGTCATATTACTACTATAAATGTATATTACTACTGTAAATGTACAAATAATAAATGTATATTACTACTGTAAATGTACTGTAAATGTACTATATTACTACTGTAAATGTACAATCAAAGCAAGGTCAAAAAATTAGCTCCAGCTCCAAACATCAACTCCATTAAAATGGAGTTGATGCTTGGAGCTGGAGCTAATTCTGGAGCTCTCTGAAGCAGCTCCAGAAAAAAAATCAAAAAATAATCTTGTTCAAGTGAGGAATGTGGAAAGCCATAAAAAGACTACTCTGTATCTTTTTTTTTTTTCTTTAATTTTATTTTCTTCTTCTGTATCCTTTTTGGATTTCCTTTAATTCCCTCAAAAGCTGAATTCACTTTTATAAATTCTTTTCCTTTTATAACTTTATAATTATCTAGGAAATAAAAATGGAGGACTATAAAGTTTATATCGCTCATTCATGTTCTGTCATAAACACTCCTCATGTTCTTTATCCTGTATAGCTTAATCTAAAAAAATTTCCTTACCTAAATTTTAATTTAAAAGTGTGATTGTCTTTATTATTTTAAAGTAACTTATCATATGAAATCACATGACATATTACAAAAAATTAATTTAAAAAAGCTAGCACTTTTTTGATTGTATACAAAAACAACATTTTATACATGAGGACTTGCAAAAGTCCTCATGTATAAAAAGTTGTTTTTGTATACAATCACTTTTTAAAAAAAAAAGACAGCAATGTTTTTTTGTAATACTAATACTCCTACATCTTTACAAATAAAAATTAAACTTAAAAGCCACAATTTTAATAACATTTTACCTGCCTTAAATTATTAAGTCCGTGCAAAACCAGTTAAAAAAAAATTATTGTCGATGCAAAACAAGACAAAAAATTTATCTAATCAACATTCTGTTTTAAAAATGTTTTAAAAAACTGGAGGACATTATTTAAGAAAAAAATCATTAATCCTATAAACATAGCAAGCATTGAAATTACTTATTTTCTAAGGCAGAGGGGCGTTTTTGCACAACTATATTGATTATTAAAATCATCACTAGTCAAGTTGACTTCATAAAGCTTTTTTGAAAACCAGTTAAATATAAATTTTCGATCAAACCAGATAAAAAAATTAATTGGCATGCAAAACCAGAAAAATTGTTTTTTCATTTTGTAATAAAAATAAGATCAAAAGAGAACAGATTTCAGATTTTTGTTCTCATCATTCTTTTAATGTTTTGCTTTTAATTTTTTAATTTTAAGCTATTCGATTTACTGGAAAACATTTTTTGCCATTATCTCAGAATGAAAAAAAAAGTGAATTATCTGGTTTTGCAAGTCCAATCCTCACATCATCTCAAGTCTGATTTTTAAATTATAAAATTTCTTAGTGCCTCAAGGTTAGCATCAAATATTAAACGCTCAAATAATTAACGCTCATTTAATATCAATATCAAAATATAAAATGTTTTATTTAAAAATCATAAAATTTTAAATGACATTAATTACAGTTTAATACAGTTTAATTGAAATTTTATATTAAAAAAAAAATCATACCCCCTGAT
>NC_061159.1:43021184-43056184 GCF_022113875.1 Hydra vulgaris | reverse complement strand
TATAAAGTTTTTCCTGACATGAAATTTACTGAGGTGAACTATGTTGAAAAAAAAATTCTGTTTGCTCCTAATTAGGAGATTTTTCCAGTTTGAGAATTATCTCATAAAAATTATTTGAGAATTATCTCATAAAAATTATTTGAGAATTATCTCATAAAAATTATTTAATATGTACTTAATAAAAAATAAAATAGTCCCTACTTGCTTAAATGCTCTCAAGGTGTTGAGACATATTAGAAATGGTATAGGTGCAAACAACATTAAAAGGATTAACAAAGTTAAGAATTTTTTGCAGTTGAGACCATTGTAGTGACCTCCATTGTAGCCATATCTGATGATGCAAACTAAACCTTCTAAGGATGATATGTATGATACCAACTTTCAAACCAACCTTTGTAATTACCATTCCTTTATAATAATTATTTTTAATAATTTTTCATAACTGTTTTTTATTAAAACATCAGTGATTTAAGTGATATTCAAAGAAATGAGGCTTTAAAGGGAGGAGGGAATTATATCAATTATCTATTTATCAGACTTATCTTTCAAAATGCAAGGAGCAATTACATTTTTGAGCGTTTGCACCTTATCCTCAGGTTTCCATTCCACTTTGTATTGAATTAATTATCTATTATACCTTTGTTCATACCAGTTTGATAAATGTTGTATGGTTCTGAGCTCTCCGTCCAATAATTTGACTGTCACCTCACAATAACAACAGTTTTGTTAACAGGAGCTGTACATTACGGAATAAAAACATATTTTTTAAATTTTGCTATTTTAAGCCTTCATTATTAAGTATAAGTTTTTCAAGTTGTAAATTTAAAAAAAATAGATAGAAGAGGTGCAAAAATTTGTATTTACCTAGCAATAAAGCTGTCTAAAAAGTTGCGTATAGCTTAAGATGGTTTCGTGTCTATCATGATTATAGGATCATAAACAGATGTTCAGATGCTTGGATACCTTTCCTACCAAGTTTTTTCCTCATTTTTGTCATAGTGTTCTGTACAGTCTTGAAGTCTCTGGAAGAATTCTTTTTAACATTAAATATAGTGTTAGAAGCTAATTTTACTGTAAAGCTCTACATGAAGACTTTTGCCACCTAAACAAAAAACATTCTAATAGTAAGAACGTTTTTAAGAGTTTAAAAATAAAATTGTAATACTAATACAAAAATAAGATATAACTTTTAACCAACTTTTTTTAGATTTCAGTTATATTTAGCATCTTGGTTAGATTTATCTAGGAAATAGATCACTCATATTATATATGCACCAGTTACAATGAAATTTTACATTCCTTTCCATTAAGTTTTTTTTAGTACACCAACAGAAATATGTTGAGCTTATTTTTTTTTTATATGAAAAAACCAAATGTTTAATATTTTGAATAGCTGACTTTTTTGAGGATTGATGACAAATTCCTTAATAATTCCAATTATCTAAAAATAAATAGAAAATTTGCTAAATAAAAATAGTCTTCAGTCGCAACAGTTTTATCAAAATATTCGAATTGATTTTTTTTTCACTATCTTAGGGACAAGCAGGAAATTTGCAATTCCTAGGGGACAAATGGGACATTTTCCACAATCACTGTCTACAAATGAAGTCTTATTTAACTTTTTTAGGGGTTTTTCTTCCTTTGCTCCAAGAATCTTTAACTTTAGAAGAAACTTCATTTCGATTTAAACATATTTTTTGACTTCTGTTGTAATACTAGTTGCATAAATGTAATTTATGCAATAAATACTAATTTATACTAGTTGCATAAATGTAATATATAATTATAGTTGCTAACATAACTTGCATAAATGCTATTCAAACAACTAATTTAAAATAAGGTAATTATAACTACAATTTAACTATATTGAAAATAAACAATAAGTATTTTTAACTCATAGATCATCCAGGCTTAATTTTAAAAATCGGAAACTTGTTTGAGTAAAATGTCTGGAAGAAATCTTCCCTTATTTTCTTCCAAGGTTTTAGCTGAACTGCTTCTAATTTTTTTTTCTTCTATCTTTTCTTTATTTTTTTGAGTGAAATTGCTTAAAAAACAAATATATCACAAAAATTATACCTAAACTTGTATGTATAGAAAATGTTTTAAACATCCGGAAAAACTAAAGGTTGAAAATAAAATCTGGAATTGCAAAAATATTCAGAAAAGAATAATCCCTGTTAACTGTAGATACTTTTAATTATATTTAAAAGTAGTTAATTTTCATGTAAAGTCATATCAAGTCTATAAAATAAGAAAATTTACTTTTTTGAAATAAAAGTTTGTGTATTATGATTATTTGTAACCAGAAAGGTATTTATAGAGTTGAAATACCCTGGGTCTTTAAATTGTTTCCCAGATTTATTTAAGGTTGGTTAACATTCAAATTTGTTTTTTAATTTTTTTGACAACAAAAACAGATTATTAGTTTGTTTCAAGAATAAATCCGATGCCTTCACAAAGTAACTCTTTTTTTTTTTTTTTTTTTTTTTAACATCTTCACTTCCAACAAGGCTGCAAGCAACCACTATAAGAGTTGGAAGTTACTGGAAGAGAAAAGACTAAATCTGTAGAGCAAGATAACAATTGACTGATGACTTAAAATATTGCAAATTATATGAATCAGGAAAGCAAGATGAAGAAAGCGAATTCCAAAGAACTGATGTTCGAGGAAAAAAACTAGAAGAATAAGAGTTTTTGAAGCACTTAGGAACAGTCACAGAAAAAGGATGAGACTTAATTGAATGGCGAGTAAAACGAGAATGAATTTTAGTAGATGGCACAAGGGACACTAGCTCTTTAGAGCAGTGCCCATTATAGTATTTGTAGAAAAGAGAAAGAGAAGCAACATTACGACGATGTGACAAAGGTTGGAGATTGGCTGCCAGAGCAGGTCCAACTATGTTTACAATTCGTTTTTGCACCTTGTCTAAAAGAGAAAGAGCATCATTAGAAGATCCGACCCAGATGTGGCAACAGTATTCCATACAGGGACGGATTTGAGATTTATAGAGATAGAGAATAGAATCTGGAGTAAGAAAGTGTCAAGCTCGATAAAGAGATGCAACCTTAGCAGATGCTAATTTTGCAATGGATTTGATATACGGTTTAAAAGAAAGATCAGAAGTAAGAGTTAATCCTAGAAGATGAATGGTAGATGACTCATCTAGTACATTACCATTCATAAATATAGGAAGATCTAAATTATTACGATAACGATTGGCCGAATAAAATTGAGTTTTATCTGAATTAAAGTTCACCAGCCACTGTGAGCCCCATGCTGTAGCAGAAGTGAGATCCTTTTCAAGCTCAGATACCCCCTCCAAGCAATCAGAGAGTGTAGGCTTCTTATCATGACAAGAGTAAATGGTAGTGTCGTCAGCGAATAATGCCACCTTAGATGTGAGAATATCTGGAAGATCGTTAATGTAAATTAAAAAGAGTATAGGGCCAAGGATTGAACCTTGAGGAACCCCTGAAGTTACAGGATGTGAAGAAGAGTGTTGTCCATCGAGGACAACTTTTATACTACCATTGGAAAGAAAGGACTCAATAATCTTAAAGACGTTACCAGCTACACCATAAGAAGAAAGCTTATGGAGAAGACCAGCATGCCAAACTTTATCAAAAGCTTTAGAAATGTCAAGTGCGATAGCCTTAACCTCTCCACCTCTATCTAATGCACGGTAAAACCTATCGGTTATTACTGTTAGCACATCAGCTGTAGAACGAGAAGACCGAAATCCATATTGATGATCAGAAAGTAAGTTATTTGATTCAAGATGAGAGATTAAGTGTTTGTTGATTAAAGATTCAAAAACCTTGCTTATGACAGGAAGAAGACTAATGGGACCGTAGTTAGATGAATCAGATCGCTCTCCGGAATTTTTGAAAATAGGGATAACAGATGCTGCTTTCCAGCATGATGGAAAACAAGACTCTGATAAGCACTTGTTAAATAGTTTAGAAAGTATGGATGAAAGCTCCGGAGAACACCTCTGCAAGACTACAACAGGAATGTTGTCAGGACCACAAGCTGTTGAAGAGTCTAAGCAGGAAATTACTTTAGATACAGAAGCTGAAGTGATGCGAATGTCAAGCAAGGGATCAACCTGTTTGACGGCTATGTCAGGTAAAACGCAACTAGTGGAATCAAGAGATGATATTGATGAAAAGTTCTTAGCAAACAATTCAGCTTTGTCTTTAGGTGAGGTGACAAAGTCAGAACCATACAAGAGAGAAGGAATAACAGATTTGCCCTTATTATTGATACTGTTAAAGATTCTCCAGAAGTCTCGAGAGCCTAATTTTTGTGATGAGATACGAGATTTAATGACCTGGGAATAACGAGCTTTGGCGTCAGACAAAACCTTTTTACAATGGTTTCTGGCGATAGTGAACAGATGTCTGTTTTCTGGAGAATTGTTTTGCTGATAGATATGGAAGTAACGGTTTCGATTAGAAATTGCTGCAGCGCAATGTGAGGAAAACCACGGAAAGAAAAATCACGGAAAGAGTCCCAGTCAGCTTTAAGGTAGTTGTATGTGGCACGATGATAGGGGGATTCTGATGAAGTAGAAGAATTTGATAATAGTTTTAGAGAGATCAAACCGTGATCAGAAGTACCTAAGGGTGAATGTGGAGAAATTGAGCACTGACTAGGATCCAAAACAAGACATAAGTCGAGTAGAGAAGGTAAATGATTAGGGTTGTCTGGAAAACGAGTTGGAAAGTTGACTATTTGAGTTAGAGATTGAGAAAGGCAAAAGTTGAGGGCCTTAACGCCAGCAGAGTCACTGACACTAGAGCCAAGCCAATCGGTGTGATGGGCATTAAAGTCACCAACAACGACGATATTGGCCGATGGATAAAGAGAGAGGGCTTGGTCAATTTGATCAGAAATAACATCAAGAATAGTGCAATCTTGGGATGAAGGAGAGCGATATAGAACAAAGAGAAAGGGGATAGAGTGAAGTTGTGCTAAACGAAAGCACATAAATGAATAGTCTGTAGATTCAAACCTAGTTTCACGACAAATTGGTGAGTTCTTACGAATGTAGATGCCCAGGCCAAGCATGTGATTATTGGAGTCATTACGAATTAAAGGAAGATAACCATCAACACTAAGATCACAAGATGGGACAGCCGAACTCAAATTAGTCTCACAAAGAGCAAGTAGGTCTGGTGAACTTTGCAAGAGATAAGACTCAACAGAAGAAAAGTTACTTCGAAGACCACGAATATTAGTAAATGATAGGTTTAGAGAACTTGGTGATGACGATGGTTTTTTATGTTTTTTAGTTTTAGGTAATTTAGTCATTTTAAATTTGTTAAAGAACTTGACTCAAGTATAGATAGTACTCAGTACACTATTTAAAAACTAAGCAATAGCCTCATTACTATTAATTAACCCTAAGCCGTAACAAAGGGCTCCAAATGTGGCCTCTGCAATGCACACCAAAAGTACGAACAGGGACACCATCCATGCGCAACATGGCACTGTTAGTACTCTGATATTTTTCGGCTGTTGATGGAATCAGCCTCTCTGAGAGCTACCACAGAGTTCGGGAAACCTGACTACCAGCCGGCCTCAGAACCATAAAACTGAGTTTTAGAGCTGTACCCTCATTAGGAGATAATAGAATGAGTTGCCCAGTCATAAAAATAGAGACACAAGCAATACCCACGCATTGAGTCAAGAAGATCCAGCGTTCAACATCCTAAACTGGAAACAATGTATTAAAAATACATCTGCGCCAGCCTAATAGATGAGGAAGGGGTGCGAGGCTGGTCAACAGATAGAATCTGTTTACCCCTTAAGTCTTTGCCTAGGAGGCCTTCTACAAGACAGCAGCTGGATGCATGTAAAATCTGCCCAAGATGAGTATTTTTATCGAGATACCATCTCTAGCCTTTACTCAACCAAGAGCCCCTAGGCAGGGGGTGTTTTAATTCGGAGTTAACTTCTCCTAGCCTTTGCCTAAAAAAGCGTATCCTACAAGGCAGCAGGACATGGAGCAGGTTGTACTGGGTTACATGTTACCAGTAGCAGGAAAACCTGACCTGACCATCTGTAGCCTTCTCAAACTCTGTAGCCTTCTCAAAATGATTCATTTGCCTTCAAAGATTAATTCCGTTGCCTTCACAAAGTGATTCCATTTTTCTTCACAGGGTGTTTCCGCTGCCTTTGCAGATTCATGTTGAACTAAATTTTGCAAATTTTTTTCTTTCATTTGTAGATTTTCTAGATCATAGATTTGTGAATATTCTATATCGTTTTAAACTAATAATTGTTCACTCCCATATCTTTTTTTCATAAACTTGACACTATGACATTTATATGTGCTTACAGGAGCATTCCTACATGCCTAAATGATATATAAAGCAAGTTATTTGTGTACCAATCTTTTAAATTGTCCTGAGGGAATTACATCAATCATTAAAAAAGGAAATAATACTGATCATTGATAATGTGAATATTTATATTTATATATTTAACAATTATATATTTATATATTTATATTTATATATTTATAATATTCATATTTATGTTTAATAATTATTATAAAAGAGAACTGTTAAAAAAAGGCATAAAAATATGTAAAAATTTCTCAATAATGAACATATAGAACTTTGTTTTCATAATGTATCATTTCCATGTTTCTTTATGGAAAAACTTCAAACTTGAGAATTAAAATGCTGTACAACATAAAACCTCAATACATCTTTTACAGTAGTAAATTCATAGTAGTTATTTTTAAGAAAAATTTACAAACTTTATTTGTAAATTCAGAATATATATATATATATATATATATATATATATATATATATATATATATATATATATATATATATATATATATATATATGTATATATATATGTATATATATATATATATATATATATATATATATATATATATATATATATATATATATATATATGTATTTTATATATTTATTTTATACAGCACATTAGTATGTATGTATTTTATATATTTATTTTATATAGCACATTAGGTGATAAATATTTAAGCTTTTTGACATATAAAAAATTATTTTACATCATTGCTAACGCAACGTTGCATGCAATATTGTACTTTCTTCAAAATCATCTTTAATCTATTTTTCTGCAAAACAATTATTTATAAATTAAAGATTTAAAAAAGTTACTTAACATCATAGTATCATAGGATGTCTAACACCATAGTACCATCATAGTACTGGGTGTCTGCCAGAGTTGTTAACAAGACCAAAATTAGCAAGGCCAAGGCCACATATACAATGCCAAGGCCAACAATAAGAGTTCAAGGCCAACGCCTAATCACATATTTTTAAGGCCAAAGATTTAAATTTTTGCCTTACGTTAATAAAGTAATTATGTAAAATTAAGAATGATTAATTACGTAAAATAATTATAAACTTTATGTATTTAATTATATAGGCCAAGGCCAAAAGAATCAAGGTCAAGGCCAAATATTTCAAGGCCAAGACCAAGGCCAAGGCCAAAAGTTTCAAAACCAAGGCCAAGACCTTAATTTTCGGCCTTAAGGCAAGGTCAAGGCCAAGGACTAACAACTCTGGTGTCTGCCAATATTTTAAGATGGATTTCCCTGATTTTTCCCTGAAATTTCTGACCCTTTACCTAGTTTCTCTGATTTAATTTTAGGTTACGAAAAATCAACTTCTAAAAAAACTCTTCATTAAAAACGCTATTCAATTGAAATTTTTAAAATAATAGTACAATACAAATTGAAAGTATAAAAAGAAGTTCATAAAACCATCTGCTCAATAAAACTTTATATTATGTGCATGATATATGTACTAATATAAGTTACCTCAGATTGGTATAGAAATATTTTGCCAGATTTCTTCCCGATTTTTCCAAAATTTAACTTAATTTCCTTAATTATTTTCCAGGATTTTTTTGCAGATATCTAAATTCCCTAACTTATTCCTGATCTGGCAGACACCCTGTAGTAGGTTTGAAGCTTTTCTTGAATAATATTTTAGACTTGAATAAAACTTTTAAACTTGGCACATCAAGTCCTGAATATTTAGTTGTGTTCTTAGAACATATAAGATATTAAATAAAATATCTATTCTAATTTGTATTCAATACAATAGATTGTCCATTCATCAAAAGGTACTTAAGGCTTCAATATTAAACATATAATCTCAAGATGTTATACAATATCTTTAACAAAAAAGCAACTTTGTAATTATATATACCTTTAAGAAATTTATTTTCAGGATGCGTCTTATTGACGTCTTGTGAATGGAAAATTCTGGATAACTCCTCCCACAATACGGGCTCTTTTGAAAACATAGTCAACCTTTAAGTAGTTAAAAAATAGATGACACATAAAATCATAGATGACACATGACATTATAGCTGACACATGACATCATAGATGACACATGACATCATAGATGACACATGACATCATAGATGACACATGATACTAAAATTAATAATTTAAGGAAAGGCTTAAATCAATTATTCGTTACATTCAAAATCTAAAATTAAAAATTTGCAAACCAAAAAGATAAAGTTTAATTGTTTTGTTTATTCAATTAAGTAAATAAATTAAAATAAAAATAACAATAAATAAAATAGAAATAAATAAACTGGTACAAAACATGTCCCAATCACTAAAAAATCAGTTTATGTGTGCACACTCAGCTATGACAATCCGTAAAATATTGGGTAATTTATGTACATTCAGAGTCCCCATTTTAAAAACATTTTAGTAATAAATATATACTTAAATGCATGTAAAAAAATAAAAAAGGAAAACAAAACAAAAAAATAAAATAATAAAACAGCATAAAATAAAAAAACATTCTTGATAACAAATATAAAAACTAATTTAATAAAGTTGTTTTATGATAATTTTTTTTTTTTTTTCAAAAATAATTAATTCTTCTTCTCAAATATTTTTGCACCTTATTTTCTTTGTGTACTAAATTCCTAAACTTACGGGGACAAAGCCTTTTTTTAAACAGTTTGAATTGAAAAATAATCAATTTTTTAAAAATACGCTTATCATAAAATCATTTTCAAAAATAATTATTATTTTCAAAAATATACTTACCATAAAAGGTATTTCTTTTACATAGATACTACAATTTACATTTATTTAGATATTTTTTACTTTAATTCCCCTAGCAAATTAAATAATTATTATTAATTCCCCTAGCAAATTAAATAATTATTATTAATTATACATAATTAATAACTAATTACTTAATAACTAATTACTTAATTAACAATTAATTATTTAATAATTAATTACTTAATAATTAATTACTAAATTAAATAATTGTTATTAATTATACATAATTAATAACTAATTATTTAATATCTAATTACTTAATTAACAATTAATTATTTAGTTAAAAATAAAATAATAGCTGATTACTAAATTAATAACTAATTACTTAATATTTACAAAATTAATTACTAAATTTCTTAATTATTAATTATAATTCATAATTAGTTTAGAAACACACATTTCTGATAATCAGTTGTTACTATTAATTTCATAAATAAAATTTATTTATATATAAAACTAAAATTATTCACAAAAATTAAAGTAAAAAAAATACATGTCATAAAACAATTTTCCACAAACATGAACATTTCCTGCTTCTCTTTCCATCAGAAATTCTTCATACTAATTTAAAAAGTTAAAAAATTATAAATAAAATTTAAAAGAAGTTTAATTATTTAAATTATCTATTTAGATATTATTTGATATTATAACTATTAAAAAAAGATCTTGACAAAACTGCTTTAGTTATATTTTACTTTTTAAACTTTCTTGAGGTTGTTACCGTGAAAAACAAAACTTTTTTTAAAAAAGGCTGCTTTAAGAAGAAATCAGGTGAAAAAGATATTACTGGAAACATGTTTAGGATAAATATAGCCCTGGTTTTTACACATGAGATCTTTATTGTAAATTAGACTCAATAAACTTCTAATAAATTAAATATAAATTTAATCAAATAGCTTTTAAGCGGTTGAAAATGTTTTTATTTGTTTACATAACCTGAATAGAAAAATCAGCAGGAAATAATGTTTTAGCAGTGAGTAACCATGCTTTAGCAGCAAATGTATCTTTTTCAATGACGCATTGTTGTGCAGCATTTACAAGCCATGATGCAGATGCATTAGTTTTTCCTTTAACCATTTAAGACTAATAAAATATATCTTTAAAATATACCAAGCACATAGCTTAAATATTATAAACATTTAAAAGAGTATAAAGTCATTTATTGGAAAAAAATAACATAAAGATTATAAAATCATGAAAAAAAAAATAAAGCTATGTGTTTTGGTTTTTTATATAAATTATGTATAAAACAAATAATTTAAACAAAATTATAGAATAAAACTATGCGCAAGAAAAATGAACAAAAAATAAAAGTATACACAAATAACTTTATTATGATTTGTCAGGGAGAAAATTTAATCCAAATAGAAATAATTATTACTTCAACAGATTTGAAATATTTATATAAAATTTAAATCTTTAATAAAATAAATTAAAATAAATACATCATAAAGAAAACTCTTCAAAAAGAAACACTGCCAAACACAATCAGGTTTCATGTCATAATTAAGATTTTTAAAATATTTACTCAGTATTTAGAAAAAGGTTAGACAATATATGGCATAAACAATGATATATAATTCATAAAAACATAGTAACCTAATAATAGTTCATGTTTGTAGCATATTTATAAACCACCGATTAAATATAATATAGCATACGTACAAATTAGTGATAAAAACAAGACTTGTGTCTCTCTCATTTTAATTTCAACATTCCGCAAAATATTAAAGTACCAGGAGAATTTCATAAACAAAATCCAATACAAAGTTTACTATTTTGTTGAGTTATTTTATTTAAATTTTAGGTAAATGTAAAGAAAAAATGCTTTAATACCATTATAATAATCTGCACTTTTATAAGATAACCAAGCTATAAACAACTTTTTTTTGTATTAAAACTCTAAATAACAATACCTGTTTAGCACTTATATAAAACTATATGCAGTATGTGATATATGCAGTATATGCAGTAACTATACCATTTTGGTCAGTAAATTACTTAAAGTAATTACTCAGAATAAACTTAGAAAAATGCTAAAAAACACAAAATGAATAGTTTTAACAATACTAATAATGTTATAAATAATAAAAATAATAACAGCAAAAACAAAAGTAAAAAAAAATAGTAATAATATTAATAGTAATAATAATAATAAAAACAATAATAACAATAATAATAATATAACAATCCTTAGTTAAAAACTGATGAGATAATAAAAAAGAAATATAAGTCAATAATAATAAATTAAAATTAAAATAAAATTTGAAACTCTTCAAAACTTACAATGCTGATCTTGAAAGCATTTAGTAAAAAAAAAAACTATAAAAATTCGAAATAATTCATTTACACTTGTTACCCACTTAACCATCCTTTAAATCAAATGAAGTTTGTATATAATTGATCACAAAATTTTGATGAACTTTATATTTCAAATAATGGTTTTAAATAGTAAAACAGACTCCATGCTACATTTAAGATATCCACTGTACGCTTTTTGTCAAATCAAAACAGCTGCAAAATTTTTAAACTAGTGACATATTCCAACATTTCTATATGTTTTAAGATAATATCAAGTTACATGGTCCATATAAAAACTAATATTTTAGAAACCATATACTAAAAAGCATATATCACAACACACCAGTTAGGTTTTCTTTGCAATGAGATTAAACAACAAAAACTTTATATCTTACTCAAAACAAAATCACTTATAAAAATGGTAGCTTTTTTTCTGAGGTACAAAATGTCCAACCAAATAAAGAATTTAAAAAGCAGGATAAACTTTAACAGCTACAACAATTATTTTAACAAAACTATATATAACTTTTATTTATTTGTATCTGAATAATAAAATAATTGAAGCATTGACATTTTACATCCCAGCTTGTACACCAGAAAGACCAAGTTGTTTATCAACAGGTGGTCCTATTTCCATAAACACTGACATAAGTCTGTGATTTACTGCAATCATTTTATCTGCACAACTTTCCACACATAATTCCTCTTCTTGAGAAAGGCTTTTATGACTCATATCAATTACACATGACTCAAAACAGTTTTGTGCAATTCGATTATAAAGCCCTATAAACTCACGATAGTTCTGCATTGCCATTGACTCCATTCTATCCATCTAATTGAATATATATATATATATATATATATATATATATATATATATATATATATATATATATATATATATGTATATATATATATATATATATATATATATATATATATATATATATATATATATATATATATATATATATATATATATATATATGTATATATATATATATATATATATATATATATATATATATATGTATATATATATATATATATATATATATATATATATATATATATATATATATATATATATATATATATATATATATATTTATAGAAGTATATTGTTTTTAAAAAAATAGAGTTCTCAATGCTGTTTAAAAAATTAGAGAAAAAATAAATTAGTAGAAATTCACTTATCAAACTTTTTTTCATTTTACACAGTGTTTCGCCAATAAATCTTTATTGATGAAACACTGTCACAGTGTTTTACCAAAAACGACTTTATTGGTGAAACATAACCAAAAAAAAATTATTTTACAATGTGACTGTGTAAAATGAAAAAAAAATTTGAAAAGTAATTTTTGTATGTATTACATTATACAAATTTCATATGTTTAAAAATGTAACCTTTGAGTCCCCCTTAATTTCAGAGGCTGCTAAATGTACAGGGTCAAAAAAATCAAAAACAAACTAATTTTGGACTAAAACGTGAAACTTGCAGCAGAATACTTATAAGAACAAGAAAAATATTCAACTTATTCTCTAGGCTGCTACATTTTTACAGATGTAAAGTAGCTAAGAAGAAAAAAAAATAGCCAGAAACAGTCAGGTAAATTTAACAAAGGACAGAAAGTTGTAAAATAATCTACATATGGAAACTGTTTTTACAAAAATAAGATAAGACAAAATTTTAGCGCAAATTAATATTTTCCGTAAAAAATCACGAACAATTAACTCGTGCTTTAAACACGTTAAACTATTGTCTTGTCCAATACATAACTATGGAGTTTTGTTTTAAACATAATAACCTTATGTTTTTCTATTCAATCCCGGGATATTCCGTGGACAAGTTTCTCAATCTTAAAATCCTAGGATTGAAAATATCCTTCTTTGTTTATAGCAGTTAGTTTGAGTTAGAATATAAACTACACTAACGAAACATTTTTATTTTTAATATTCGCCATAGCTCAATAAGAGTTATATAGTAATTACTAGTGCTTCCTGAAACTGTGTGCGACTCGTTCATCTATAAGTTTAAAAAATCAAACCTTATACCCCACATTACGTTTCAAAACCAATCGTTTCTTATATACGTACATCAAACTAATCAACAAAAGAAAAAAAAAAACATAAAAAGAAACGAGAAAAGAAAGTTATAATAGCAAAGAAAAATAGCAAAGCAATAATACCAAAGTTTAAAGAAAAAAACATTCGAAAATGGAAAGTAATTAAAAAGAATTAAAATAAAATATAGAAATCGCTCCATTTTGGAAGATACGAAAAAAAAAAAAATTTTAATTTTATTTATTTTGAGGGACGTTTGTTTTGTTGTTTTTTTATATTTTTGTATTCTTGCGTATAGTATATTGGGAAATGTAGTGTATAGTTCATATTGTTGTATGTTTTAATGCGTTGTTTGCATCGTTTTTTTTTTTTTATGTGCAAATATGTGTGTATCTATGCATGTGGGTAAGTATGTGTTTACATCTTTATATTTATGTTTGTGTATGTATGTAACAAAATTGAACTTTCTCATTTTTTTAATGCTTTTTTGTTTTTCTTCATTTTTTTTTTAATTTTTATCATATTTTTGTTATGTTTTTTGTTATAGTATTATTACTAGTAATTTTGAATATTTATCGTAACCACTATTATTATTACTTTTAACTTTACTATTATCATTATTATTTTATTATTTTCAATTTAAATAACTGTTTGATGTCCTTGTTAGTTGTTACGTTTTTTCAGTCAACTGTTTGTAACTAACTCATATATATATATTTAGCTATTGTGTTTATGAATAACATGTGACTTATAATTTCGATTATTATTGTTATTACAATTACTATTATAATTGTTATTGTTTTTTTTATTATTATTATTATTGTGGTTCATATGTTTGTTACTATAAATATTATTTTTATTATTATCTTATAATTATTACTAATTTTATATATAAAGATCTGTATTTTTGGTGTTTACTTAAGATTAGTAGAATTACTATTTGTAAATATCCATGAAATTAATTTTCAGAATATATATGATTGTTTGATTGATTGATTGATTGATATGATTGATACGTATAAGTTTGGGTTAACTAAATCTTGGCTTACAACTCAATAAATCCCTCAAATTATAACTTTTCATGAAAAGATCGTAAAAATTTTTTAAAAATTTAACTTTTGACCAAACTAAAATAGTTTTTACATCTTTTACTTCATCAATGATGAAGCACTGCTGGCATCTAATAGGCCGCTTGATGGTTTATATACGATTATAGATCCAGATCCTTTTTAAGGTGATAGGGTATAAATAAATGATCGGAAAAAAAAATTTTGTCAATTTTTTTTTAATATAGAGTTTTAGCTTTTGATATGTCTATTTTCATGCAACTAACATTTAAAACAATAAAAAATGTTTTTTGGTTCATATTTACACCTTAAAACATCCTTAGGTTGCATCAGAGTACATAGTAACGTCTTTAGTTACCATGAACAGATGTTTATTCTTTATTTTCCACTCATAATATATGCTTTATTTTACTCTAAACATTTACTAAGGTGTATCTGCTATATGTCTTGAGCGGTCTAAATATTATATTTTGAAGTCACAATCAATCTTTACTAAGGTGTATCTGCTATATGTCTTTAGCGGTCTAAATATTATATTTTGAAGTCGCAATCAATCTTTGACAGATAAATAAGCTGTTAAGTTGTACTGTTGAAAGTTTTACACTTTGTATTATTAACAAAAATTTATCAAAAACTGCATTTATTGGCAGGTAAACCATAAAAAATGGGTGTACATTTAGCTTTTATTTGTTTTAATGATGGGTGGAATGAAATACTGAAGGCTTAGGAACACTTTGGGTTGAAAAAAGGGAAATTTTCATAGGCTGTGGAAAAAATGTTAGATAATTTAGTGAATGGATAAAAAATTCACGAATGCAGAAAAAAAGCGTAGAAAAAGATTGCGAGCCAGATTTTTTAACAAAAATGAGTGAAAAAGAATTTATATCAAACTGGTTCTTACTGAGAAGATAACTTTTTTTAAAAACATTTTATTTTGCATTTTTCTCTGTTTTTAATTTTTTGCATATTTGCTATAACTCCAAACATGATAACTCGAGAGTTGAGTATTTGATTTGAAATTTTCAATTTGTGTTTGATATAATCTAATACTCCGGATGACCCTTGGATTTTACATAAAACTCTTAATACCCAACAAAGTTTAAATAAAATAAATTTAGGTTCAAATTTCTATCTAGATTTGTTGAAAAAAAGTAGAATTTTACAAAAACTTTACTCTTTGGGTAAAGTGATTTATGCAAATCCTAAAGGTCATCCGGAGTATAATATAACAATATACATATGTGCAAAAAGATTTTCATTTTTTTTTGTTTTGTTTTATCAAGATATCATGTTTCAAAAACACCATTCGTAAGAGTCAAAATGAACACATTTTCCCCCATTATGAACTTTTTGTTTAAAAAAAAATACTTTTTTATGAAAACTATTTCTCTTAATGTATTTAACAGTTTTAATAAACTAAAAAATGTTGCCATGACAAATTTCAGAAAATGGTCTATTTGTATCCCTACCACCTTAATCACACCAATCAAATACATCTTTTGCATTAACTCTTGTAACAAATGTTTCATCATAAAAAATGAACTGGATAAAGAAGATACTTGAAATCTGTTATGATCTTTTATATCATTGGAATCTGTTATGAAATGAAATCTGTTATGACCATGAAATTTGTTATGATCTTTTATATCATTGGTACTCTTAAGGAATAAGAATTTAATGGCTGCTACTTTAAGACTTAAACTTTGATCATTTTTCTTGGCATTCAGTTTCTTTTAACAATCTTTTATCGATCTATATTACCTCTTATTGTAATGAACTATTCTTTAATGTATTTAATGCGTTTTCTTTTACAACTTGAAAGTATCCATCAGATTGAAAAATATTATCGAAAACCTTCATTCTTGCTAATAACATTTTTCAAACTGATATATAAGAAATCAGGATGAGAGTTTAGTAAAATCACATTCTTTAAAAATTTCTCGCACTCCTCGTCCTCAAACTTGAAAATACTTGGATTAAGAATCGGTGGTAAAAATTTTAACTGTTGTACAGTAGAATCCTGTTAACTCGGACCATGGATAAGTTGGACTTTTACTAAGTTGGACAAATTTTCAACTCCCCTTAAATTCTCTAAACATACCGAAAGTCTCGTTTAACTCGGACATTCGCTATGTCAGACAAAATAAATATACCGAGTTAACTGGATTCTTAATTTAAATTAAATTTTATTATAAAAAACATGTTAAATTCACAACTAATTTTACGTTGCAAAAAATAATGGGTTCAAAGACATGACGCTTTGTTGACGTTTAGTGTTGAGATTCCACAAAAAATAATGCATTTGAAAAATTATTATTATTATTTTTTTGTTGTTGTTATTTGGGTGCCCCAAGAAGACCTAAGGGTTTTGTCACAGAGCACCGCGAAAGTGCATTTAGCCAGAAGTTTAACCCTTCTTCCTTACAGTTACGCGAAAATATGTCCAGAGCTCATTTAAAACCTGGATCTCCTGCTTATAAAGCAAGCGCTGTAACCATTGCGCCACGGCCGCATTTATATTTATTTTTATCTAAATGGCAGAATGACAGAATCAATGTTAGGCAAGTGACCAATGACAGAACATTTTATCAAAATTAAGTTTTATTATTATCAATTAGGGAAAGTAATTTTATTGTGTCTTTAGGATGTGCTGTACATGTGGTTTCTTTAACAAATGAGCTCAGTCAGTTGTTTTAAAAAAAGATTTTGCACTTATACTGGGCATAAATTCTTTCTCAGAAAAATTGCAATGTCTTCAAATCTATTCTTTGTTGTCAAAAAACAATTGTTACACTGAATCATAAAGATATTGTTAAAACTCTTTCTGCGATCAGTAATGCCTAAACGTCCTTTCTGGATTTAGTATCCAAAACATAACTGCACGGTAAGTTTTGAATACTAAGTCACTATAGAAAATTTAACTACAGCAGTGTAAATGTAGATGGATAAAGGATTAAGGAAAATGATCTTTCTTTTGTTTTTGATTTGTGTGACCAGATGCAACATCCAATCACTCTCAAGTTGTTTTAGATTATTAAGTTATGTTCTGTAAGTGTAACTTCTCAATTCTGCAATTAAAAATTGGCTATTAACACCAAGGACAGAAAACAGACAAGTCGGATTAGCATTACTTAAAGTGTACAGAAAAATTTCACTAAATTTTGAAAACATTTTTGACTGTTTTGCAAACTTTACTTTTTGGCTATGAGTAAAAATAAATTCAGGCAAGAAGATTTCATTGTGATTGTACTTGCATATATACTTGCTCATCATGTCATGATCCTCTTTATTAATGCAACAACTACATTATCTAATAGCCTTATTATTTGCAATTTTAACTGCAATAAAAAACGCTTCTTTGGCATTCAAATTTTGGTATATTTATCGCCAAATGAGAGGATTTTAATTTTTAAATGATCATGGTTCACTCTGGCCCTATAAGGTATGTCCTAGTTTCAACTAGACTTATACTCATCGATAAATTTTAAAGTTCATAGTAAAAAATTTTAGTGCTCAAAAATTATGACCATACAAAGTTTGAGCCACCCTCAATTTGAGGGGTTGCAAAGTTTATATGGTCATAATTTTTGAACACTAAAATATTTTATTATGAATTTTAAAACTTATGTCTAGTTGAAAATATTACTAGAAAAATTTCATCAACTTGTTGCTCTCACGTTTGGGGCAGGGGGGCTAAATATTTAGTGTTTCTTGTTTCCATTCTCCTATCACAGTAATTTTTCTTTGTGAAGAATCTTTTTGTCATACGTAAACGAACGTAAAGAAATTTGGAATATTCTTTTTGTTTAAAAGTTGCTTATTTCAAACATTTAAAAACCTTCCTACGCCACTGTATATATATATCAAACGAAGATAACCGTTCTATGTTATGTTTTGTACGGTCGTTTTAGAAATACTACCCCCCTCCTACAGTTATAGTAATAAAACAGCGGCCCTATCTAACGGAGGAGCGTGGCATTACCAACCCGGTTTTATTTATGAACGACGGCCGTAGCGTTCTCTTTTAGACATAAATCCTTCGAGTAGTCCACCACGAGGAGGTATTTGTCATTTTCGATATCTTTATACGTTATAAGTATCTGGAAATATATATGTAGCTTATATGTTGTAAATATTTAACCTTTGCGTTAATTTTTTCAAAACTTGAAATGGATACCAAGTGTTTCAAAAATTTTAAATGAAAATTAACGTTCCAATAATATCTACACCATTGAATCCATTGAAACGTGTATATATATACATACATACATACATACATACATATGTATATATATATATATATATATATATATATATATATATATATATATATATATATATATATATATATATATATATATATATATATATATATATATATATATATATATGTATATATCTATGGTTAAGAGCGCAAAGGGAATATGTCCAACATTTTACTAATTTTACTAGTTTTAAAATTTTTTTATTAAAGTATGTAAAAGAAATAAAAATAAAATCGTAAAAAACATGACAGAATTAATTGAGGAATGCATTTGGTAAAAAAATCATGACAAATAAATATCATGATTTATTGTATGTTTTCAAACTTTCAAATTCAGATTTCTTAAAACAATGGTTAGTGGACGTATTCTCTTTGTGCTAGTAACTATCGATATATATATATATATATATATATATATATATATATATATATATATATATATATATATATATATATATGTATATAAAATTTAAGTTTGTATATATCTGTGCATATATCTTAAATAATATCAACATCTAACGTTCCACTAATATCTAATACATTGAATCTATATAACGTGCATTTATATATATATATATATATATATATATATATATATATATATATATATATATATATATATATATATATATATATATATATGAATGTATGTATGCATGCATGTATTTATACATACATGCATACATACATTCATATTGTTATACCTACTTTTTATTGTCTTAGAGTATTTTAATTTTTAACCACTAAGTTTTTTATTATATGTTTGTATTGTTGATGTATAAAAAGCGGCACTGAAACCCTTATAAAATGAAGAAATGTTACAGTCAACATATTGATTTTAGTATAGAAAAATGTAATTGTAATCTTTTACACTTTTATACTTCATTAAAGTTTTTTCAACTTCAAATTTACAACACTAGATGATTTAAGTTTCAAGACATTTTAGTTTTTTATTTACTTACTATGATTATGTGAAAATTTTTTACAATTTTTAATTCAATATTACATGTGAAAAATCATTTTTATTACATGCATCCATAATTAGAATATGTAATAACTTATAAAATTAAGAAATATTTTTATATTTTAAATATAAGTCTCCTTTCAAGTAATTAGATCAAAAAATAACTTCATACTTGTTCAAACAACAAAAATCTAGATCCTTAAAAGATATCATAGTTAAAATATATATGCATAAAAAATAGTCTAGTTTTAAAAATATATATATTTAATGCATATATAATATATATATATATTTCATCTAATGTAATATAAATAAAAGTTCTTTATAATAAAATCATGCTGGATTTTTAAAATTATGACAAATTCAGGAATTGCACAAGATTCTTTTAGACTGTTTCTTAATACTATCTAATTATACTGTAAATCCTGTCGCAAATCAAAGTTGTATCAAATATTTTAACATGAAAAATATTAGATACAACAAAATATTTCAACATGAAATGGTCATTTTTTTTTTATAAAAAATCTAGTTGCAATAACAACAACACCAAGATATTTATTTTCCTCAAAATTTACAATAATATAATAACAAAAATATAATAATATTAATAACAATAGTTGTAATAATAATATTAATTATAACAAAATAATAAAAAATTGATCAAGGAAGGAGTCATTCAAGTGACACCATATAAACATTATTAGAATTACAGAATTATTGATAAAATTATTGTTTTAACTATTGTTAAAACAATTTGTTTTAACACATTGTTAAGACAAATGTTGCTATGTTTGACTGTTGAATTGGCGCTAATTTGGTGATAAAACATTTGGCTATGAGCTTTCATACTTAGCCACAAAGTAGTTGCTTGCATGGTTAGTGAAAAATGCGTTTCAAATACCAACACTAAATTTGTGTGGAGTATGTAATAAGTTTTTTTTGATGTTGTTTAGAATACGTTCACATCTAAAGTAACATCCACAATATTGTTACCAAATCTTTATTTTGGTTTTACATTGAGTTAATTTTATAATAGAATTCAAATATTTGGTCCTAATAAAATAGTAATCTTGTAGTTATTAAGGTGTATTTTATTTTATCTATTTTTATGCAGAATTTACTTTGGGTAGGTTTTTCTGGTAGGTATTTGTTATCTAGACATCCTTGATGTTTGAATTTCTTTTAAAATTAACAATTTATGTATAATAATTTATCTTTCTGAAAATATTAATTTTGTAGTGTAAATATGATGCCTTCTGTCACTATTTTATAATTTATAGTACAGTATGTTAATTTATATAAAATTTAATTCAAAAAAGTTGAAATGTATATATGTGATGTAAAGAAATCTATGAATTATTTTTTTTTTTTGACTAAAATTTATTAAGAATTGGCTTATATAGAAATAAAAACAGCCATATCTATAAAATTCAAGGGCAGTTGTGTAAAATTTTTCTGGTTAAGTTGGCTGAAAAAGCTTTTATTATTTATTAGTATTAGGGTTGTTAGTTCAAGCATGTTCTAGTTCTAACTTTACCCCAAAATTTTAATTTATAAGTTTGAACTCTTTTCTTCTAATAATTTAAACTTAGTTTTAAAATAGAAAAAAAAAATTTTTTGCGACTTGTTTAAGGATTATTCATATATATATATATATATATATATATATATATATATATATATATATATATATATATATATATATATATATATATATATAAGTCTGATGTTAATTAAAAAAAAGTCAATAATGATAATGGTATTAGAAATTATAACAAAGAATTGACTCTGGCTAAGGAACTGTAAATATTTTATTAAAAGATCTGATTTTCAAATGAAGTTGACAAGGGTGTAATAAAGTATTATCTCATGAAGGGGGGGCTCTCAAGCCTTTGTATTGTTTTCATACTCAAAAAGATGTATTTACTTTCTAAAACCATTTACTTTCTAAATCAAAATTTTTGATTTAAGACAAGATATTTGATTTTTTTTTTTTTTTTTTTTTAAATCAAATATCTTGTCTTAAATATTTTTATTTGAAATCAAATAAAAAGATTTTTTCAAAATAAGGTACAGTAAAAATAGTCAATAAATAAATTAACAGTTTTATATTTAACTTGTAACTTTATATTTTGTAATTTTAAATAGAAACTATTTTTAAAAGTTCAAACTTTTCCAAAAATAGGTCGATAGTGTTTGAGTTTAAACTTTTTTAAAAAAATTTACATTTGTAGCCCTAATAAGTACTGATAATGATAAATCTAAATTTTTAATACATTCCTATTGATAGCCATTTATATGTGGTAGTGGTGTAGAGTGTAGATAGTACATATTAGAATTAACATCTCGGCTAATAAATGAGCTCTATGTTAGATCCACTCTACGTATCTGGCAGTACTGTACTCAACTTGTTTTTTGCGCACAGCGGCTTAGTTTGTAAATGCTAGTGTTTTGGGGTTATAGGGTTAAGTGATGGTTGTAACCACAACTTCTGGACTGTAGTGGCCTTCTCAGATTTAAAGCAGTGAACTAACCTTTTTTTAATGTATGTTTATACTAATTCAATATATTAGCCACTTTGCATTTTGCATGTGTTTTTAAAAAATTCTGAACATAATTTGCAAAAGTGGTAAATTAAAACTTGTGGAATAAGCCAGAAATAACAATAATGTTGTTTGTGGAAAATATCAAGATACAAAATAAACTTAGTTAATATGTTTCTAAATAAAGTTTAGCAATATATATCTTTTTTTAAAAAAAATTATTTTTGAATTTATTAAATTTTTACCCTCTAATTTTTTTTGCTTAGGTCAACATGCAGATATTTGTTAAAACCTTAACAGGGAAGACTATTACCCTTGAGGTAGAGGCTGCTGATACTATAGAAAATGTAAAAGCTAAAATCCAAGATAAAGAAGGTTAGTGTTTTTTTTTTTTTTTTTTATTTGTCATTGGTAACAAATTTACTCCAAATAAGTCTATATGTAACCTCTTACTTGGTTGGGAGTTAATAAAAGTGGAAGAAATTGGTTTAAAAAAATGTGATAATGCCTCTTAAATTGATTATTAAAATCATTAGTCTTCATACCTTATAGTTTACTAGTCAAGCAATACAGTGCTAGCTGTATGTTCTTTTTTGTATTTTCTTTGTTTAATGATGTCAAATTTGTTGATAGTACATATTAGAATTAACATCTCTGCTCTACCTTCTTATTTAATATATCCAAAATTATTGATTCATTTAAATCACAATTTATGAAAAATTATTTTTTTCTCTTTTTAGAACTAGATGTCTATTTCTATAAAGCCGAGATTTCTATATAGTATTTTTAGGTGTGTGTGTGTGTGTATAAGCTAGACATGTTCTGCTATTTTGTTAATGTATTATATGTAATATAAAAGCAATGTTTACCTGCTATCTAAGTAAATGTATCTAAGTTTGTTGTTGATTTTGTCAATTGTTTTTAATTTTATTTTTTGCCCTTAAGTTTTATTACTAAATTTTTATATATTAGGAATTCCTCCAGATCAACAGCGATTAATTTTTGCTGGTAAACAACTGGAAGATGGGAGAACTTTGTCTGATTATAATATTCAAAAAGGTAGCAAACTTTTATAAATGTAAATCTCTTTTATGTAGTGTAAAAACAATTTTTGTTCTTGCAAGACTTAAAAATATGTTAAATAATGTTACTAAAATAAAATAATTCTTAATAAAATGTTACTAAAACAGGGTTGCCACCAATTCAGGGAAAATCAGGGAAATTAATCATTAAGTTTACATTAATTTAATGTTTGCAACGTAATTCAAAGAAAAATGGTCAGGTGACCTTTTAATTGGAAAATGGCTGGTAATATGCAAAAATGTCCAATTGGATCTAAATATTCAGTTTTGGAGCAGCAATCTAAATTATGTTGAATTCAAATACTTTGACTCTAAATTTAGGTCACCTCACAGCAAAGAATTTACTTAAAAGTATGATTCGACTGAGTATGGAAGAAAAAACTATTTGGAGGAAAATAGAAAACTCCAAGCAAAAGGAAATAGTGTGATAATGCTTTTAGATCAGGAAATATTGGGAAGAAAAGAAAAAAGTATTAAATAATGTATGTAAAACATACAATTAGAAATTTATTACATTCATTACATTTTTTTGAATTTCGTTATCTTGTACCCAAAATAAGTCTGACAGGTTTTCAATGCCTGTTGAACATATCCATTTTAAATATACCCTGGTTCAAAGAATGATTACATATGTTGATTGAAGTGTTTGATTATTTATTTTAATTTTCAAGCAAATTATTTGGTTTATTGCTTATTGGGGGATTATAGTATCTGTTTTTTTAGAGGTAAAAATGCTCTGGGTTTATTAGGGAAGTGTTAATGTTAAATTTGGGCGTTTAAATGCTGGAAATATCAAGCAAAATTCAAAAGGGGGAAATCAAGTGGGAAAAAGCAAAAAAAAAAAATCAGGGAAAATTAAGGAATTTTGTTCCTAAATAACAATGGCAACCCTGTAATATGAAATAATACCTAAGTTATTTCATTTAGTAACAACTTGTAAAAATAAAAAAATGATTACAGTAGGGAAGAATGGGGCAACATTTAACTTTTGATTTTTTTTTTTTTAACAATTTTTTTGTAAGACAAGTAAAATTTTAAGTTAGTACCCACTATATAAATGCTATATCAAGTTACTTGATGCCTATTAATAGAAAACAGTTCTGTTTGATGAAGTAAAGAGTTAATGGATTGTAGTTTACAATATATTACTTACTAATACGACATACATTTAAAACTTAGCAACTTTAAAAATTAAACTTTGTCAACAAAAAAATGCAAATTTCAAACCCCTCGTTGGCCTAATGATAATATTTTTTTGTCAAAACAGCTCTACTTGTAATTGTTTCACTGTATGAAAGTCTAAACTTAAGACATCGCCACAAATTCAATGTTTCATTGTCTCTCCTAATTATTTTTTTTATATATATAGATATTATTCTGATAAATTTATCAATAATAATTATTTGTTGTTAAACCTTTGTTTGACATAATTATAATATATGATTTGAGTATTTTTATAACTTTAAGGTTGCAGAATAATTAATTAAAATCGAAGTTTAATATTTTTTATTTTTTACTGTAAGCAACTTAATTGCATTAAGTTTTTAGGATGAAAAATACTATTTATGTTATAGTAACTTGAAATATTTTTTCTTATTTTAATAGAATCGACTCTCCATTTGGTATTAAGATTGAGAGGTGGTGTTATTGAGCCTAGTTTGCGTATTTTAGCCCAAAAGTACAATTGTGATAAGATGATTTGCAGAAAGTAAGTACATAATTCTTTAAGTCAGTATTCAGCAAATGATGACAATGGAATTGCGTGTCATCTGAAAATCCATTGATTTTGAATATTCTTCTGATGCTGACTTGATTATTTAGGGTAGCCTTCTAATAAATCCTAAAATATCATAATATTTGATTAATTTAAATTCTTTTAATTTTTAACTCAAATAAAGTGTGGTTACCCTGTTATTCATAGTTGAACTATATTATTGTTTTTTGCGTTTATAACAGATGCTATGCTCGTCTTCACATCCGCGCAAAGAACTGCCGCAAGAAGAAATGTGGTCATTCAAACAATTTAAGACCAAAGAAGAAATTGAAGTAGATTATTAAAATAAATCATCGTACTGCATTTTTCGTTTTCATGTTTATTAAATTTTAAATAAAAACTAAATACTGTTGATCACTTACATGAATGCCTGTTTAGGTAAAACATCGTTCATAAGGAGTGCTCTGCAAATGGGGTTTACGAGATAGGGGGCAGGGGGTCAATATTTTAGTAATTTAATTGTTTTTCAAACTTTTTATCGTTTCTCGTACAAAAATTAAGAAAAGTTAAAAAAAAAGTTGAAAGCAAAATATAATGGAAAGAATGTTCTGGATATTTTACCCAAATAATTTTCCGGGTTTTTAAAATACGACCTGTACGACCAATTTTAGAATATTGTTCTCCAGTATAATTGCCACACCAAATTGGATTGATTAAATTAGTTGAAAGTGTCCAACGAAAATTTACAAAAAAAAAATAAGGAGCCTCAGAAATCTTTTGATCATAATAGATAATTACAGATGCTTGGTATCGAATCACTCGAAGTTCGGCGCCTTGAAAACGACTTGATAACTTGTTTTAAAATTTTTCGTAAACTTGTCTGTACTGTTCAATCTAAGTTCTTTGCGATTGACAATAACAGCCACACCCGGGGTCATAATTATAAAATAAACGTGTCGCTTGGATTTAAGAAAGTATAGCTTTTCTTACCGAGTTGTTGACATGTGGAACAATACGACCTCGGGGCTGTAAATGCAAATTATAACATTAACATTTTAACGTTCAAAAATTAAATCTTTTGACTTAAACAAATATCTATTGTAAAAGGAACAACTATTTGTTTCTTTATAGTTGTTTTTTTTCTAACGATTCTTTTAAATTTCTTTGGGCACGTTGTCAGTGTCCATCTCTGTATGGATCTTCGTGTCCTTTAGAACATGTATTAATACTTTGTTTTAAAAATTCTAATCCTAATTCAAATCCTAATATAAATTATCACCATATATGGTGATAATTTATATTGAAAGTAAAATTCTCTATTTCAATCGCTAACTTTCTTTCAATAACAAAAACCAATTTTAGTATAAAAGTGTTAATAGGTCAATTATAGTATTTTTGTCTTGAATAGTTACTCTCGAGTGCCGAATACAACGGGGGGTGGGAATTTTAGTCAAAATCTAATAAACGGGGGAGAGGGAGATTTTTTCTGAAATAATATAAACGGGAAGGGGGGGGCATGTTCAATAGCCCCCCGTTTATTCAGCATGCAAATTATGCATGTTCAAGTCAAATGCGCATTTGACTTGCGGTCAAAAGCGCATTTTCTAACAGCTGTTAGGGTAGGGTTAGGCTGTTTTATCATAATTTCAATAGTTTGCTAAGTATAAAACTTATATTCAGCATATTAAACCTTATAATTAAAACCAAAGCTTTGTTGAGAAATAAACAAAAAGTTCATTTTTAGCAAATCGAGATTTAATAGGTCGACAATTTGTAAAATCTATTTACACTGAAAGTTTACTTTTGAGTTATATAATTTTTTTGTTGATAACAAGTAAAAATTAATAAACGGGGGGGAGGGGGGTGGAAAAATATCCAAAAATTAATAAATGGAGGAGGGGGGGGAGCGTTTATTAGGAACTCGAGAGTACGCCGGAGAATTTGAATTTTATTTTTGAAATAGTAATTTGTGTAGGTTTTTCCATTCAGTTCTTTGTTTTTTAATGTTCTTTTTCTAATGATCACAGGTAACGCATTTCTGATTATCAACCTAACCTCAGTATAAACTAACAAGTTCATCTCCGACTATGAATGGGTTATGTGCAAAAAACCTTGATTATATCTTTTTTAAAGTCGTCACTATCAGGTTTCATTCTTCCAGGACACATTTTTTTTAATTTGTCAAGATTTATACGGAAATGTTAGTTTGCTTATCGCATCACTTCTGTGCTTTGATACAGTATTTTCGTCCACAACTTCAACGCATTTTCGGTCAAATCAATAATACCAATAACCTGACCTCTACTTTACAGTGATCACAGTTTAAACAGAATCTGATAAAATCATGATTTTATCAGATTCTGTCAGTCCATAATCCTGACCGTTTTTTTTGTTCTTGTTCAATCACTTAATAACATATTGGCTATTAAACACATTTTTTTTTAATAATAAAATTATGATATCTATGAATAATGTTTCATATTTCTTAATTTTTTGAATATAATGAAAAACCTACATCTACATTTTAGTGCGCCATTTTTCAAAAAACTCAAAACATGTGACAAGGTTCCAATGATATATAATATGTCTCTATAAAAAATTTATTCCTATGTTTTACTACTTTTTGTCCAGGTTCTACAATACTACTTGCTCTGAGAACTAACAAGTTTAGTAAAGTCTGTTAATTGAATTTTACCACCGTTGTGTGAATTTTACCACCGTTGAGTGAATTGAAAGTGAGGAGAATAAATTTAGCTTATTATTAGTGTTTCTTAATGTATATAAAATAAATTTGTTCTTGAAAACCAATATTTTCTTTTGAAAATGTTTTTGATTTTTAAAATAAAAGTGGTCAGCCTGCTTCAGCTTTTGCTTGAACAACATATTTTGAAACCTCAACAACTTCAGTTGTTAGTTTTACGAAGTAAAAGTAGTGATAATATTTTTAAATTTAAATTAAAAATTTAATCAAATTTATTGTAAAGAGTTTAAAAAAGAAGTTCTGCATAAATTTTTATTTTTATAAATTTAATTCTTTTTTTAACAGGTAAACAAACAATATATTTTAAAGCACTTCGCAACATTTAGTGTTTTCAAATTAGCAAATGTTAAAATAAATAAAAACATAAACTTGATATTTTTATGTGATATATTTTATTTATTACTAAAACTTCAACTTTTATTCTATCTATATAATATTCTAGCTTAGATAACTAGACTTTATTCATGGCCAAGAATAGGTTGAGATGTAGTCATGGTTACGTCATTATTTATGGGTAACAAGAACAACAACAGTGACAATTATTTTTTGAACTACTTAATTTTAAAATTTATGCAGGTGACGCTATCTTATAAGATTATTTAATATCAGCCCCTAAAAATGTCGCATATTTCTTAAACCACACAAAATCAACTTATAGAGTGTTGTAGTAAGTCTTTTGAAAAGTTTCTTAATTCTGAAATCAATAAAAGCAAATACTTTTTAATTTTAGGTGATAAAGCATCTGATAGTGCCAATCTTAAACAGTAGTCTATTGTTATAAAGTATATAGACAATAACTATAATACTCGTAAAGAGTTCTTTAGGTTTGTTGACTGTCCTTAATTATTTAAACGTTCCTATAGTCGAAAATTACAGGCATGTTTAAATATTTATCTTTCTGTTGATGAAGCAAAGCTAATCTATGTCTGTTATACTTTTTGAGTTCAAAACGGAAAAGTCTAGGCATTTTTTTTAGCAAAAGACTCTTCATATTTTCTTTCAGTGTAACTTTAGTTTTAACAAAAATTTGGTGGATTGAATTTTTTAGATTATAATTAGGCTCCAAGATAAGCAATACGGCATCACTCATATTTCAGAATCT
Organism: Hydra vulgaris; assembly: GCF_022113875.1. NCBI lineage: Eukaryota > Metazoa > Cnidaria > Hydrozoa > Anthoathecata > Hydridae > Hydra > Hydra vulgaris. The sequence goes on along the minus strand of NC_061159.1, from coordinate 43,027,200 downwards.
TGAAATTGAAAAATAAAAAAAAACGCTTCAAGAAATTAAATTTGGTATTGATTTATATCACTACATCACCACCACTGGTTTAATATTGCTTTTGAATTAGCCTATATATAATAATAATAACCTTATATATAATAATAGCCCCAACCCTGATGGCTTTAAATGTAAAAAAAACAACAAAAATCTAGAAAAGGTGGAAAGCAAATCACTCATAATCACTCATCATCTGATTATTTTAAGCTTTCTACCACTTTACCTCTACTGTACCATCTTATTAATGATCTTATTAGTTATAAAAGATTTCAAACAGAAAGCATGTTGGTTTGTATGGGACATTTGCAGTTCCAACTGCAATATTAATTTACCTAAAAACTAAGATAGGAAAATCTACTTTCAGTAATTTCTGGATATCTATCATTTTCATCTTTGCATCCAACCTTTATTCATGCAGAGTTGGATTATGGAAGCCTCTTTAAAAAGATCAATCAAAAACCCCATCTAGTATTTCTTAAACAAAAGTTATGACAATGACTGGTTTCCCCAACATTCTTGAATTTATTTAAAGACTTAATTCTAGGTACAATACCTAGAGATTAAAAACTTATTCAAGAAGTAGAGTGTTAGAAAAGTGATAAAATGGTCTAGTCTTAATGTCAATTTATACAGAAATTGTTGCAGGTAAAGATAGAGTTAATAAAATCTTTTCAGCTTCTGGAGAGAGATGTTTAAAGTTGCTATATAAGCCTTAAATAATTGGCTATGATTGAATAATAGTTATTATCTCTTATATTTGCCATCTTTTTTTTTGTTAAAATGTTTTTATAATTTTTTTTTAGAGCATCTTGTTTTTTAATTGTTTTAAATGTTTAATAAATAAATTTATTTTCTATTTTGTGTACATTTCATAATCTTTGACATCTAAAATGTTTAATGTTTTAAATAGTGTTCTAAATTAAATAAAATGTAAATCACTAAATAAAAAATTTTAATATGTGTGTAAATTTTGTTAATGCTACAAAAAGAGTGCTCGACTATCATAAAAAACAAAGATGTAATAAATCTCCTGAGGATCCTATATATAATTTATTAAATTATATATAGGATATATATAATTTAATAAATTTTTATAAATAGTTGTATATAATTTTAAAGTAAATATCTTTTGAATATATATATTTTGAAAATATGATATTATTATTTTGTTAATGCAGTAATAGTTGCAGTTACTTTATTAGTAAAAAAAAAGTATAAAATCCAGAAATAGAGGGCTTTTTTTGTCAACAATAACAATACTTTACGCCTATTAAGAATAGGAAAGAATTTAGAAATAGAGAACTAACTTTAGGCAGCATTACAACTTACATATGGAGTGGAAAGTCCTATGGCATACCTTCTAGTTGGAGCACTTCGTTAAGACAATGTTTGTCAAGCTTACGAACAGAATAGCGAAGGCAAATTTTATATTTTATTATTAGTGATTTTATTAGAATTATTTAAAAATAAATGAAAAATACACAAGTGTACAAAAAGTAAAAACTAAACTAGGTAAACGTCGCAGAAGCTGATCAACCTTTAAATTAAAGACGCTCAGACAAAAAAACTGTCTGGCAGCGTTTACATGACGTAATAGTCTGACGTCTTTCTGACGTATACTAACCGACTTATTAAATAGTTGCAATTATGACGTAATTTTTACAAATCTTAGCTACAACTATATAAAATCCTAGGTCCTAACCTGGTAATATAATGTATAATAAACAATTTGGGTTTAAAAAGAACCATTCAACGCATCATGCGCAAGTCGAGCTAATAAATTATATTTCCAATGGGTTCAATAATGATTATTATATACTAGAAGTTTTTATTGATTTGTCAAAAGCATTTGACACTGTTGACCATGATATTCTTTTAAAAAAACTAGAACTGTATGAAATACTAAACAATAACTTACTATGGTTTAAAAGTTATCTGTCAACAGAAAACAATACATAATATATTCAGCAAATGTAACAGAAAAATATATTATAACTTGTGATCCACTAGGATCAATCTTAGGCCCACTATTATTCCTACTCTATATAAATAATTTATATTTAGTATCCAAAATTTTTAATGTTATTTTATTTGCTGATGATTCGAATTTTTTTAATTCAAATGGTAATATGAAAGATCTGTTTAGAATATAAAACGATGAATTATTAAAAATAAATGACTTGATTACAATTAATAAATTTTCATTAAATGTTGATGAAACTAAATTTATATTATTCCACAAACCTAATAGAGGAGATAACCTTTCTTTAAAATTACCCAATCTCTTTATGAATAAAACAGTTAAAGAGAGTCAACGGTTAACTTTCTAGGAGTGATTATAGATGAAAATATATCATGGAAATATCATATTAAATCTATTGAGAACAAAATTTTCAAAAATATCTCAATGTTATATAAAGTTAAACTATTTCTTAATATTGAGTCTTTAAAAATTATATATTTTTCATTTATTCATAGTTATCTTTCCTATTGCAATATTGCATAGGTATGTACAAATACTGCATGGGTAAGTACTTATGGAAAGCTTAAAAAAATAGAGTAAAATAAAGTAGAAATATATTTGGTGTTAACAGAACTGTTAATGGTGAATCTCTTTAAATGGAACTTAATGCACTCAATGTTTATAAACTTAACATATACCAAGTTATGCTTCTAATCTTCTATGCTTCTAAAATATGGTTTATCTCCTAATATATTTCACTTTTACTTCACCGAAATTACTCATAAATACCCCACAAAGTATTCAACTAATAATTTTGTTGTTTTAAGAGCTTATTTAAAACTCAGTTCCTTTCAAATTCAATACTGTGGACCATTTATATGGAAAAATATTTAAAAAAAAAAAAATTATTTAAAAAAAAAACTCTTCTAAATTTCTCACTAGAACAATTCAAAATAGAATCTAAATGATTTTTATTAGAAAATTACTTCGATCTTAATTTTTTTTTAAATAAGTACTTATTTTTTTAAAATAAGTACCCAAAATAATTATATTGAAAAAAGTCATCATTACTCATTTATTTCTGTATTGATTTGTTTCTTATTTTCTTCTAATAAAAAAGAAAATTAAATAACTAAACAAAAAAATATGTATCTTATTATACGATTTACTAATTGTGATATATTGTGTTTTGCTATATAATCTTCAACCTGTAAATTTTTAACTTTTAATTTTAACTTGTTACATAAACTGAAGGCGACAATGTAAACGGGGCTCGGCGATAAGACAATATACGTCATCTTCTTGGTCCGGCCATTTATCATACGTGTACGATCTTTTTTTTATTGCAAATTTTATTAAGAGGCAAAGGAAATAAATAAATAAAAAAATAAAAAATAAAAATGTTTTCATCAAAATAAACACCTAAAAATTTTGTTACGAAAACTCTTATTATTTCCTTTTAATCGATAAAGATTTGAAGTAATTTTGATGGGAGAAATGGCTTTTTTGCAATCAAATGAAATAAAACCCATTTTGTTTTATTAGTATTCAAGGCTAACTTATTACACTTGAACCAGTTAGATATATGTCTGAGTTCTTTGTTCACTGTTTTAAAATGTTCAGCGATTTCATATTTAGAAAGGAATAAGTTTGTATCATCTGCATACATAATGCTCCTTAGTTTTGAAACTTTACTTAACCCTTTATTTCCCAGTGTTGTCATAATATGACATCACTGGGAAATAAAGGATCAAGTAAAGTTTCAATACGCCATATTATGACGTCATTGACTTTTCACAGACGCCATATTATGGCGTTTTCAATGACGCCATATTATGGCGTCATTGACTTTTCACAGAAAAAAATAGGCCATGTGGGGGAAATTCCCATGTGGGGGAAACCTTTGTGCTTATACTACTAAGTAAAAGTTTTCACACAATCTTTGCAAACAATTACAGTTATTTCCTCCACATGGTTAGCATACTACCTGTTTTTGCTATGTTAAGTCAATGATGCCATATGACATCACTGGGAATTAAAGGGTTTTATTAAAGTTATTTATATAAATTAGAGAGAGGTCCGAGAATTGAACCTTGTGAGACTCCACAGGTTATATTAAGAAAAGTGGGTTGATAATCATTGTTAAATGATACAAATTGTTTTCGGTTGGATAGATAACTTTTAAACTATTTCAAAATTTTATTTTTTATTCCGTAGTATTTGAGTTTATAAATCAAAATATGGTGATCGAAAGGTCACCGATCAATAGGTTTTGATAGGTCAATAAAAATTTCTAGTGTATATTGTGATTTTGAGATTTCACGTACAAATTAGATAATTACATGTTCAGTTGAGTTATCTTTCTTGAAACCAAATTGATTGATATAAGTAGATTATTATCATGAAAATATTTGTATATTCTGTTGAACATAATTATTTCTAAAATTTTTGAAAATTATGGAATGAATCTTTGTGATTGTGCTATGCGACATATTTCCATTAAACGATCAGGTTTGTGAATCATAAAAAGACGAAAAAAATTAAAATGTTAAATTCGGTCGTAACTTAAAATAAAAGTGTTTGTAGCAAAAAAACTCAGACCGAAGATAAACTCATTCCAACATTTTAAATGCGTTGTAAAGCAACAGCTACTAGACCTCAACATTAATGAAACAATCTCTTATTTTAAAAATTTTTCCTTTTTTAATTAAAATTTTTTTTTTCTTCAGTTTTTCTTGAAATTCTTTACTTGCTTATTAAATGAAGTTCATTGTAAAAAAAAAAAACTAAAAAAAAAAAAAAAAAAAAAATCACATGTATTATAAATGTTTTATTATATTTGTATTTGGTTTATATTTTATTATATTTTGTCAACGACAAAAATGGGGCAAGATGATAAGACTATTGTCTTCTACTTGCTCGAGTCATATATTTTACGGTAAAATGTTGTACAAATTTATATTAATAATGACGAAATATATATATATATATATATATATATAAATATATATATATAAATATAAGATTCTTTTTTGAAAAAATCTTCTTAAAACTACTACTGCTTGTTCATTATAAATAAATACGGCATTTTAAAACAATACTATATTTTGCAACGCAAAATATAGTATTGTTTGGTAATTAATATTCAGTGACCAATAGTCACGTGCAATGTTGAACCAGCCAGGCACTATTGATCGATGGTATTTATTAAAATTATATGTTTATATGTAAATATATTAATTAATTGTCATTTAATAAAAAAAAAGACAATTTTTAAAAGGTAAATTTCAATTTGATTGTAATGTTTACAAATTGTTCTTTTTTTATAAACTGCTCAATTTATAGAATTTTAATAACCTACTTTATAATTTTTTTATTTCTTAAATCAAGGTTTGCACAAATGTCTGATATGTACAATATACATGGATTTGGGTATGTATTTTAAGAAGAGTTTAAAACAGATGTGCCAATAATTCGGAAAACTTAGCATTTTAAAAACTACTATTTAATTATTTGACATTTTAGATATCTAAATGGCTTCTAACTTAGGACGGGCGTAACAGTGCTACCTTTGGTGTCACACAATCTGACTGGATGGAAAAACCTGCTTTTGCTGGATGGTTTGATAAGACATTTGTCCCACATTGTCGCAAGCTTGAAGGATCCAAAGTCCTTTTTCTAGATGGCCATGCCTCACATGTAACGCTGGAACTAATTCACTTGGCAAAAAGCTCATACATCTCACGTGCTACAGCCACTTGATGTAGACGTATTTGGGACGGTAAAAAGTAAATGGCGCGGAATCCTAAACAAACATTTCATTCAAAACGGTTTTAAAGATCTCACAAAACCTAGATACCCTGGGTTGCTCAAACAGCTTAAAGACCAAAGTTTCTTGAGCAACAATGTGCGTTCAGGCTTCAAAGCAACATGTATTTTTCCTTTGTGTCGGGAAAAAATCACTAATGAAAAGTTAGCTATTAGATCGATTTTTGCGCAAAATGCTCAAGCCTTACCAACACT
>NC_061159.1:43011184-43016184 GCF_022113875.1 Hydra vulgaris | reverse complement strand
AAAACCTTTTTTTTAAAATAATATATAATGTTGAGATTGCGCATGCGTTAAATGTTTTAAATGAAAATCACGATTGTTTTAATTGAAAATCACATTGTTTTAATTGATTGTCGCGGTGTTTTAAATGAATGTCATGGTTGTTTTAAATGGTTGTTTTAAATGGTTGTCATGATTGTTTTAAATGGGTGTAAAAACCGGTATATTAATTTTTCTCTTAAAAATGGAGGCCAATTTTTCACTTAATTTAAATGATGAGAATGCTAGTGATGATAACTATTTTAATGGAAAAAATTTAGAAGGCGAGTATTATTCAGTTTCTGAATCTACTCAATATCTCTGTCAGAACAAAAATACATTTTCTATTTTAAATGTAAACATTCGAAGTATTAACAAAAATTTTGAAAATCTCAAACTTTTACTGCATCAACTAAACCACGAATTTAAAATAATTTGTATCATAGAAACTCGGCTTAAAACCAACGAAAGAAATTCAAACATTGAGTTAGGTAATTATGTATCAGTTCAACAACCACGTTTTAACTATGCTGGTGGTGGTATAATTATTTTTGTCAAATCAATTAGCTTTATTCTAGGTCCTGACCTCAATATTAATGAAATTGATTGTGAGTCATTGTGCATAGCAAAACCACCAAAAATATTGTAATTAATTCTATTTATAGACAACCAGCTGGTAATTTAAGAAAATTTAAAACTTATTTAAGCAGTTTTTTAACCAAAACTAGCATAACACTGAAACATGTTTACTTAGCTGGTGATTTTAACTTAAATTTACTAAATTTTGCTTTAAATACAAATGTTCAACATTTTCTAGATACTCTTATAGAATATAACCTAATACCAAAAATAAATAAGTCAACGAGAATAACTAAGACCTCATCGTCACTACTTGATAATATAATTACTAACAATTTTCAAAACTGCCGTTTAGGAACAGGCATAATTAAAACTGATTTAACTGATCATTTTCCAATATTCTTAATTACTGATAACATAACCCTAAATAATGTCCCTTCAAACACTACAATCTTAACACGACAGATCAATGAAAACTCCTTATTGTATTTTCGAACTCTTTTAACAAAAAATATCGATTTGAATATTATTTTACAATCCCATGAAGTCAATACTGCATATGAGCTATTTTTAGCGCAGTTCTTTAAACAGTATGACATAGCATTTCCTGTTAAAAAAATTGTAATAAAATCCAAGTCTCTTTTAAACCCCTGGATGACCAAGGAATTAATAAAATCATCAAAAAAAAAAAAAAACTTTATGATAAATATTTAAGACATAAAAATATATAAATATGAAATAAACTACAAAAACTATAAAAACTTATTTAAAAAAAACAAAAAACACTCAAAAAAAAAAAACAAAGTTGTTGAAAAAAACTAACGGCGACGTGGAATATAATTAAACAAATAATTGGTAAAAATAAATGTGAAAAAAATAATCTCCCACAAAAGCTTTTAATTGATAAGGAAATGATTTACGATAAAAAAAATAGCTAATGAACTCAACCCATTTTTTCTCGAAGTAGGGCCGAACTTGGCAAGTAAAATTCCGTCAAGTACCACAAAGTTTGAATCTTACATTAAATCATGTAATTCTATTATGGAAGAATCTAATTTAAATCTAAGCAAAATAAGGAATGCTTTCAACAGTCTTAAAAGTAATAAAAGTGCGGGCATTGACAAAATTAGTGTGAATGTTGTTAACTCAATCTTCAATATCATTGAACCGTCATTATTTCATATTTTTGATCTTTCATTAAAGCTAGGTGATGTGCCGAAAAAACTTAAAATTGCCATAATCACCATTTTTAATTCTGGTGACGAAACTAATATTAACAACTACAGACCTATTTCCGTTTTACTTCTCAAAATTATTGGAACGAATTATGCACAACAGACTTTACAACTATTTGATGTTAAACAGTTTGCTGTACAGTAAACAATTTGGATTTCAAAAAGATAGTTCAACAAACCATGCTATAATCGAACTAGTTAATCATGTATCGGATGCATTCAATAATGACTATTTTACTCTTGGAGTTTTTATTGATCTGTCGAAAGCCTTTGACACTGTTAACCATAAGATACTCATAAAAAAACTAGAACTCTATGGAGTAAAGAATAAAAATTTACTTTGGTTTAAAGACTACCTAGCGAACAGGTCACAATGTATTATTTATAATAAAAAAGAAAAAGAAAAACATATTACATGTGGTGTGCCCCAAGGTTCAATCTTAAGGCCATTATTATTTTTATTGTATATAAATGATTTATACTTAGCATCAAATATTTTAAATGTTATATTGTTTGCAGATGACTCCAACATTTTTTATTCCAACAAAGATATAAAAGCTCTCTTTAATATATTTAATGAAGAACTATTCAAAATAAACGATTGGTTTACAAGCAATAGGCTTTCGTTAAATGTAGAAAAAGCTAAATTTATTTTATTTTCCAAACCTAGTTAAGGTGATGATGTTCCTCTAAAATTACCCAATCTCCTAATCAATAAAACATTTGTTAAAAGGGAACCAATCGTTAATTTTTTAGGAGTAATAATAGATGAGAATTTGTCATGGAAACCACATATAAAATATATAGAAAATAAAATATCAAGAAATATTTATATATTATATAAAACTAAATCATATCTTAACACCTCTTCTCTAAAAAAAATATATTCATAGTTTTATCTCTTACTGCAATATTGTATGGGGTAGTACTAACTATGGTAAGTTGAAAAAACTTCATAGTAAGCAAAAACATGCATGCAGGATTATATTTGGTGCCACAGAACTTTTCAATGTGAACCTCTTTTAAGGAAGCTCAATGCCCTAAGTGTCTATAAACTTAATATACACCAAGTTCTACAATTCATTTTAAAACTAAACATGAACTCTCTCCTATCGTATTTCAGTCTTACTTTAGTGAAATCTCGCATCCTACTAAATTTTCAATTCATAACTTTATTGTTTTAAAAACTAATTCAAAATTAAATTCTAACAAAATCTAATACCGCGGACCGTTTCTATGGAAACATTTTTCAAAATTTATCACAAAAAATAATAATGTTCATCACATCTCTTTGCAAAAATTTAGAAAAGAATCTAAGAATCTCTTATTACAAAAAGACTTTGATTTAAAATATCTCTTTTAAAAATAATACACAAATAATATAAATTATCTAAAAAAATAGTTATTGACACTTTCTCTTTTGTTGCAATTTTAATCTAATTTAATTTTTTGTTGAAAAACTTTAAAATTATTGTTAATCTTTGATATAATGCGTTTTTTAGTGTAAATTTTATGATGGGGCTTGATGATAAGACAATTTGTCTTCTGCTTGCTCAAGTTCTCTTATTAACACGATTTATTTCATTGTAAATTTTAATATATGACAAAACTCTTTGTTTAAAAAAAAAATATATATAAAAATTTATATATATATATATATATATATATATATATATATATATATATACATGTATATATATATACATGTATATATATAAATAATTTAAGAACATATTTTATTTTTTTGTTACAGCCTACTGTGTAAAAAGGTTTTGAAATAAGCTAGCAAGTTTAATTTACAAATGTTTGTAAACTTTTTTGGTGTACCAATAGTAAATTTCGTAACTTGTTTACAATAATGCAGTTAAAAAATAAAATTAAATGCTTACCTATTACTCGTTTTTGTAAAGTAGAAGCTAAGCATGTTTAGATTTTTGCTATTATAGATATATAAAGTTAAAAATATTTGAAATCTTACCTAGTTACTGTTTTTTTTTTAATTTTTATCCTTTTTTTTTTGACTCATTTTATTCAGAAGTTCATTTAATGGCTTTAAATAAAAGGCGTTAAATTTTGATTTCAAATCATGTTTTATATATCGTCGGTATACAAGGGAAATGCACTAAGTTCAAAAACATTATTTTGAGTTAATGAACTATTAAGTTTTTGCGTTATTGTTTAAGTAATAGGTTTTTGTGTCATAGTGGAAATAAAAAGTCTTAATAACTCATTAATCAGTGATTTATTAAATGTGGTGTATCAAACGATAGAGTGGTATATCAAACGAACGTGTGGTATATCAAACGATAGAGAAATAAAAATACTAAATAATGGTATAAATAACTTCATGCTGCCAAAAATGGAATAAGTACATTTCCCTTGTATAACGACGATATTACATATTATGGCACGTTTTAAAAAATACTAATTTTCCGAAGCGCTCCAAAAAATTGCGTCCGATTAAATATACAAAATAAACTCTAAATTAAATAAAAATCTAATAAACATTAAATAAAAAAAAATCTAGTTTTAATATACTTGTTATCATTAAACAAACATTTAATATATCATTTAATATTATAAATGACGTAGTATTGGGAATATTTACAAAAGAAAAACCAATTAAATTTTTACATAGGATAAAAACTTTATAATATCAACAAAGACATCGATATCGAGAAAAGTAGAAAACTGAATGCAAAATCGATTGCAAATCAAACATCGAAAATTCATAATATAAAAGAACGAGAAATATTTACACATGTAGTCATTCAACTGTCAAATAAACAAATCAAAACAATTTATTGTTAAACAATTTTAAAAAACGTTTGTTTGTGCATTTAGAAAATGTTATACATTCACAACCTTGTGAGAACAAGATTCTAATGCTTATGACTCAAAAGTGAATATTTTATAGAAAAAACATCAACCGACAACAAGTGGTTCATCATCCGAAAAGCGGTTGATCATGGGAGCGTCCTCACCTAAAATACACCAAATTAATTATATCAAAACTTTTAAAAATTACTTTTAACATTGTTAAGATTTATACTTTTAAAGTTATGACATGACAAAGACCATAAAAAAACTTTACCTGAACGAAAACCTACGGCCATATTATCGTCGTCATCAAATTCATCTTGGTGTGCATAACTTCCACGTGCTGCAAAT
>NC_061159.1:42953684-43006184 GCF_022113875.1 Hydra vulgaris | reverse complement strand
TGAAAATAAAAATTTTTATGTAATAAATCTCTATCATACCCTCAATATTTTAAATCTCTATTATGCATAAATACTAACTCTGCAAAAACCATCAATTATTTACTAAATCTCTTTTATACATTAGTGAGCAGGGCCTCGGCTTTGGCTAAAAATGAGACTTTTTCAAACCTGGCCCTGGCTATAAGATTTATAATACTTTATATATTATTAAAATAAATAAAGTATTATCTATTTTATTAATATATAAAGTAAATATATTATTATATATTTTAATAATAAAATAATATACTATTAAAAAAATTTATAACACTTTATATATTATAATCTTATGCTTACATTTACTATTTATTAAATACTGGCATATATTTATATCTATTCACGCTTTAATTTACTTCCAACAAGAATGCAAGCAACCACTATTAAGTTATGAGTTACTTTAAAATAAAGAATAAGTAAAAATACTAGGAAATGGTTAACTGAAGACTTGAAAAGTTCTAGGTTGTATACAAAAGAAAAACATGAAGATGGCTAGTAGTTATAAGATTTTTTTGATGTACAAAGAAAAAAACTGGATTAATAAAAGTATTTATAGCATGAAGGGACAGATACAGTAAAAAGATGCAACTTGTTGAATAAGAAACAACCAAGAATGTGTTTTGATTCATCGTAATAGAGATGATAGCTTGTTTGAGCATTGACTATGATTGTATTTGTAGAAAAAAGAAAGAAATGCAACCCTACAACAATGGGAGAGTGGCTCAAGCTTGGCAGATAAAGCAAGTCAAATTTATTATTATTATTTTTTAATGTTAATTCACCTCCCCAAGGCTAAAAACACTACTACAGACAAGGAGGCTACTTACTTGTGATTATAACCCTTTCTCGACTATATAACTCTGAAACACGAACCTTGACAACCAAGGTTTGTGACAACCTTAACAATCACTAAAAGCTTTATTCATACATATTATGAACATAAACATATGTGTTTGCTATTTATTTAGATCTCTACATAATGTTTGAAAATTAAATATTGATGGTTTATTTTTTGTAACTTGCTTTTTACCTAATCATAGATACTGTGTTGTGTGTCCTAACCACAGATATTGTGTTGTGTGTCCTAACCGCAGATATTGTGTTGCATATACAAATTATCTATGGTTAAAGTAAAATGCTAGTTACAAAATTATATTTGTGTAAAAAATATTGGGTATTTAAGCATTTGTTTACACCCACTCACTTTGAATTCTATGTGATATGAAAATGATGAAAAGTTCCCAATTTATCAAGATTGTCAAACGAATAATTTTTTATATTGTGTTTATATGTCAAAAAATATTATTTCAATAAAACAACATTTATGCAAAAGGTTTGCAAATCATAAAAAAATTTGCTGTTTAATCATGGCAGTTGATATCATCAAGAACAAAAAAAAAGAGTGGATCAATGCTTCTGAATATATATGTTTATATATTTAATATGCAGGAATATGCATCTTGGAAAAGATATGCTTGCATTGAAGTTATCAATGCCATGAGATCTTAAATATGGCTTGTTTATTTGTGTATCTTGGAAAACATATAGAACTTTATACCATTGCAATATAGGTGAATGATTAGAATGTAGCTGATCTGGTTACAAGAAAAAAAGCAAGGTTAAAGGATAAAGACTTATGGCTTGAAAAATTGTTTGATAAACTGTAACTGTAATTGCAAAATTTTTACTTATCAAAAGAAAAACTGTTAATTAAAATGCAACAATGAAACCTTTATGTGTGAAATGGAAATTTGCTTACAAGTTCAGCAATTTTATGTTAAGCTTTTATGTTAACTTTTTTATTTTTGATTATTTAAATTAGTTTTTTATATGAGTGACTTTTATTCAAAAAATGTAAAAGTTATTTCAAAGGAATGTAAAACAGTAAAATACTAAAGAAGAATCTTTTTTTTTATCATCTGCATAATTTATTAATAATTTATTTCATAAAATATGTCTTTCCATCATAAAAAAAAGAGTGATTTTATTAAAGATAATTCTTTTCACAAACGTATTTAAAATTTTTTGTTTCTAATTATGTTAACTAATTCAATATTATGTTTTTTTTATATAAGCATTGGCTCACTTTTTTGCTTATCTTAATCTATACAACATTGTTAGAAAAAGTCGATGTATGTACTGAAGCCCGCGGCAGCAGGTTATTTCAGTATGATGTCAGACTGCTCACCTAAATCAGCAGTATAAGATATAATATATATATACAAATATATATATATATATATATATATATATATATATATATATATATATATATATATATACATATTTATATTAGAATATATTCTATATAAATATTCTTACTGTGCCATACTGTATTCTTGGTTAAGTATACAGTAAAGTTGGAAATATTATTATAATTCTTTTGTCCTCTGACATTCTATTTAAGTTCAGTATTACTAATTTCTTTTACTTTAAACCTTTTTAAAACATCTTGTCTTATTATGTAAAGCTAATGAAAACAAACTGATATTTTACGATGATTATGTACAATGAAACGATGTTTACTAAAATAATGTATTATGTTTATTGAAATGAATTATTATGTATGCTGAAATGACATATTACATACGTTGAAATAATGTATAATGCAACATACTGCATGCATAATGCATACATTATACATGCAAAATTTCATATGACAATTTAGACAAGAAATCATATTACTGTTTCATTTAAAAACATTTAAATAATATATCTTCTTTGGTTTTATTTATCAAAACTAATTTTTTTTTAAATATAAAAATATATATTTCTTACTGCAAACTTTAGGATCTTCATCAGAAGCATCACCACAATCCACAACTTTGTCACACTTTTTATGTTGAGGGTAGCAATTGCCGTCGTTTATAGTGCAGTTAAAACTAAAAGGTGCAGGGTAGCAAGTGTCAACTGCTAAAATAGGAATTAATCAGCATAAATTATAAGGTAATATCTATCTACTACTGCATATTTAGGTTAATGCATATTTTTAGTCAAATAAAGTTGGCACATATATATATGTGCATGGCACATAGAATATGTCCTGTAAATTGAATATAGAATATATGCTGTAAGTTAAGTGTAAGTTAACACATATATAGAATATGTGCTGACATTAGCAGCACATATATACTATGTATCGCTAATGTATAGTGTACACAGTTGTAAAAAAAGAATTTTAAAAAAACTATTTTTTCAAAATTGTAATAGATATTAATAAATAGCTTATAAAAGATAAATTAGATAAAAGATAATTATCTTCAAATTTTCTAAACTATAAATTAAAAAATAAGAAATAAATTGTTTATATAAACAATATTGGTATATTCCACAGAAGAAAATGCAAAAGAGGTCAATTTGAATTTTTTAAATAATTTCAAACAAAAGAGTAATGATAGAGATGAAAGTTTATCAAAAATATATTTTTAACAACAAAGTTACTTTATTTTGCATAAACTGAATTATTTTAACCTAAAGGTGACATCTTTAATTTCTTCTTCCTTTTCAATTTAGCATTGGTCAGATTTTACATTTTTTTTTTTAAGAAAAATTTCAACAAAATAGAAAAGAACTTTTGTTATTTTCATGGAACATTAGTTAAACAAGACATAAAAACAAGACAAATATTTTATTTAAAAAGCAAAGTATATTTTATTAACATATGAGCTAGCATATATTAAATATTTTTAAGGAATTAAGATGGTTAGTTAAAGCACATTTTCACTTTGAATGTGTAACATAACTTAAAGCTATGTGAATGTACCTAAAACTTCTTTTTCTAAAGATTTTACTGTTTACAAGATGCCAATGCACAACTCCTGACATTTATACACTTATAAGAGTAACTTTTTAAATGTAAGTTAAAGGTATAGAATCAAGATAACATGTTTATGTTCCTAAATAAGTCACTTCTGATGAAATTTTCATTTTACTAACAAGTATTGAATGGTAACAAGTATTGAGTGGTAACAAGTATTGAATGCACAGCATTCTGTTAAAATGTTCAATTCAATTTCACAAACTTTTAATAAATAGAAAGTCATTCTAAAATTTGTTATTCATTTAGTTTTTCTGTATAATTTAAATTTTCAGTCTTTCATAACAAAATATCTAAAAAAAAAAAAAAAAAAAACTTTCATAACAAAATATCTAAAAATTTAATAAAAATTTTAAATAGGAGATTTTTTTTTGTTGCAAAGAAAGGTTGTTGCAATTAAATAGTATGCTAAGTGTGGAATAAGCTGTGGACACGTACTTATTTATAAGCAATTCATATTTAATTTAAAGTCAATATTATTAATAAAACATTGTAATTGTTTTGGACAAGATTCAACAAATTGATAGAATTGCATTTTATCATTTTCACATTTTGTCTTTGATGACACATTGAGATTTTTCATAAATTAGTCTGTAGCTATAGAGATTCTAATGACAGATGCCAATGGCAACCAATCATTGCAAGGAGGACTGGCAACCAATAGTGCAGTAAACCTAGCATTCAAATATAAGACAGTAATTGTGAAGCAACATATTATGAAGACTTTTTAAATGCTGTGAGGTTAAATTAGGATCATCCAGAAAACATTCAGATATTGAAATAACGTTGGACACCCACTGGTGCAACTGGTGCCATAAACTTAGTTATACATGCTGTTGTGTTTTCTATTTTTTGTTATTGAACTATTTGTTTTATATATGTGTCTATTTTCTTGTATCTTTAGATTAGTACAATTATTGTTAAATAAAGCCTTAATCAAGAGGTCAATCTTTTTATTAGTTCATTACACAGAATCAAGTAAACCTCTGACAACTCAAAGGGGTCACAATAATTGTCTTAAACTGACTCACAGAGCAACTGATTTTGAGTAAATTTTCAGCTTCACTGCGTCAGAAGTTTCTGTTTGACCCAGTTCTGAGCTGGTCATACTTTTTATATTTATTTTTACTGATTGCTTTTACTGATTTTTACATGCTTTTTAAAAAAGTTATTATAGTCAGAAGTTTTCTCTAAAACATATTTAGAGTTTCCTCTAATAACTTTTTTGAAAAACTGAAAGAATGAGAAATGAAACTGAAAAAAACTAAAACAATGAAAGAACATTAGAACAAGTCCTCTTTGGATCAGAAAAAGTTCTGACCAGAACTGGGTGAAACTCCTGACGCAGTGAAATTTAGGTGTCAGGCGAAAACCTGACACCTAAATTTTCACTGTCTCACCAAACTTATCTCATCTTCAACAACTAGCAGGCACTTAAGCGCGTAACTGTTATTAAAAAACAATCCACATGATCTTTTCCACAAAGAATTAACTTATCATCTCAATACAATTTTATTAGTATACCATTTGACAAAATTGCATTTCAAAGCTGCAACTTCTAATTCACACTTAGTGTTGTTACCAAGGTCAAAGTTATGTCCCAAACTTTACGCAGCTTCAGCAAAAATAAATGTTTTAGCAAAGATGTCCTTTTTACAAACAAACTATTATTTTTTTGATACAATACTTATAAAATTATTATACAACAATCATCATTATGCTTACGTGCTAAATTATACATTATGCTAAACTCATCTCTGATGTTATCTTTTTTGTACATCAATGACTTTATCTCCCTCCCCCACCTCATGCCTTAAACATCTACAACTTATACTTAAATAAACAATGATTTTTTTAATTAATGTCCTAGTTGATAACTGTTGGTTCTTTTCTTGTTTTCTTCTAACATTTTTCAGTTCAATGGTTTTTGCCTTCCATTCTTCCTTTGTTGCCAGTCCTTTGTTAATTAAGCCCATGTATCCTCATTGACCTAATTGAAGCTGTGTTGCAAGAAACTCAAGAAATTTCAGAATGTTAATCATATTGACAGCAATATAACAGCAAAATATAATGACTTGAAGTAACACAATGTCAACATGTTAAGAACATAAATCATTCAGAACATATTTTATAAATCCAATAAATTGTTTGAGTAAATTATCCGGAATTTATTTTCCCTTATTTTCTTCTTGACTTTTAGCTGAGTTTTTTTCTTGCTTTTAGCTGAGTTGTTTATAATTTTTTTTCAAACTTGTCTTAGTTTTTGTATGAGTGATGTGTGAAAAAGCTTAAAAAAGATTATTACAAAAAGATATATCTAAACTTGTATGCTTGGAAAACATTTTGGATATTCAGAAAAACAATAAGTTTAAAAAAATATCAGGAATTCCAGAAATACCTGGAAAAAAATAGTCCCTGCAAGAAGCATAACAAACATTAAAAATGGTAATTTTTTTTACTGGTATTTATTGCGTTATTCAACAATTACCTCATCAAACATACATATTTAATGTGCATGTCAAGAAAGTTTCTCATCAGAGTAGCTTTTTTGCACAAGCTATTGCTTTTTGCACAAACAGTTGTTGTAAATTTTTTTTTTTATATATTGCAGACAATATTTTAAAACAATAAATTTATTTAAAATTTATACAACAAATTCAAATAAATTTATTTAATAATAAAAATTATAAATGTTTATTATACATTTGTTGTTTCAGTTACTTTAAAAAGTTACCATAACATAATGTATTAATAAATATTAACATAAAATATTACCAAAATATTACATAAAATATTACCAAAAATATTTTTGTCATAAAGTATATTAAGTAAAGTCTCAAAAGAATTAAAATTTTGTGGAGATTTCATAAATGCACTTTTAATATAAGAGCTGTGTGGGCAAGCATATATTTTGTTGAAATAAAATTTTAACAAGACATGTTCTCTGGCAAACTTAAGATCCTTAGCGGCATTAATCTTTGAAATAAATTGTCTTTTCCTAACCACACAGTCACATTACTTAGCTTTATTTAATCTGGATTTGATGTAGGTAACACCAATTAGTTAATACTAATTGTCATTTTTTTCAGCCACTTCAAGGTAAAGATTCCATTGAATAAAATTAAGGTAAAAAATCTGGTGTTAGAAATTTATTTTAAAATTTTATTCACACTTTCTCTTTCTCAATATTCATATTCTTGCAAAAATTCGGGTTTAAACATTCGTTTTCTCTTTATATATTCTTAAATCAGGTAAATGAGTTGACTACATAGAGACTACATTGAGTCAACTCAAACACATGTTTAAACGGAAGTTCATTTAAATGGTGTTAACAATTGAGCCACTGGATTTGTTCTGTTTCTATTAGTTTTATCACTCCTTCAAACTTACCAGTGTTTACTACTGTTGTATCACATAAGAGAGCATTTATTTTGACATATTTAACTTGATTGTTATCAAATTTTTTAATATTCTGAAAAAATTTGGAATTATTTAAAAAGAAAAGATTCGGCTAACATGATTCGAAAAGTTTTCTCATAAATTATTCGTCACTCGTGAGGTGTTCAAACTTTCGGCATTTTTGGAATAAGTATCAGGTTATAATATATATTCTAATTTTAAAAAATCCGATGGAATTAATTTTAAAATGTATAATAACCAAATATTATCACAAATATAGACATAGATTAATTTAAAACTACAATTCTAAAAATTAAATAAAACCTATTTATATCAACTTACTTTCCAACTCTCTTTCTGTAAAAAGTTTGATAAATAAAAAAATAATAAATAACCTTCCTATTTCAAATTACAGTATAACTAACTAAAATGTTTTGAGTTTTGATGAATTGCATCATTCATAATGACTCAACATGTTTACACTACATATGTGCACTACGGATTACGTACGGATAAGCCCATAGTAAGAGAACTTTCATGAATTTATAAATTACTTCCATAAATAGTTCCATAAATACATAAAAAAATTATTCTAACTTTCTCCTTCCTACATTTTCTACAAATATATAAACATTTTTAATATATAAACTACATAAAAACGACTTACAAGTATCTTTGCAAACACTCTTAGCTTCATCTTCTCCAGAAGAACAATCTATTTTTTTATCACAAACTTTATTTTGTGGAATGCATTCGCCAGAATTGCATTTGTAACCAGAACAAGCTACAAAAATAAATTTACTTCATAGACTAAAAAATCAGCTTCATTTGTCCTTATTTACAAATATTATAAATATTTATAAATATTGTTTTAAATATTTTATGAAAAAAGTATTTTTTATAAATCTTTCTATTATCATCTTACGAGCCGAAGTTGTCATCCATGTTTTGCAATTAAATTCATCAGAACCATCTTTGCAATCATACATTCCGTCACATCTTGTATTTTTTTCATAACACGCAGAACGGTCAGCACAATAAGCATATCCAACTTCACATTTAAGTGGTACTATTGGTGGCTGCCAGGTACTAATTGCTAAAGTAAAATCATATATCATTGGTGTATATCACATATATAATATACCATTAGTGAAAAATCATTACCACATATCTTGTTTTAAATAAAAAATGCTTAATGCATTAGCTTAATGCGATATTTGATAAAATTCATAAAATTCTCTTTATTTTTTAATTTTTAAAGACATTAACTTTTTTAAATTACTGCGATAATATTAATTACCGCAAAACCAGTTAAACATTATTTAATTTCTTATTATTTATTACTTTAAGGTAATTTTTATTTTCTTTAATTTTTTTTAAATAATAAATAATCAAATTTAATATTACATATTTAAAAATGTTTCCTATTAACAAATTTCTTTTTTTTCTCGACATTTGCATAAATGAATTAAAATATGATTATTTCTTAAATTTCTAATTGTGGCTTTGCAACTACAAATGATTTTTTATTTAAAAAAAATTAGCGAGTAACAAAAATTTACTATTTACTATTTTATTATTAAAATTTACTATTA
This sequence comes from Hydra vulgaris, assembly GCF_022113875.1. NCBI lineage: Eukaryota > Metazoa > Cnidaria > Hydrozoa > Anthoathecata > Hydridae > Hydra > Hydra vulgaris. Next base: position 42,997,337 of record NC_061159.1, on the reverse strand, counting down.
CTATAAATTTACTATTTTATTATTAAAATTTTATTATTAAAATTTACTTATTACTATAAATTTACTATTTTATTATTAAAATTTTATCGCTGTATATATCATTTATTAAAAAATAACCACTGCTATTTAACTTGTGTTATAAAAAAAATAGTTCAACAAACATTTTGTGCAAATTTTTGATGCAGCCGTTTATTTAAAATTAAATTTTGAGTAAAAAAAAAAAGTTTAAAGAAAGAAAGCCAAAAAAACAATTGTGATAAAAATAAACTGTTTTTTTCTAAAAACAAATAAAATTTAAATACTGAACAATATTTAGTGATACTTTTAAATAGATTTGACAGTTAAATTAAACCCAAGCATTAACTTTAATTTTAATAAACTTAAATTTATTTTTTAAATCAAAATTAAATTATATATTTTTATTAATTTATTTTTAAATTACATCATATATCTTTTATCAGAAATCAATTATGTTTTTATAATCTTTGCTTCAAGCTTAAAAAGTCGATGATTACAATAAAACAAAAAACAAAATAAAAATAAACTTTTAATTTTATTTGAGTTTTTTTCATTAGTAAAAAGCGCTTATATCAAACTTTTGTAACAAATATTTTTACATAAACGCCATTCAAAAGTTAATGTGACTTTTTTTAAAATTAATACTTCATTTATCTTACCGCTTATAAAAAAAAGATAAAAAGTTGCTTAACCGAAATGGCTTACTGCTGTACTGATGTAAAATTGCTTAAGACGCATATAAATCGTTCTACGCTCAACAATTTAAAAAAAGACCTGATGTATCTCAAAAAGTTGAGGTTGCAGAGGCAAAAATCTAAACTGATGACTGTTAAGACACAATTACAAAAATTTAAAGTTTGAAAAAAACTCTGCATTTTTATTTTTACTTGTCTTTAATTAAAACTTAAATATTTAATTAAACTAAATTAAATTAAACATTGAGATATAATGACTTCCAGCAATTAATTTGCAAGTTTTGTGTCATGCGACAAAAAAATGATCTTTGATTTCCAGATTTTAACAGAAGATGCACATCGTAAACTACAATTCAAAAGGTTTGAAACCTCAAAATTGCATTTTTTGAGATAGATCCCATCTTGAGTCAAATAACTTGTCTTCAGAAAAATCAATACGGTTTCTGATTCTTTCACTGCTGACACATCAAACTCTACTGCTACTGCTGAGAGAGCTATTGCTCTTGACATATCTAAAGCTTTCAACATAGGTTGACATACTGGTCTTCTTTATAAGCTTGTCTCATATGGTGTATCTGGGTGAATTTTTGAGATTATCAAATCATTTCTTTCTAAATACTTTACTAAAGTCATCATTGAAGGTCAACACTCTTCTTAATTTCCAGTAACTTCTGGGGTACCTTAAGGTTCCATTCTAAGTCCGGTTTTGTTTCTTATTTAGATTAATGATCTTCCCAACAACCTTACATCTAAAGTAGCCTTTTTTGCTACTTTAGATGTAAGGTTTGCAAAAATCAGTTATTTACTGCAAACAATTATTGCAATACTGTCAACATTCCCATATTAATGAATGGCAACCCTCTGAGTCCTTTTCTTTACGTCTTCTTGGATTATTGTTTACTACTGACTTTTCATGAAACCATATATACAATCGATTACTAAATTAGCATCCGCTTAGGTTGCTAATTTAGCAATCTCTCTAGAAATCTCTTATTTGTCCCTGCATGGACAAATAAGAGATATGGACTGTTATCAAATTTAGATTTTTCTTCTTCTTCGGTTCTTCTAATAACACTCTTACTCTTCTAGAACAAAAACACATTTTCCAAAAACACATTTTAAACTTAATTGGACACGCTCTATCTGCTATGCTTGAGCCGCTTTCCCATCTTCATAAAGTTGCATCTCTTTCTCTTTTTTACAATTACAATTTTTACAATTTTTCTACTACTAATACTAGTTGCTGCTCAAAGGAGCTATTAACTCTAGTTCTATCAACTAAAACTCATTCAACACTTGACTCATCATTTAGCAAAGTCTCATTCATTTACTGTATTTGTCCTTGCATGCTCTAAAAACTTTTAAACGTCTAGTTTTTCCACCGCACTTCAAATCTTTGGAACACATTATATATATATATTTACACACTTTTTACACACATATATATATTTATATAGGCATTGTTTTAAAGTGTTGCGTGTAGAGGAATTAATGTACGTCTTGAGCAATTTTTAAGTACGCCTAGAGCAATTTTGGTTAAGTTTTTTATCATTTGTTAACTTTTCCATTAGCGGTAAGATAAAAGAAATTAAAAAAAAAAAACACATTAATTTTTGAATAACGATATGTAAAAATATTTGTTACAAAAGTTTGAAAGAAGTTAAAAATAATTGTTGTAATTTTTTATTGCGATATTTCTTACTTTTTTATAGCGATTATATTCAACGTAATTTTACGCTAAATTTTTTATCTAAATAAAAAAAAAAATTCATCGATCCTTAACTACAATTTTCTTGCAAATGTTTTTGATAAAATTTCAGTAAAAAACTCTAAAAAAAACATCTATATTCTTTAATCGCTGATCAAAAAATGTGGCAATTTATGAAATAATAATTTTTTTTTATTTTACCAAAAATTACTTCATTAATTATTACTCTTTGCTTTTCTTATTAGTTACAGGTATATGGATACCTTTATAAATGTTTATAAATGGCACAAGACATGTTAAAATATTTTAACATGTTAGAATATTTCATTTAAGTTGGTATATAGATAAAAATAAATATTGTTCAATAAATAATTTAAATTTGTTCTTAACAAAGAATACCTCATATTTATTCTCCTTTTTTTATTATTATTCTAAATTAAATTGCTTGGTAACGAACAAAAAAGAGTTTTGTAATTATACGTAGAATGAAAACATTTTTAAGTTTGTTTATAAGTTAAGGAACTTAATTTTTAATGAACAAATTTTAACGAATGTTTATTATAAACAGATACGATTCAAATTATTAAATATTATTTTAGTTAAGCATTTTTTTAAAGCACAATTAAAGTATTGCGTAGAAGTATTTAAAAAGTTTTTTGTTGTTTAAAAAGTCTTAATTATGCAAAAAAGTTTGCATAATTAAGACTTTTTTATTTAATTTAATTTTTTTTTTTTAATTTAATAAAATTTAATTGTTAAAAACAATTTTTATCTATATTTTTATCTTTATATCTATATGTGTTTGTAATTTGTTTGAAATGTAAAACATTTTTACGATAACAAAAAACATTAATGAATTAAATTTCTGCAAACGCGCTCTACACAGCTGTTTTAGAGTGAGCTTTACGGCTTCTTGTTTTTTTTTTGAAATTATTGACTTAGGGGGTGTTACTAAAACATTTATAACTTTTGAAATATTAGAGATAATTTTGTTTTGTAAAAGGAATAAAAACAACAATAAAATGTTTTATCATATGCCATTTAATACAATAGTAAAAAAACCTCTTTTAGTTTATAAAAAGCGCAACAAATGATGAACTTGGTTAAATTTTGGTAATTTGTTGTTACTTTTTATCAAAAAAAAATCAGAAAAATATATTTCTGATAGTTATTATCAAATACACTCATTGTTTAACTATTATTAAAATAAAAAAATCTTACTTAATTGTTAAAGGTAAACTGATACAGTCTTTATTAAAGTCTGCAAGCAAACCGCATTATTTGCAAAATTATAAAAAATGTTGTTAAAGGGGGGATTAGCTGTTAAATGAGCACGTTTTTAAAACTAGAAGTTTTTGTTTTAGAAAATAATTCACTAAGTTTATAAATTCAATGCATTATAAAATAAAACCAGATTTCAAATTTGAAATAATTAGTCTTGAAATTTTAAGCTAAAGCCTTTAAAAAACTTGAGCAATTCTTTTCTATGCATACAGTTTTAATAATATGGTGTTAGGTTGTTAATAAATAAAGACTCTAATAAAATAATTCATGGTCAAAACTGAGTTAAAGTTTTTGAATTAATCTCGCTTTTGTTAATTAATCAATCATTTTTCACAAAAAATAAACGTTTCCTTAAATATACAAACAGCTAATTTAAATTGTTTGATAATGTGTTTCTATTCTCATAAAAAACTTTGATTAACCCATTAATAAGCTGATCCATTAATAAGTTCTTTAAGTAGAAAACGATCTTTGAACACCCAGTTGATAATAGGTTTATGCACCATTCTAAAGAAAAAAGCGCCTAATTTTGTTTATTTTATACTTCAAAATTCGTCTCGCTAAGAAAGTTGTTTTAATAAAATTTATTACATATTTGCTTGGGACGTACAGAATTTAAGGTCACGTGATTGTTTTGAAATGTAAACAATATTTTGCGCATTAAACTAGAAAAATTTGTTTCTAAACTAGCCAAGTTTAAAAACATATTTCATAACATAGCTAGAGGTACAGCAAACAATTTTTTGGTTTTTATATGCAGAAAGGGTTGAAATTTCAATAATTTGGTGCGGATTACAAAAATAATATGATTTTCATTATTTAATAATAAAATAAAAAATATAAAGGCATTAAAAAATAGTTAAAAAATAAAAAAATAAGCAATCCGCACCAAAAATTAGGTAGAATAGACATTTATAAATGCTCCAAATTTCAACCATGAGGCGTGTAGCTATGTTATGAAATCTTAGTTGACCCAAGACAGGTTTTCCGTAAAAACCACAAAAAACAGAAAAGTGATCTTAAATTGTTAGCAATATTTAAACAATAATATTTTTATTCCGTTTAATGTAAATATTTATTTAAAAAAAAAAGATGGGTCTTTTATATTTTTTTATTTGAAGATGAAAACGCTAATAGGAAAAAAACACTATTATTTTAAAGTTAGTGCATTTTAAAAATTTTTTTGCGGAAATACTTTTTTTTTAATTAAACACAAAAATAACTGTGACGTCAAGCTCGCTTTTATATTGAGTGAAACAGCCGTGTCTAAACTACGTATCAAAAATATGCTAATAGCAGACATTAAACTTTTTTATATTTATATATAACGCAAGTGAAAACGCGAAGCAATATAAATATAAAAAATACTTAAAAACCTAAATTATTCTTTGCTAGTCAAAAAAAATTGCTGTTAAATTATTAACAAGGGTTTTTGTTATCAATATGTTAATATTTTTTGTTTACTCTTTTTAAAAATTTTAAAAAATGAAAATAATTTTTTTTTTAATTCAATAACGATTCAAAAACAATTATTCAAAAACAAATTTCAGAAATAATGAAAAAATATATATATATTTTTACTAAACTATATTGAACTAAAATTAATATTAGAATAACAATTGAAAACATAACAAACTTTTCATAATATAATTACATTTAAAATGTTTATAACTATTTGAGTTAATTGTTAATATATATATATATATATATATATATATATATATATATATATATATATATATATATATATATATATATGAAGGGTCCAGGGGAAAAACGATGAGATTCCAAATTTGCCTGAAAAAATTGTGCGAGTGCCATCTAGTAGCATTTTTTGTCCCCTTTCAGAATATCGTATTGCTAAAGGGAAAAAACAATGGCAATCCTACGAAAAAAGCGTTGCACTTAATATTCGCACACATTTTTATCAGTTGTAAAAGTTTCTTTTACTCCTATCTCAAAATGAGATTTTTGGTTATCTCATCGTTTTTCTCCTGCACCCTTCATATATATATATATATATATATATATATATATATATATATATATATATATATATATATATATATACACACATGGATATTATGTATCTAGGGATGGAATTTTCTAATATATTTAATGCATTATTATGTATTTTCTAATTTTTTAGTTTTTATCAATACATTTAAAAAGCTGTGATCAAACTGTAAAAAAAATAAAGATGATACTTATGATATACTAATGATGATAACCTCCTACAATACGACCCTACCACAGAAATGGCAAGGAATGTTGTATTATATATAACAATTGATTACATTTTATGCAAAAATTATAGGGTGGCCTAAAATATATTTTTTGAATTTGATACCGCACATTCTCTCAACTGGTAAAGTTCAATAAAAAAGTTCATAGTTAAATTTTTTTTTTGCTAACTAATGATGGGAATTGGTCCCCATCATTAGTTTCGAATAGTCAAAGTAGCCCTGCTTAGTAAACCTTTTAGTCTATAATGACATAATTCTGAACTGTATTAAAATGAACTAGTGTCAGTGTTACATGCATCAGTTTTACTTATAAGGGTGAGGACAATTATAAGAATGTAGTGACCCATTCCCAGACCAAGTATAGGAAAGCCTGAACCTAGATCTTCTTTGTAGGCCATTCATGAATGAATGCAAATAGTGGAACCAAGGGTAAAAATCTTTTCTTACTGAAATTTTTTCTTTTTCTGAATTTTAAATCACACAATCTTTTACTTGGTGAGGTTCGATAAAAAAAAAGTATATAAATAAAATTTTTATTTATATAAAAATTTTATTTATGTATTATATTTTATTATAAATATAAATAAATTTTTTTTTGCAAACTAATAATGAAAAATGATCCCAGAAACCCTACATTAAAACCATAAATTGACCAAAATTTGTCTAAAAATGTAATGTAAGCAGATAATATGTATCTAAGGACGCAACTTTTTAATATATTTTATATATTATATTTTCTAATTCTCTTGTATATTTTTTTAACTGTTATATCGTCTAAACATTTAAACAGCTGTGGTCAAACTATCAAAAAATAATTATTATATACATGACATCATCATCAGGATCATGATCATTATGATTATCATGATCATGATCATCATCATCAATACATTTTACTTACTACAACTAAGCTCATCAGAGTTATCTCCACAGTCATCTATCCCATTGCATCTTGAATAAAAAGATACGCAATTACCATTTGTGCAATGAAGTTGATTTGATTGACAAACTTTAGGTTCTATGAACAAACAATAATCATACAAAATTTTTTTTTTTTTTAAATAACAAACTAAAGATTATTAAAAGAAAACTAAAAATTTTTCTAACTTACGAGTAGATGGTGTCTGAGTAGTGAATGAGCATCTTTCAGATGATTCATCAGAACCATCAGAACAATCATTATCTCTATCACAAAGCCAATAGATAGGTATACATCGCTTGTTTGGGCACAAAAAGTGTTTCCCATCTTCGGTGCAGTTATTAGCTACAAATTTTTAAAATGTGTACTTTTTGTGTCTTAAATTTATTTTACATTAAAATCAGTTATAAAGTTTCTTAATTATAAGTATCTATTTACAACCAATGAACATATGACTGAAAAAAATAAACAAAAATGTTTCAAGTAGAAAAGTGAAAGTGACTTGAGTAAATATCAACTTACACAAAAGAAATATTTGGAATAAAAAAAGAGAAGAAAAAAAAGATAAAGCAACAATCGTTCAGAAAAAGAAAGATACACAACAATCAAATAAAGTTTTTTCAATAAAAAAATAACAAAAATTAGATTTATTTAAAAATTTTCAGATATAAAAAAAATATATACTACTGCAAGATTTTTCATCGCTGCCATCAATACAATCATTTTCTCCATCACAACGCCATGAATTTAATAAACAACGCCCATCACACAAAAATCGGTCACCACTGCATTCTACAGTACCTTTTTTTATAAAAAAAAAAAAAAAAAAAAGTGATTAGAAAGTAAAAAAAAAAGATAATTTATTAATGAAAACTAAAAAAAAAGTATATATTCTCCAAACTAATGCATATATCACTTGTTTTAAAAGTGTATATTCTCCTAACTAATGTATTTATCAAATTTTTTAAAAGTATATATTCTATAAACTTATGCATTTATCATTTGTTTTATAATTTCAATTATGCACAGGTTAAATGATTTCCACATGCACAGGTTAAATGATTTCCAATAAGATTTAACTTTGACATAACTGAGAGCTTGAAACAACATTTATGATCCCATTCCTTTTCAGATCTTAACCTGTTTTACAGATAAAAAGCATTTTTTGTTGTTACATTAGCAGCAATTATCCTCCTATTTGTATTCACTGATAAAACTAATGCCTTCATATGAAAGTATTAACTTATATTTGGAATAATAAAGAGCACACTGAACAACTCAATTTACACCGCGCTAAACAACTAACACATTTAAATCCACACCTTTTTAAATAACTAAATTTAGTATGGAGTGCATTTAATTATGTCTTAACGCAACTTATTTTACACACACACACACACACACACACACACACACACACACACACACACACACACACACACACACACACACACACACACACACACATATATATATATATATATATATATATATATATATATATATATATATATATATATATATATATATATATATATATATATATATTACGGCGCTATTATAATGGTTGAAGTTTGGCTGCAAGAGCCAAACTTCAACCATTATAATAGCATCGAGCCAAGTCCAACTATGTTTACAATGCGTTTTTGCACCTTGTCTAAAAGAGAAAAGAGCATCATTAGAAGATTCGCCCCAGATATGGCAACAGTATTCCAAACAAGGACGGATTTGAGATTTATAGAGATAGAGAATAGAATCTGAATTAAGAAAGTGTCTAGCTAAATAAAGAGATACAATCTTAGCAGATGCTAATTTTGCAACGGATTTCATATATAGTTTCCAAGAAAGATCAGAAGTAAGAGTTAATCCTAGAAGATGAAGGGTAGATGACTCATCGAGTACATTACCACTCATAAATATAGGAAGGTCTAAATTATTGCAATAAAGATTGTCTGAAAAAAATTGAGTTTTATCTGAACGAAAGTTCACCAGCCACTGTGAGCTCCATCCTGTAGCAGAAGGGAAATCCTTTTCAAGCTCAAATGCTTCCTCCAAGCAATCAGAGAGTGTTGGCTTTCTATCATGACAAGAATAAATGGTAGTATCATCAGCGAACAAGAAGTAAGAAGAAAGTTTATGGAGAAGACCAGCATGCCAAACTTTATCAAAAGCTTTAGAAATGTCAAGAGCGATGGCCTTAACCTCTCCACCTTTATCTAATGCACAATAAAACCTATGGTTTATTACTGTTAGCAAATCAGCTGTAGAATGAGAAGATCAAAATCCATATTGATGATCAGAAAGTAAGTTATTAGATTCAAGATAAGAGATTAAGTGTTTGTTAATTCAATATTCAAAAACCTCGCTTAAGATAGGAAGAAGACTAATGGGACGGTAGTTAGACAAATCAGATCGCTTTCCAGTATTTTTGAAAATAGCGATAACAGATGCTGCTTTCCAGTAGGCTGGAAAACAAGACTCTGATAAGTACTTTTTGAATAGTTTTGAAAGTATAGACGACAGCTCCGGAGAACACTTCTACAAGACTATAACAGGTATGTTGTCCGGACCACAAGCTGTAGAAGGGTCTAAGCAGGAAATCATTTTAGATACAGAAACTGGAGTGATACAAATGTCAAGCAATGGATCAACCTGTTTGACGGTTAATCAGGTAGAACGCAACTAGTGGAATCAAGAGATGATACTGATGAAAAGTTCTTAGCAAACAATCCAGCTTTGTGTTTAGGTGAGGTGACTGAACTGACTGTGTGTTTAGGTGAAGTCTGAACCATACAAGAGATGTGGAATTACAGATTTACCCCTATTATTGATACTATTAAAGTCACGAGAGCCTAATTTTTGTGATGAAATACGAGATTTACATGACCTGAGAATAGCGGACATTAGACAAAACCTTTTTACAATGGTTTCTGATAGATATTGAAGTAACAATTTGGATTCACAATTGCAGCAGCACAATGTGAGGAAAACCATGAAAAAAAATGATGCTTGACCTGGAATTGTCGAGAGGGAACAAAAGATTCCATGCCAGCCTGAATTCACAAAGTTATGTAAGAAGCACATTTGTCAATAGGAAGACGAAAAATTTCTACCCAAGGGCCATCACAAAGAAAATCACAGAAAGAGTCCCAGTCAGCTTTAAGGTAGTTGTAAGAGGTAGGATGATAGGGGGATTCAGATGATGAAGAAGAATCAGATAATAGTTTTAGAGAGATCAAACTGTGATCAGAAGCATTTAAGGGTGAATGTGGAGAAACTGAGCACTGATATATATCAGTCTTCTCTGTTTGAAATTTACCGCCAACGCACAAAAAAGTGCTGACTGGCAGTAATTGTTTGTCCGGCGGGTTAGATTTTAAAAAAATATTTGTTATTTTTACCTCTTTAATTAGAACTTGATTAAGAAAAAATATTTGTTGCAATTTAAAAACACGCTCTAAATTTTTTGGCGAGCGCCTAAAAAAGTGCCAGTCGTAGTATTAGCATGCCTGTAGGCGAGCGCAAAAATGCAAGAGTGCAAAATTGCTCGTCAAACGGAGAAGACTGATATATATATATATATATATATATATATATATATATATATATATATATATATATATAAGGGTGTTTCAAAAAATTGACTTATTAAAATTTTAACTAAAATTGCTATTTATATGGTGCCCCACCCTTGATATTACTAAAAAAAAATTCTATTACATTTGGACCACTCTATCAGTCCGTGCCATGGGCCCAAAGTTCATTTTTATGTCGTTTTTGATCCTTTTTTTATTTCAAATTGCGGGGACCTTTCAATGAATCAATTTAAAAAAAATCTTTTTTGGCAAATTTATTTTTATTAGAATTAAATAAAAATCCAATGTTAAGCTTCATTTGTTTAAATAATGGGTCAATCAAACAACTACATTTTCCAAAAAAGCCTTTTGGCCTTTTTTCACTCTTATATAAAATCTTTTTCAGAGTCTTTGGTATTTACAGCTGGACTTGAACGTTTAAAGCAGCTATAGTCTCAAAAAAGTTGTTGTCAAGGATGTACCTCTTTAATGTGACCGTAAAAGGTCATAGAAGAAGATTTTGACTACCAGAAAAAGTGCAGGAGACACTGCAAATGATCTTAACATTTCACACAGCTCTGTAATTAGTCATGATAGTAATTCTGACTCAGACTTTGGAGCAGATATAGACAAAGAAGAATCTGGCTCATTGATTCTCCTTCCAAAAGATATTCTACAGAAAACAGCACTTACTGCTATAGGAGAGGGACTGTCAGCTAGACACACTGCAATTGTGTCCAGTATCATTGCAAACTCTAGAGGGTCTGTTTCAAATTTTTTTGTGCCTAGTGCAACAACATTTAGAGCTGTAGAAGAGATTTTGACCAAAGAAGGAGAGAAGATTAGAAAACAAAGTTCTACTCCTGCGCAGTCACCAACATCCTGTATAATTTCTACACTTTTATAGCAAGATTGTTAAAGAATTCACAAATGGGAAAGAATTGCAACATCACAGACTCACTGTATTAATTAGGATAAATGGACAGAGCTACTTGGTATTCCACCTCAAACTTCAAGTACAGAAGAGGAGCAGAAAATAGCGATCATGGAACTTGACCAATTTAAAATTACTGACAAGTTTCACAGATGTGTTTTCGATACTACTAATTCTAACATTAAACTAACTACAGAGGTTGACAGGCTTCTATTTCTATTAGCATGCAGACATCGTGTGTATGAAAGACACATTGTTCACTGTTGGAACATCTATCCGAGCAGTAACACAAATGAACCATACAATCCTTTTTTAAAAAAGCTTAAACTTGTGTGGAACTTTTTAGATCATGATTTTTTGGATCATGATTCTACTGTACTAAACAGAATGAAGCTTGAGGATATTACTGACAACTGGTTGCATGATCAATTCAAGAAAACTTTGGAATTCTCTGAAAACTTTATAAAGATGGAAAAGATGAAGAAGGTTAGTGCTTTAAATTATAAATTAATTTTAATGTTGTTTAAAATAGTTTAAACAGCTATCAAATAAATAAAAGTCCACTCTTCTTCATATTCTGTAACTACAGAGGTTCCTCAAGGTTTAATCCTTGGCCCTATACTCTTTATTTAATCCAAATTTAAATCGAATTAATAATATAGTAATATGTTTTTATGATAAAAATATCAGTAAAAAGTTATAATATAAAAGTTTTTAGTAACAATATCTTTAATGAATTCTTTTACTTTTGATATGCCATTTAGAGACAGGAATGTTGACTTAAAGGAATAGAAAGAATTTAGACATTGTGTTGGATTTTAAAAAAATAACAAATATTTTTTTAAAATCTAACACAAAACCATAAAAGCAAAAATGTGGTTTTAAAAGAGAAAGATTTATTCAATGAAAAATAAAAAAACTCATCATCTTGAAATATAAAAACAAGTTTTAAAAAGTAGACAAGAAGATGTTGGAAACTTATTGAATATAATTATAAAGGGAATATAATTTGTAAAGAGACCACTCCGGTCCCTTTACAAAAAGGCTCAACTAGAATTAAACGAACGTTAATATGACCAAAATAATCAATTCAGTTAATAGTCTGATAATACATCTATCAAATTCAAATGAAAACAGAAAACTTAAAAACCATAGGTCACTGTGTTTAAACATGATTTTCTCAGAAACTAGATCCCGCAATGTGGTTGCTTTTCTACCGCGAGGTCACATATGACACTCTTAAAAAAATTCTGTTCAAAGTGTTAAGATTTTCTCAATGATCAGAAAGAATTGCATGTTCAAATTTTTTTGTAATTCACCTCCCCAAGGCCGAGAACTACAGATGAGGAGGCTACTTGTGGTTATAACCCTCTCTCAACTCTATAACTCCAAAACACGAACCTTGATGAACAAGGCCACTGCGCGGAGAAACAAGTTGAGCGCGGTACTACCAGGGACGTGGTGGGAATCGAACTCGGAACCTCTCGCTTATAAAGTAACCTCTCGCTTATAAAGTCAGACTTTTTGTCAGTCGATGTATGTACTGACAAAACTAATTAGAGCATGATATTATTAAAAATTACTATTTTAAAAAGAATATTTTTTTAAACAATTTTTTTTTGCAACTTACTTGAAAAAGTAAATGTTTATACTATTTAAAAATATTATATAAAACACTTTTTAATAAATTTAATAAAATTTGTTCATTTATTAAACAATCATTAGTAGTAATTTGTTACTTAATTTAAAAACGTTTTGCATAACTTTAAAAGTTTAAAAAGATAAGCTTTAATAACGTTTATTTCATATGTAATTAAAAACGTAACCAAAAGTTTCGCTTCGAGTTTATGTTTTTATTTTTATTATAGTACTTATATGATTTCTTTTTTGTTACAAATTTGTTTTTCGTTTCTTTTTTCATTAGGAATTTTATTTTCAACTATCTTCCTAGTTTCTTAGCTTAATGTTTCTACATTCAGAGTATTTCTGAAATTTTTAAATCATCAAAACATATAAACAATCATGGTCAAGCTGTCAAATAAATTCATTTGTATGGTCCGCAATAGCGCTCGATTGCACGCCATTCCTGTCCAAGCCTGATATATATATATATATATATATATATATATATATATATATATATATATATATATATATATATATATACACACATATATATATGTGTATATATATATATATATATATATATATATATATATATATATATATATACACACACACACACACACATATATATATATATATACATATATATATATACACATATATGTATATATATATATATATGTGTATATATATATATATACACATACATACATATATATATAACAGCTATTTTACATTAATATACACATAAACATATAAAAGTAAATTAAAGAGTAAGTAGTTTTGCTGAAAATTTTACTACAGATAGATTTATCTAAATAAATAAATTAAATTTTACCACAGATAGATTTATCTTCATCTGATCCATCAGAGCAATCATTATCTTTATCACATTTCCAACTTATTGGAATGCAGTTTCCATTTTTACATTTAAACTGATTATCTGTACAAGTTGTTCCTAAACAAATAATTTTTTTTTAAAAATTATTACATTTTTTTAAAATTTTTACAAATTTTAAAAAAAGAAAAAAATGTTTCAAAACTGATTATACAGGTTCAAAATAAAATCATTATCTGAGAATTATCTGAGAATTTTTTTTAAGCACCAAAAATTTGAATAGGTTTTGGGCCACATATTGACAGATAACAGACTTGATATAAATATCCTAATGGACTATAACATACAAAGCTCATAAACCTAAAACTTAAACACATTTTTAAATATTTTTTGTATTTTTACTAAGGTTCATTTTCGAAAAAAAACAATTTTCAAAAATTTTCAATTAAAACAGGCTGTGGAGTCAGAGATTCACAATATCTTTTGAGGAGTCGGAGTTGCTTAACAAAATTGAGACTCCAACTCCAATAGAAAACCTCGGCATTGCACATGCATGTACAAAATATTTAACCTTCAAAGAAATTTTCATATATTTGGCAAAAAAAATTTGAGGGGGTTACAAATTTAATATGGTCATAATTTTTGAATGTTGCGAGAAAATACTATGAAATTTCGTTCAATACTATAAAAAATCCATCCATAAAAAATCATGTATTTTAAAACAAGAAAACAAGAAAATTGGAAACATGTTAAAAATATATGGAAAGTTAGATATATATGAAAAATAATGTAGGCAGTTTTTATTAATAAAAAACTTGCAAAATAAAATACATATGAAACTTATAGGAAACCCACAAAAAAAAAAATTTACTGACTATTGAACCAATCTAAAAAAAGGTCTCAATTTACAGACTGATTTATTGAATAAGAGTATGTCACTGTCCTACCTTCCTCACACATATACTCTTTGCGCCGGCCTTGACTAGCCATCAATATTCTTTTGTAAAGTGAAATTCATTTTGGTTCAAAATTAAATAATTAGAAATTGTTTTAAATTTACCCAAACAAAAAAAGAATTTTGAAAAGTTTTTTTTAATCAAAGACTCAACTTTTGTAAAAGTAAACAACCCTAATTTTTACTACATATATAACTTAGCAAATAATTTTGTTTTCTTTTTTTAATTTTGTTTTTTCATATTTATACTTATTTTATTATATTCATTTAATCTATTTTCATTTACTTGAAAGAAATATTAAGTAAAACAAATTTACTAATGTGTTATTGTATTATAGTAGTATTATTGCTAGTAAGTGTGGTCATTATTGCTAATTAGTGTGGTCATTAAAAACTATGATATTAACTAGAGAAAATGTCCTTTGTCAATAATTCCCACTTGAAAGATTCAATAGAATCCAACTTATATATAAGAGAGTAGAAAATTTGATTTGCCTTTGTTTCTTAAATTAAAATATGTAAGAAATAAAGTATGAAAAAAAAAATTATAACATTATTAAGCTTTAAAGATTGCTAAAATGCACATAAATTAAAAAACAAATACACATAAACTATAAAATACACATTAATTAAAAAATAAATACACATAAATTATAAAATACACATTATTAAAAAATAAATATATATATGGGAAAAGAGAACCTAGCTTTTTAGATATGCCATAATAGTATTTTTAGAATAGAAAAAGAGATAACATGACATAGTAAAACATTTTGAAAAAATTACTGCACACAACATAAAGTTATTTTATATATATATATATCGTCAATTTTTTTTACTTAGACCTGTTAAAAAAAAATACCAATAACAAACAATGGCTTTTAACTCCTTTTAGGTTAGTAGAAAAATGAGACCAAAATACACATGCAGCTGTAAACTACATATTATCAACATTGTTTCTATTTTAAGTGTTTAGCTATGATGCTTAATATTATAAAAAAAATATAACAAAATATTATAGAAAAGTCTTTTTTTTTAATTTAAAAAGGTTTAGCTCTATTTTGAAATACTAATTTTCTTCAATAATGAATACTCACTCAACACACAAGTTCTGTATTATTTGTTTAATAAAACATTAATTAAATATATAAACCAACATACTTGCTTTGCATTCTCCATTTTCATAGATCTCAGAACCAGGACATGTGCAATTATCATTTCCATTGTCAATGAGATTACCAGGACAGGTACATCGATAGAATGGATAAATACCAATAGGTAAACAAAAGAATTTACAAGTGGTATGATCACATGGGCTAGTATCTATAAAAAAAAGCAAAATTACAATTTAAAAATACTCATAGATAGACATGGCCTTTCATAGATAGACATGGCCATTTATAGATAGACATGGCTGTTCATAGATGGACATTGTTGTTCATACATGGCCATGAAAATTCAAGTAAGCATTCAGCATAGCAACATACAAACGTTCAAAATTTGAACTTTTATGTCTGTTACAAGATACTAGATACATATTTCATATAATACAAATACATATAGGCAACCATTAAGATACCTACATATTATTAACATATGTAATATATGTACCTATATATTATTAATATATGTAATATATGTACCTATATATTATTGATATATGTACCTATATATTATTAATAGATGTAATATATGTACCTATATATTATTAATATATATTATTAATTATAATATTATTAATTATATGCGGTAGTGGTGTACTGGTAGAGTGCTCGCTTCATAAACGAGTGGTTCCGAGTTTGATTCCCACCATGTCCCTGGTAGTACCGCGCTCAACAAAATAAGTAGCCTCCTCGTCTGTAGTGGCCTTCTCGGCCTTGAGGAGGTGAATTAAAAAAAAAAAAATGTACTTATATATTATTAATATATGTAATATATGTACCTATATATTATTAATATGTAAACTGTTAAAATACATACAACTATTACAATGCAAAAGTTAATTTGCGTATTATGTTTGTATGTACGGTATGGTTCATATCAAAAAAACTAAAAAAGAAAAACTGACCAAAGTCACTCAGATTGGTATTGCCAATTCTAAAATATATTAGGGTTTACATAACTTTGCTGATCCTGCAGGAGGTTAAAGCCTAAATTTCTACAACCATGTCTTCTAAGAAATAGCTTAAAAGTCTGTATATGAAAAATATAATGTAATAAAAGTATTACCCTTGGTTTGTTTTTCTGGCCAGAAAGCTTTCACATCCATTCCATTAAAAACCGATTGGATAATAATTTCTGGATTTGCAGAATTTTTTTTATCTATTTTTAAAATAGAGCGTTTAACCCAGTCATCCCAAAAAACGTAATTTTTAAAAATTGTGATTGAATAAGGATGTAAAACTTCTGTTGTTATAACCTAAAGTAAAAACTTATTTCATTTAATGTATTTAATAATATCTAATATCATATAATAACTAAACTTTAATAAACTTACAAGTAAAAAACATTTTTTTTTTTTTTAAATATTATAAAAAGATGTGGGACAACCAATTCATTAACTATAGTATGAGGAAACTCTCAGTAGTGTAACGTTAGGTCATTGTACATAAAGATTGCTTGTAATGTTAGGTTATTGCATGTAACATTAGGTTATTTGCATGTAACATTAGGTTATTGCATGTAACAATAAGTTATTGCATGTAACATTAGGTTATTGCATGTAACAATAGGTTATTACATGTAACATTAGGTTATTGCATGTAACATTAGGTTATTGCATGTAACATTAGGTTATTGCATGTAACATTAGGTTATTTTACATATAGATTGCTATTTTTTTTGTTTTTGTTTTGTTTTGCAGTTATTTACACCCTCCATCATTCAATAACTTATTTATATCTTTCTGTTGTTTTTAATCACAACTATGTGGGATTGTGAATTCTTCAAAACAATATATAAACAAATTATCTTTTAAAAATTGTTTTAGCAAGAATTATTTTTATAACTGTTTATCTCAAGGTTAAACAAGTAGTTTTTATTTTTATATAAAAAAATTAAAAAAAAAAAAACAATAATAAAATTAAACATTATTAGTGATATTTTGGATTGTCATCTAGTAGACTTCATTTTTCTACATTTAGTAAAAATATGCACTGAATCATTAGTTGCTCAGTACGGCAATGAATACAATCTTACAGCACTGGGTGTGACACTATGGTAAGCCACGCATAAATTATTCTTAGGCTAGCTGGATAATAAAGTAAAAAGTCTAAATGTGGTATGTACTCGTGATATCTTCTTGGCTAATAAATATTCTATACTTTTCTCACAATTTTTGATGACAACAAACAAACAAAAAAATGAAATGTAAAAAACAACATAATACTGAATTTGAACGACAGTTAAGACACATTTTCACTTAAGAACCTGTTTTAAGTATATATTTTAATTTTTTTGTTTACTTTTTCAATTTTAACATTTAATGTTGAATGTTTAAATTTAACCCTATTTTTAACATAAAAGACAGTAAACCTGTGTATATGAGACTTATTGTGTGGGTGACTTTTTTCAAAAGGTCTAAGAAACTATCAATTTTAGTTACTTTCAAACTTAGGTTTATCTATTTTTTCTACAGTTTGGAGATACCAAAATGTTTTAACAGCATACTGAAATAGGGAACTGCTGGGGGCTTCACTACATACATTGACTAACTATATAGGGAGAAGATAGATACAAGGAATGGAGAAAATAGAATACAAGGAATGTATTCTGAAAGGAGAAATAAATACAAGGAATGTTGCTACATCAACTAAAAGAATGGGCAGCAATTATATATTTCATCATTCTTTCTCTTTTTTTTCTTTTTCCGAAAAAAAAAAAAAGCCATATAAGAAAAAGTAAGCAAAAAAAAAAAAGGCAAATATATATATATCTATATACGCTATATTAGATAGAGATATATATATATATATATATATATATATATATATATATATATATATATATATATATATATATATATATATATCTAAATACGCTATAGTAGATAGAGAGATATATATTTATATACACTTTACTAGATCGAGAAATATATATATATATATATAAGCTATATTAGATAGAGAGAGATATCTATATACTCTATACTTGATATATATATATATATATACATATATGTATATATATATACATATATATAATCTATATATGCTATATTAGAAAGAGATAGATATATATCTATATACGCTATAGTAGAGAGAGAGAAAAAGAGAGAAAGAAAAAGAGACAGGCAGAGAGAAAGAGAGCAAGAATATATATATATATATATATATATATATATATATATATATATATATATATATATATATATATATATATTATAGTTTTAAGCTCATATTTTTATTTTTAATATCCCAAAATTTAAAATAAAATTCAAAAATAAGGATTCAATGAGTAGTCAAGGAAGAAACTAAAAACTTGATTGGGTAACTGTTATCTTCTGTTACAAATGGAGGCCCCTTAAAAATTTGTGATTAGACCTATTTTGTTCATAACAATTATACTTATAAATGTCTATGTTGATAACTGGAAATTAATCTTAAAGTTGTACATAGATGACACAAAATTATTTGTTAGAATTGATGAAAATAGTATACTATGCAATACAACCGAATTTCAATCAGATATAGACAAAATCACTATTTTGAGTCAATTAGACATCATAATGTCAATGATGTCATTTATACTCAGTATACTTTGATTTACTGATTACACATCAAAATAGCAAATAGTTGTTAATATAGATAAATACAAAACTATGCATATTGACTGTTCAATATGCAGATACAAGATATTATTTAAATATAAACAAAAACTTATTTTGAAAGTAACCTTGGTATTCAAATTAAGTTAAGTTAGTTAATTCTACTCTACAGCAAACCGAATGCTTAATATGCTAAAATATAAATTTTCATATCAAGGTTGTATTCTTTGGACAAACCTATTTACTTCAAATATTAAACCTCTAAATTTTCAATACTTGCATGGAACCTATATTTATAGATTGAAATTAAAGAACTGAAAATAGTTTTAAAAGTTACAAAGATTCTTGATGTAACAAAACATCTTAATTAAGAAGAACAGCGCAATCATTTAGGTTTTTCACTAATTTTAGAAAAACAAAAAGCAACCACATTGAAAATATAAAATTTGAAAACTACATTAAAAGGTTTTAACTATTATTTGCAAAATATTCACAACCAAAAAACTATTAAATCTGATTTTAATTAAATATTTAAAAACAAAAAACAAAATTTTGCAAATTAAATAATTTTATACTTATATATTCTATAAGAATACAATAAATGTTATTTATATTTTATAATAACATTTATTGCTTTCTTATAAAAATCTATTTTGTTTGGCAAAAAAAGTCAATTTGGAAATAAAGTGGAAAATCAAGCAAAAAGAAAACCACAAAGAAATACAATGTATATCATTTACTTTTCGGTTCTTTCCATCTAAGTCAGATGATTCAATCTTATCGGTATTAGCATCAGCCCAATACAATCTGTTTTCATCATAATCAATAGCAAGGCCATTTGGCCATTTAATATCATCTATTATAATTGAGATGGGGTTTGAACCATCCATATTTGCAGATCCAATTTGAGGATTACGCCCCCAATCTGTCCAAAACATTATTCTAAAATATATTTAAAAATATTTCTGAATGTTTTAAAAAAAATTTTTTCTATTAAAAATACTTTTAAATAAATTTACTAAACATATTTTTGTTTGCTATATTAAAATAAAAAATTATATGTTATAATAATATTATTTACAGGGCTGTGGAATCAGAGTCAAAATCAACACTTTTAGCGGAGTCGCTAAACAAAATCGCGATTCTGACTCCAATAGTAAAACTTCTTGATATTGCAAGTGCATGTACAAAATATTCAAGTAATCTTACATTCATAAACCACCAAAGAACTTTTTATAAATTTGGCTAAAAAAAATTTTTTCAATTATCACCTAATGTTTTTCTAAAGAATTCAAAGAATTTTTAAAAAATTTGCTTTGGAATCCGAGTCGTACTTTGAAAATTTCAACAATTGGAGTCAGAGTCTATACTTTTTTTTCACATTCCTGACTACACATCCCTGATTATTTATTTTATATTTAATATATTTTTTATTCACTGTTGAGTTTAGTATATGTAAACAAATGAATTGTGACAAATCAATCTATACTTTTATACTTTTTTGTTATTTTTAGATAAAAATTTTATATTTTAACAAGACACATGTTGATAACAATTTGTGTTCTTTTCAAAATATGAGTTTGTTTGGTTATTTTGTGTTGATCATGGTATTATTTTTTTAGTTTAATGTTATCAGTTTAAAAAATAATTTCTAAAATATATTAAATGAATTTAATGATTGAATTTATAAAATGAGTATTTAAATTAATTATGTTGATAACTTTGATGGTTAATATAATATATAAAATTTTAAATTTGTTAAACTTAAACAATTTTTTTCACAATGAGGTTTTTTGATAAAAGGGTTTTATCAAAAAAAAAGTAAAGTTTCCTTCAGCATTAAAACAATTTATTACTGTAGAATGAGCTCGTAATGTTGTTACCTGTTTGAATTTATTATAAATAGGATTTAGCATGATCTTTCCCTTTATACTTTTGAACTCACGCGATGAGGTAGTCTTAAAACTTAATAATCTGTTAATATCTGCTTAATCAGTAATAAGATCAAAAACTTTGCTTTGTCAGCTTAATTAGTAATAAGATCGACAATTTTTATTTGATAACTTCTGTAGTATGAAACTTAGGTTTTACCATTAAGGAGGATGAATCTTATATTTGAACTAGTAAAGTAACTTTTAAAGCCAGGTAATTTATTTAATTCATGCATTAAAAAAATAACACAATTCAAGTCCTTTGTCAATTGTATTAATCTGTAATTTTTAAATTAGAAGACGATGATGAAAAGGAAATTTTATTTTTTCGTTAAGTTAGTGTTTATCTCAAAAAGCCTTGCATCTCACACAGTCAACTCACACAGCACAGTCAACTCTATGTTACATGTTGAAGAACAAGATCGTTTAATACCTCATTTAAAAAAAATATGCTTTTATATAAAAAACCAGATTGTTTGATCGTTTGTTTTTCCAAGTTGTTAAACATTTATTACGAGGTATGTCATTTATTACGAGGTATGTCAAATATTACAAAAATAAGGTTGTATTTGTAAAGTTTCTAATTTATATATTTTTCTTAATATATATATTTATTTATATTTGTGTGTTATTTGTTATGTGTTTATATGTGTTAAGGTTATATGAATTTATATTTTGTGAGTGTTTCTATGATTGTGATATAATGCTATTTTTTTATAGTTTGTTGTGGTTATTATGTTGTTTGCATGGATTCAAATTGTTGTAACTTGACTTAGTTTATAGCAAGAGTGTTGACCTTGCTAGCCAAGTGGTTTACTTTGCAGTAATGTGACTGGATTTTTTTGATTATATTAATTTATTTATAACTTTAGTTTAAGTTTTCGATAGAAATATGTTATATTTACACATTGCTATATTATTTTTAAACATCTTATTTAAATGACTAGTATTAGAGGTAGAATATACATAGATTATTATATTATGCTCTGTTTTATTTGCTTACACTTTATTTTAAAGTGTAAGCAAATAAAACATAATATAAGTTTAATAAAGAAAACCAAAAGTTCAACTTTTATTATATTAAGCATCATTTTTACACACTCTTTGATGCTTAATTAATAATATTGACGCTATAGACGTTGATGTAAAATGTGTGAGAAAAATTAGGAAATATTCCTTGTTTAAAACATGTTTATATGTGTTATAAAATGAAAACATAAAATTAAGGTGGTAGAGTGCAATTAAAATACAAAATTTTGATCAAAATATGAAAAAATTTTATTTTAGTTTATTTTATTCAAAATTTTATCCTCTTTCTTTTGATGTATGTATGGAACAGAAATTGTTTTTTGAAATGTGATAAAAATCTACATTTGCAATATTTTTTACCTTAGCAACGCCCTAGCAACCACAAACATATCTTCTTTTATTATATATGTTGAACAAAATTGCAAGCTAATTTGTCTTTTTGTTATGTCTATCATGCTTAAAATTGTTTGTTTATCAACTTTGCTTTTAAACAAATTAAAATACGTTATGACGCTATAGACGTGTCGTAGACACGTCTATAGCGTGGATAACGATTAAAAATTGCAACAGTGTGGGGATTAAATTCTTTAGGAAATTTTTTTGTGCATTTCCCATCTTTCATGCATGGAGAATTGGGATTTAAAATTTTATAATAGAAGAATTGTCAATATAAAAGGTAATTAAGTTGATAACCGTTGGGTTGTACCTTATAACCCATGACTTTCTAAAAAATATCAAGCGCACATAAATGTTGAAGCCTGTATGACAATCAAGTCAGTTAAGTATTTATATAATTACATTTACAAAGGGCATGACTGTGCAAATATGGGGATAAATAAGCAAGTTAACCATAATGAAATAAAGTCATTTTTAAATTGTCGCTATGTCTCAGCTCCAGAAGCATTGTGGCGAATATTTGAGTAACCCTTAAGTGATATGTCACATAACATCATTCGACTTCAGGTTCATCTACTAGATAATCAGTTGAAATATTTTGTAAAAGGTGAAGAACAGGCAGCTTTAGACAGCAGTGCAGCACAGCATGACACTCATCTGACTGCATGGTTTAAATTAAATGCTGAAAATGAACAAGCCCGACACACTCCGTATGTTGAAATTTCTTACCACTTTGTTTTTGATAGCAAAAATTGTATATGGAAAGTTAGGCAAAGAGGTAGCAATAAGGTGATTGTAAGGATGTATAAAGTAAGTCCAATAGGTGAAGTATTTTATCTTAAAGTATTACTTTTGCATGTTAGAGGTGCAGTTTCTTTTGAAGATTTGCTTACTGTTAATGGTACAGTTTTTATTAAAATCCGTGAAGCATGTCCTCAATTATGTCGGCTATAAGACGACTGAGAATGAATGGAGCTGAATAGAGAAATACGTTAACTGAGGATGATGCAACGTTAAAATCTTTGGAATGCTTTTAAAGATTTTATAATGGAGGATTACATTCATCATTCCATGCCACCGATAATTGCTGAGCAGGCAGCCCTGCGTCAAATAATGAAAACAAAGAGTCTAGATTGTTTTTTATGGATGGCCCTGCAGATTGTGGTAAAACATTTACATAAAATTATTTAATTGCTGAAACCAGCAGTGAACATATTATAACTGCAACAGCTGAATGGACAGGAATAGCTGCAACTCTTTTAAAAAAAGGATGTATACATTATGGTTTATTCAAACTTCCTGTGCCGATTTTAGAAAATAGCTCAGGCAATGTAACTCCAAATTCTATACACAGACAACTCTTAGGGCAAGTTAGCCTGTATTTACTAGATGAGGCATCCATGATACCCAAACATGCTTTAAATGCCATTGATAAGTTACTTCAAAATGTTTGCAATAACAAGTTTCTTTTCGGTGGTAAAATTATTCTTATGGGACTTTAGGCAAATACTTCCGGTTGTAAAGAGAGGGCAACCAGCAGATATTGTTAAAGCCTGTATAAAATGTTCTCAACACTGGCAATATGTTCAGATGGTTCCTTTTGCGGGTGCATTGAAATTCCTGAGCAGTACTTACTTGGAGCAAATGAATCAATAGT
Organism: Hydra vulgaris; assembly: GCF_022113875.1. Taxonomy (NCBI): domain Eukaryota; kingdom Metazoa; phylum Cnidaria; class Hydrozoa; order Anthoathecata; family Hydridae; genus Hydra; species Hydra vulgaris. The sequence goes on along the minus strand of NC_061159.1, from coordinate 42,972,761 downwards.
AGACAAGATTTTTGGATTATTCAAAACGTGCCATTTTGATACCCACTAATGTAGATTTTTGATACCCACTAATGTAGATTTTTGATACCCACTAATGTAGATTTTTGACATCCACTAATGTAGATACATTAGCAATAAATAAAGAAGTTTTGGAGTGTTTACCAGGTAATGTTAAAGTTTATTTAAGTGCTGATACTATTGAAACAGATAATCTTAATGAAATCAATAATTTTTCTGTTGAGTTTTTAAACATTCTTACTCCATCGGGAATGCCTGTTCATTGCTCAAGACTAAAAATTGGTGATGTTATGTTACTTCGAAATTTAGATCTTAAAGCTGGACTTTGCAATAGTACCCGATTGATGGTGCATGCTCTACAAAATAATTACATTGATGGGCAAGTTCTAACAGGTGTTTCAGTTGGCAAGAGGGTATTTGTTCCTTGGGTTCAGTTAACACAATCCGATTCAAATAAAGTTGGTATTTATTTCAAAAACCCTTACTTTTCAAATGGTCAACTCTATGTTGCATGTTCAAGAACAAGATCGTTTAATACTTTATTTTTTAAAATTGATGAACATTCACTACAAGGTATGTCATTTAACAAATGCTACAAAAAAAAATGTTGTATTTACCAATGTACTAAATCTATAAAAAATTAATTTTTTGCTATTAAACACTTCATTTTTTATAAATAATTTAACAGTAATTTATAGTTTTGGTAAGTATTTTTATATGTTATTTGATGCGTAAAGTGTGATATTTATTATTTGTTTATATACAGTATCGGACAAAAAAAGTGCAACCAAATAATGCTAATTTAGTTTCTTTATATAAAAGTGCTGCATTTTTTCAATTTAGAGAAATAACTATGTAACTGAGACAACGTTATTCAAGTTTTATTCACAAAGTTCATTATTTGTACACAAAAATTAATAAATCAATCAAAAGTATTAAAAAAAGTTGATTTCCTTCTGGACAAAACAAATGCAACTCCACAAAATGTTCACCAAGCTGTATTTCGCTATCAATAATTTGTGGCGAATCCTTTGTTGTCAATCACAGCCTTGCATCTTTGAGGCATAGATTCGATCAGGTGATCAATGAAAGTTTGTGGAATCGCTGCCCAGGCCTTTTGGATTTGTTCAAACAGTTGATCCTTAATACGAACACCTTCACGATTAATTCTGCGGTTGACGAAATCCCACAGGTTTTCGATAGGTTGAGATCCGGAGATTGAGGCGGCCAATCCATCACCGATAGGTGGTTGTCTTGAAACCACTGCTTGACTACTTTTGCAGTGTGTTTCGGATTGTTGTCTTGCTGAAAAACCCATTTTATTGGCATATTTCATTCAGCATGAGGTAACATAACATCTTTCAGGATATTTTTATACATGAAACGGTCCATTATTCCATCGATTGTATTGTATTGTATTGTAATGTATTGGACCTTGACCAATTGTATTGTAATGTATTGGACTTAGACCAAATGATTTTAATGTTTTGGACCTAGACTGTTAGCAGAAAAACACCCCCAGACCATTACATTGCCTCCACCATGCTTATGGCAGTAACGTAAATTGAGGCATATACTGACTGAATTACGGTTTACATGTCTCTTATATAGTAAAATGAACCTGTGTGAACCTGTTCTGGAAGATTCTAGATGCTTCTTTTTGATGCTTCTGGAAGCGTCTGGATGCTTCTGAATGTTTCTGGATACTTCTGGATACCTCCAGATGCTTCTTATGGAAACTTCTGCATGCTTCTGGAAACTTCTGGATACTTCCTTTAATTATTGAAAAACTTCTGTGACGTTGACACGAACCAGACTTAAGAAAATGAAATAAACCAAAAAAGTTGCACTTGTTTTGTCCGCTGTAAAATGGCACTTGTCAACGAAATTCTGCCTGTGTGCTGTCACCTGTCAGCTGATTGCTCATGTCATGGCATGCTTACTCCAGGCTCCTGAACTGTTTGCTGTGGTAGTATAGTTTGTTTTGTTTTTAAGACATGTAATATTGGGAACACTTTTTAGCATTGTTCGATGTTGGTTGCAAATGTTTTGTCCAATACTGTATATGTTAAGGTTCTATTTTGTATATATTTTTTAAGTATTTATGTGTAACTAATGTGTAAATGGCTGTTATATATGAAGTGTATTTTGTGTTATAATGTTTTCTGTTTATAGTTTGTGAGTTGTTATTATGTTGTTTTCATGGTTTCAAAGTGGTGTGACTTGGCTTTGTTTATGGCAAGAGTGTTGTCCTACCTAGCCAAGCGGTGTATTTTGAATAATGTGACTTGGCTTTGTTTATTGCAAAAGTATTGTCCTTGCTAGCCAAGCGGTGTACTTTGAATAATGTGACTTGGTTTTGTTTATAACAAGAGTGTTGTCTTTGCTAGCCTAACGGTTTACTGATATAAAACACATAATAAAATCTTTTTTTAATCACAAAATGTGTACTTACAAGTATATTATGCTGTTAGTAAAAAAAGTATTTATAATAAAATCTGGATAACTCAATAACCCTTAAATAAATCAAAGTAATTTTAAAATTCCAGTTGAGCCTTTGTTAATGGATACCAATAACTTAAACATTTTTTAATAAGCTAATTTCTTGGTCCCTTGGTGGTTCAGTTATTAATTCTTTACTGTAATATTTTGTGCTATTTGTTATTGATGTTGTTGTTTATGATGTTATTGATGTGATTTTTTGTGTTGATAGACAACTTGGCGTCAGTGTCTATCATTAAAAATGATTATTGGGTTGTTTCATATTGAAACTTTATTTAAATAATTTTATATATGAATAGTAAGTTTCCATTTGCATTAAGTATCGATTTTTGGCACAATCAACAGGTTTAATAACTTAGGCAGTAAAAACAGCTTAATTGAATGAATTTGTTAGGAGTTTTTTTTACAGAAACATTTTTCAAATAGATAAAGCTAACTTATTTAAAACAATAAGTCTTTTTGGCCTGTTTTTATATGTCCAATTTTGCTTTTTAAATAAATCTTGATGAGAGGGTTAAACATTATTATAGCCAAGTATCCAAAAACACCTGAAGAAATATTACACAACTGTCTCTTATATGTTAAAGATCCTTTTATGTATAAAATATTGTAGTATATTAAGTAAATAAGTACAGTTCTAAAGTAACCAAAAGCCAAAAACTTAAAATCAACTAATTTTTTGCTGTTTACTTGAAATATATAGACCCAATTAAGAACAAGTATAAGAAATATTCGGGTGTGGAATAGACTTACCACAACCCGTATCCTACGGGTCATGACAGCTAGTTTATTTAAGTATGGAATTTACATGAATTTAAAGAATGCTTTTTTATATCCTTTAAAGTTAAATTTTAAAAAGTTAAATAAAGTTCCATATTGCAATTGAAATTAATTTTACGCTGTGTTAAAATCTTTTAAACAATATATTCTTATTCTTTTTTTTTAATTTTGTTTAGTGATCAAAAAAATGGCATGATCTCTTTGCTCTGGTAAAAAAATAAAAAAATATTACAATTTTATAAATTTTTCTAAAAAAATCATATTTTTAATTCATTTTTTTGTTTTGTTTTTGTTTAATCTAATTCATTCCTGACAAGGCTGCAAGCAAACACTGTTAAGTTAGCAGTTGCTAACAAAGAATAAAGTTAAAGAGAAAACAGTAATAAAGAGTAATAAAGAAGTATGAGTCAAGAAAACATGGTAGGAAAGACTTTTGAAGGATTGAAATGTGGGAAAAAAACTATATGAATAAACAGAGCATGCTGGGATACAGTAAAAGGGTGAATGAAAAGTCACAATAAAAAGAAGCAATCTTTTCAGATTCTAACATTGCAATCGATCCATGATTTCTATGAGTAGTGTTTGATAGTACAAATGGGTTGCTTAGGAATTAATTTAGGAATGTTGACAGCATTGTGACATGTGTGAGTTTTTTCGGAGTTAAAGTTCACAAGCCAATGCAAGCCCCAATCTGTTATAGAAGTGAGATCAAAATCAAGATCAATATATATATATATATATATATATATATATATATATATATATATATATATATATATATATATATATATATATATATATATATATATATATATATATATAACCCTGTATATTTTAATAGCATCTTAATAAAATACAAAACAATATGGATATAGATTGTTGTATTTTACACATATTTACGTTTACATAAGGTTGTGTTAAATTTACAAATTTGGGGTTGTTTGGGTTTTGGCTATTTGTAGTGAGTACTTTTTTACTGCAGTATGGAATAGGCGTAAGTCGCGGGGTAAGGCATAAGTGGCAATGATTCAACGTTTGTCTGACGGGATAAACTAGTTATAAATGCTGATTCTCATCGAAACGCTAGTAATAATAGACGCGACTCTGAGGAGATGTTTATTACTTAATCACTACACAAATTATGTTTACAATTAGAATTAATGTTTTTTTTCCATTATTAAATGCCTTTCATTGTTGTTATCATATTTTTTATTTTGTGATCGGTTTTTTGTTTTATAAGTTTTTGTCTGGTGATGCATATCTTCGTTCATATTGGTGTTAATAAAACAATTTTTTTTAAATTTATTTTTATTGTTATTATTGTTGTGGGTGTATAGCCTGTCTTATTTATTTTTAAATATTCCTCTATTAATCTTTATTTTTGTCTTGACAACTGTCAAAATATGCTTTGTCTAATAAATAATTCTCCTTTATTCTAATGCACTTCATTTCTTCCCTCAGGCGTTCACTGCTCGTGTGTGACCATTCGGTGAATTTTATATGCCAAAGTTTTTAAATAATTAATCTTACCCTTTTTTAGGATGCAACATCAAAGCCCTTGGTTTATCTAAAACAGCATTATTAACAAGAATTTTTTTATGTTTTCCTTGTAAGTTGATTATTCCTATTTCTGCAAACCCTGCATCACAATAATAAAGATTTCCATTCATCCAATCATATGAAAGCGCTTCAATATGAACACGAGAGTTATTCAACTGTAGAAGTGTAGAGACATTGCCTAAAGAATATATTTACAAATTTTCAGGGCTCTTTTATCATCAAAAATTTTTAAAAAACAAAATTTAAATTTAATACAAATAATATTAACCACAAAACTGTATAATTCAAATTACAGTAATATAAACCATAAAACTGTGTGATTCAATTAAAAATTATATTAAGAAGCTTAATGATAAATTAAAGCTTGATTTTACATATCAGTAAAATTTGCATATGATATTTGCTGATTTATTTTACATATCAGTAAAACTAGCATATGATATTTGCTGATTTATTTTACATATCAGTAAAATTTGCATATGATATTTGCTGATTTATTTTACATATCAGTAAAATTTGCATATGATATTTGCTGATTTATTTTACATATCAGTAAAATTTGCATATGATATTTGCTGATTTATTTTACATATCAGTAAAATTTGCATATGATATTTGCTGATTTATTTTACATATCAGTAAAATTTGCATATGATATTTGCTGATTTATTTTACATATCAGTAAAATTTGCATATGATATTTGCTGATTTATTTTACATACCAGTAAAATTTGCATATCATATTTGCTGATTTATTTTACATATAAGTAAAATTTGCATATGATATTTGCTGATTTATTTTACATATCAGTAAAATTAGCATATGATATTTGCTGATTTATTTTACATACCAGTAAAATTTGCATATGATATTTGCTGATTTATTTTAGCACAGCATTAACATGCAATTAAAAAAATAAAAGCTTTTTGATTTTAAAGAATTTTAGTTTTAAGAACAACAGAAAATATCGCGTTAAATTAACATTTAAATTTATTATCTACATTTTAGAATTAAGAAACAGTTTAATAAATAATTTAAATACTTGTTTTTTTTATAGAACATTGTAATATATCTTGCTTTGATACATTTTCCTTACTAAGCTACCACTTTTTTTTTAAATGTAAAAAAATGTAAAAAAAAAGTATATAAAATATTATGTAAAGTGAACTTAATTAATTTTAACGAAACTTCATAAATACATGTTAAAATAAACTTTTTAGTTTTATGCACATAAATTATGTTCATTCACACATACTAAAGTAAATATCCATACATAAACAAATATACTATAGTAAACACATCTAAATTAGAAGACTCTTACTTAGTCCTTTAATTAATATCTTCTTAAATTATCTTATCTAGATTATCTCTTACTATAAATCTTTCATGGAAACCATAATATCAAATCCTTTGTTACCTGCTAAGGTAACAAAGGATTTTTTGGTTTTCTTTATTGTGCTCATCATTATCCTACTCCATTCTCTACTTTTATCTTACTCAATTTCTTATTCACTTTTTTACAAACACTATCATCATATTTAGGCTGATTCTTCAAATAATGATAAAAAAAACCTTCTTTTAATTAAGGCCTAAAAACAAATTGTAAACATAGTTGGACCTTAGTTGTCAGGCAGTAGCCTCTGTCTCATTTTTGTTGAGTTCCAATTCTTTCTCTTTTCTACAAGTACGACCTTTCTTTCTCTTTTCTACAAGTATGACCATGGTTGCTGTGTAAAAGAGGTATAAAATTTTGCTCATTTTGTCATCTTACGTTCTACCATAAAAAAAAAAAAAATCTGGCATGACTTGTTACTCAGCAAAGTCACATTTTGTTGAATAACAAGTCAACAAGTTTGTTGTAGTTGTTTATATTTTGCCAAACATTAGTGCTTTATAAATCCTTTTCCTTTTTTTATGTTTTCCTGACTCATAATTTACATCTTTTTTAGTCTTCTCTCAACCATTTTCTTACTTTGTAACTCTTGTCTTTACTTTTTAGTAACTCTGAACTTAAGCTTTTAACTTTATAAAATAAACAAACAAAAAAAAATACTTACATTGATATACTAAGAACTTTTTTTTTTTTTTTTTGTTTATTTTTTGTTTTTGTTTATTTTTTTATAACGCTTATAAGCATACCTAGGCTCAGATTTTAGTAAAAAAAAGATTTAAATAAAAATATATGTTCAAACAATGAACAACCATTTAAATGGTTTACCAAAATTTATAATTAATTGACAATCAAAAAAGAAAAAACTTATACAGGTTTATGTTTTGCAACGTAATATAAATTAATGAAGTCATTATGTAGTAAAGCATAAACCTCAATATAAAAAAGAATGTAAATGAAGATCCTGATTGTAATGAAACTAGTGACTAGAACTAGTTACTAGTTTCATTACAATCAAACTAGAGCATTATTGAATATGAAAAAGATTTTGTAGATTTTGTTCCAGAGAATATTGAAAAATCGGAAAAAAAAATACAAGGACAAAATTACTAATATCTAATAATGACATTATTGTCAGCACTAATATAGAAACTGATAACAGCGGTGTTATAGTAACTGATATTGAGTCAAAAATTGAAATTGAACGCTCTTCTTATTTTTCAACAGAAGCTTTGCAACCTCTGCAGAAATGTCTTTAAACTCATGGTGGAAGAAATACACATACTGTGGGTACAAAAGGAAGTTGCTCTGTTCGATTTGTTCCTGACCAACCCATGATCCAAAACAATAGAGGTACATCCATTTGTGCATCTAATTGTAAGAAACAGGTTCCTGTTTCTACTTGTGGTGATGGGCTTGTTTGTGGTAACCATGTTAGTCCTCAAGATGGCCAAGCGCGTCAACAAGTTAGTTTTGCCATCTAGCCTGAATTAAAACTGACCTGAGAACATGTTGAAGTTGATGACAAAGAAAATGAAGATAAAGTATTTGAGGTTTAAATGTTAGAGTAAAATTAGAAAACACTCTTGACTTTTTTGATCTCTACCTGACAAATACTATTCTTGAATCAATTGTAAGTGAAACTAATTGTTATGCAAGAGATTTTTTGAAAGGTAATCCAAACAAAGCAACAAATTCTTATACAAAGAATTGGAATTCTATATCAGTTGTTGAGTTAAAAATCTTTTCAGGACTAGTGATATTGATGGGTATTGTTAACAAGCCTAATTTAAATATGTACTGGTTGACAGATTATGTTTGATTGGACACCGATATTCTCCAAAACTATGAATTGAGACTGATATAAATTCTCAAATTCCTTCTTTTTAACAACAACAATGACCCTAACAATTATATAAGGTTAAACCTTTCTTGAACATGGTCAGAGATCGTTGTAGAAAGGTGAATAGTCCAGGACAGTATTTGAGTGTCGACGAGTCCCTGGTGCTATTCGAAGGTAGACTCCATTTTCACTAGTACATAAAAACCAAAAGAGTACGGTTTGGTATCAAGTTATATGAATTAACAACATCAGATGGCATTACCCTAACTTTTTTAGTATACTGTGGTCCTGGGATGTATGAAGATAACACTCTTGAGGGAATGCCATCTAGTGAACGCTATTACGACAACTATTACACAAGACCCTACCTTGCTACTTATCTTTTGTTTAAAAAGACTTATCTTTGTGGAACTATCCGTGTTAACCGTAAGTTCTACTGCAAGGATATTGTAAATGAAAAACTTGAAAAAAGAACCAATTGTTTTTACAAATCCATATACATTGAGAACAAAATGATAGCCTGCAAATATTGTGCTGCGAAAGATAAATCTGGTAAAAAACAACAAGTTGTATATATGTGAAACAAAAAGTTGTATAATTCAGTGATGGTTAATTCTGGAAAGTCTGACAGAGACGGTGATGTAATCATGAAGCCATCGGCAATAAAGGTCTATAAGTTGCACATGGTTGCAGTTGGTGTTGACTGCGTAGATCAGCAGCTCCATGGAATCCAAGCCCTTCGCAAAACATGTAAGTGATACAAGAAAGTAGTGTTTAGATTAATTTTGTAGTGCTTGTTTAATTCACATAAAATTTCCATTCAGTATACTGGCATCTCTTTATCGTACTTAGATTTTTTAGTCAGCAACATCAAGTTAGTTAGTAAAAAGACTGATAAAAGATATTCCCTAAAAAAAGTTTATATTTGTTGATTTTATCCATCACAACCAGGACTGCACTCTGATAATTGTTTTGAAATTTATCATACAAAAAAAGACTATTATTTGCAGTGAAAATCTTTAATGTTTTTAAAATAATGCTTAAAAAATTATTTTGAGAAAATTAGTTGTTTTATTATATCTTTAGAATATTTTGACTTTTGGTTCTTTATACTAAAACTTGAATATCTTTGCACAAAGTCATTAAATTAGTCTAATTATTTTTGTTTGATCACAAATGTTTGTATTTATATTTTGCAATTAAAAAACTGGAAGTCAAAATAAATGATTTCTATACTTTTGGCAATGTTACAGTTTTGGTCATGTGACCTAAGGAAAAAATAAGTTTTTAAATTTTTTTCTTAAATATGATGGCCTATTATATAACAAAAAAAAAAAGTTCATTTGACCAATTTTGACTAGTACTTCATATTTTAAAGTCATTTAACTAATCATAGGTCAAAACTTGATATTTTAAGTTCAGACATATAGCCAATTTTTGTTCAGTCCGGAAAGGGTTAAGGTATATGATTGTATCAATTGAGGTGTATAATTAGGTGTATATGATTGTATCAATTGAGGTGTATAATGTATTTAGGTGCATAATTGTATACATGGAGATATATGATTATATATATTGAGTTGCATGATTGTATGTATTTCGGTGCACATAATTTAATGCATTTGAGTGATCATTCAAGAATCTGAACAGATTCCAATAATCATCATATTTGTATATTTGGTATGCCAACAATTGACCTGTAGGAAATGAATCGAAAAATTTGAAGCAGATGTTTTGTATGTGGTAAAAGAACAGCACCAAGAGAAATAATTTTGCATTAGATGCTATTGATGCTTTTTTGTAGTTGATGATATTGTTGCTGTTGATGTTGCTCATCTTTCTATTGTTGCTGTTAATGTTATCATTATATGTGGCATAAAAATTACTCTTTACTTTTCAAATAGGTAAACAGTTTTGCAACTGCTATTGCTTGTTGCAAAACTGAAACAAGTTGAGAGTGGTACTACCAGGGCCGTGGTGGGGATTAAACTTGGAACTTCTCTCTTATAAAGCGAGCACTCTACCACTACTGCATTTAAATAATATCCAAATGTGGTAACTTGGTTCTTCTAGTAAAATTGCTTTCATTTCCCAATGTGATTCTTGAAATTGTACAGATTTTTTTTCCATATGTGGCTGTTTTTATCAGTGATAAAATAACATTATTTAAATTAACTAAAAAAAATCATCTGGATTTTAGTTGATTTGAGTATTGATCGGAGGTCACAACAAACATTGAGTTCAACAAACTTATGTTGGTGGTGACATTTTTTTTAAATGAACAAACTACTAATGGTGTTGAATTTTTTTTAAAAATAAACAAACTAATGTTAATGGTGACATTTTTTTTAAATGAACAAACTAATGTTGGTAGTGACATTATTTTAATGAACAAATTAATGATGGTGACATTTTTTTTTTTAAAAAAAAACATTTATTTTTAATTAAAATAAAACATTATTTATCTTCAACCAATTTATCATCAACATGATACAGGAAATTTTGTTTTCAAAATTTCAACAAGTAATAACCCATATGTACGTGTATGTGATTTGTGAGTGCGTGTATATATATTCATTATAATTATTTAACACTAACGCACCTGTATTCATGTTTAAAGCAACAATTCTATCAAGAGTGATATCGGCATAAAAAAGAATATTTGACTGATAATCAACCTCCAATGATACAACATTTTGCATTTCATTTAAATCAAACTCAATTGACTCTTTTGTAAGGAAATCATAGCGGTAAATACGATTTCTTGTTGTGTAAAACAAATATTCAGTTACTCCTAAATTACAACAATTTTAAAATTAAAATGAACAAAAAAGCAAAAAATTGTTTAACGATTAAAAAAAAATATTTACTTTTTATTAAATTATTAAATAATTATTAATATAAGTATTAAAAAGTATATAAAAATATTTACTTTTTATAGGACATGCATAAAGTTTAGGTCTGTATTGATCTTCAACACCACCAATACACTCATCACCAGGAACTTTGCGATAACTAAAAGATTCAACAAAAGTACAAACAAAATTACAAAAAAAGTACAAACACAATTAAAAAAAAAGTTCAAAGTTACAACTAAAGTACTAACAAAAGAAAAAACATAAGTACTGACTAATGTACAAAGAAGAGTACTCATAAAAATATAGAAATGTTATAACTTTACAAAATTAAAATGTTTCAATACTTAATTAGGTTCTTTTTTTAATTAGGTAAACAATTATTGAGTTTTGTAATATATATATATATATATATATATATATATATATATATATATATATATATATATATATATATATATATATATATATATATATATATATATTTACATTATATATATATATAAATATATATATATATATAAATATATATATATATATATATATATATATATATATATATATATATATATATATATATATATATATATATATATATATATATATATATATATATATATATATATATATACTTATATTATAAAGTAGATAAAAATAAAATTAATACCCAGACGAAAAATTATAGAACTTTCCTGGCTGACACCAGGATGGAGTTCCTTGATTAGAAAAATCTCCATCAGGTACACAGATCTCATTCCATCCTCTCCATTCTAGTTTGAACCCAAAATCACTATGGAAAAAAAAAAGCCAAAATCAAACAAAAACTAAATTTAAAAGGATCAAAAGTGAGAACATTTTATTTACCAGTCAAAGTCATCTCTTGTACAAATACACGAATCAGAAGATATTATGCGATCATAGTTATGCCCATTATAACACCTTGAGTTAGGATCACGACGCTCATATAATTGTTTTTTACCAAGTAGACAGTGTTCAGTATTATTACGTAAGTCACTCGCCTCCCAAATTTTATAGTCACTTTTCTTACATTCATCACCTGCATAATAATAAAACAAAAAAAGTGCAATCTTATCCAATAAATAAAATTAATTACACTGAAAAAAATATAAATGTAAAACTTAAATTAATCTATAATCTTTTAGCATATAGAATATGACAGAATGGTCTCACATAAACAGTAAATGGCTGAGGCAAAATAGAAAATATAAACATTTAAGACATGTTGTTTATAGAAGCTTATAAAAATTTCCTACTGTCATGTACAACCTGCCACAAACACACTGCCACTGCTCCGGTAAATAAATGTACTTATTAAAAATAGATAACATATTGGAAGTTGGAATTAACATATAGTAAATAAATGACATATTGGAAAATGTTATTATTAATGTTTTTGTTTTTAATGTAATTTTGTATTGTTATAATGATATAATGCAATGAGTAGTTTAAGTGTATATCACTAATGAGTATAAAAACAAATATTGGGTGTTCCAATGATAGCTTTTGAACTACAAAAGCATAGGCAAATTTATAAATGATAATAAACCCTTTTTTAAAAAATAATAAAATCTATTTTATAAGTTGATTACTGTGATGGTGAAATCACAATAAAAAAATGATACTGTAATTGATTGCAGCGTTTTATTGTTCACGGTTATTTAATGGATCCACTGGCAATCAAACAACTTGGTGATAGCAAAAACAGAATACGTACTGTTGACACCTGCCACAATGCACCATCTTAGTATAAATGAAGCTAATTCTAAGTAACTTATTTGAATGTATAGATTGCTAGGTTTGTCGAACACGGATAGTTTCTTTAAATTACACAAAAATAATTTTTTGTTTGTAATTGTCTTATGTCTTTATAAAGTTGAAAACAATTTAAAGTGGTTGCTTGTTAGTGGTTTTTCAGCCTTGTTGGACTTTACTTTTTATTCTTAAGCGCTCCAAAGGCTTTAATTTGTCTAGTTTTTTTTCCTCAAACATCAGTTCATAAAATTTGCCTCACTTCATCTTGTTTTCATGGTTCATAAAATTTGCAATATTTTAGGTCAACTCTTAATTGTTATCTTGCTTTATAAATTTTATCTTTTCTCTTCCAGTAATTTCCATTCCTAATAGTAGTTGCTTGCAGCCTATTTGGAAGTGAAGATGTTAAATGAATAAATTTATGAAAAAAAAATATTTCAAATTCTGCATCAAAAAAGAATTTTTAACGTATACTTTCATATTTTTTTATATTATTTTGTTATATTATTATATTGTTTTATTATAATTTCTTCAAACAATTTTATATCTTACAGACATGAATTAACAACATTTTTAAATATTGCGCCTGCATATGAAGTTTGCTATCAAATTGGTACTTTACAAATTATTTTGGAAGTAATCTAAATGTTCTTGAAACACTTTCTCATTGCACATATAAAATATACATTGACTATCAAGCCAACATAAAAAATATTGTACTAACAGATAATCTAAAATACTGATAAGTTTAAGGTAAGAAGCCAAGATAAACTTTAATTGATTAAGATGAAGGAAAAGTGCTTTCATATTGTAATGATTTTTCTAATAACAATCTTTAGAGATTCCTCTATTAATACTAATACATACAGAAGGGTTAACAAAATCCAATATCTTGAAGGAATGCACTCAATTTACTAACATATACTATAAACAATATCTATTTTAAAAAAAAGATTTTACCCACACAATTTGAGAAATCATCATAGTTGATAAATCAAAATGATTCAATTCAATCATCATAGTTTCAATTCAATCATCATAGTTGATAGTTCAAAATGATTACTTAATTGCTTTAAAGGTGATTGGACACTTTAACAGGAATTTGCATTTGCTATTGTTGCAAATTTGTATTTTTTATATTTTAATTTATCAAAAATGGGGGCAAGATTCTTACAATTAATAAAACAATGACATCAAAAAATTTCATGCGCAAGAAACAACTCAGTCTTGTAAGAAAAAACTCAGTCGCACAAGAAACAAAGTAAAACAAGAAACAACTCAGTAGTACAAGAACCAAAGTAAAACAAGAAACAATTCAGTAGTACAAGAAACAAAGTAAAACAAGAAACAACTCAGTCGCACAAGAAACAAAGTAAAACAAGAGACAAAAAAAGAAACAACTCAGTAGTGAAAGAAACAAAGAAAAACTTTTCAAACATACTCCAGAATACACTAATTCTTTTATCAGTTAAACCAATGAACTATTCTTTTACAAAGATAGACTTTTTTTATAAACACAACAGAAATATTTTCTTTGTGGGCTCATTTTAAAACAAAAATTTTCTCTATTAGACTATTTTAATTTTATAAAAATAATGTTAATTCATAAATATATTAAATAATGTTAAGACAAATTACAACTTATTGAGACTAATTTGTCTAAAATTTGTCCTAATATTTTTCAAATTTTCAAATAAAAAAAAAATAACTTTGATATAATGCACACACCAAAAATACCCTTGAATAAAATTTATAATCATTTACCATTTATAATTAGACTTCAAATTTCATAAAAATATTTCTTGGCAATCTGACCATAAATTTATTTTTAAAAAAAGTGGTTTTTAATTATTTTCAGATTCTCATGTCAACCTACTGGAAAGAAATGTTCAAAAAAACCTAAAGCATGGTTCAAAAACCCTAAGTAAAAACGATTTCAACGGAATACCATTTTAAAAAGAGCAATGTAAACCCATACTTTTTGGCCAAAAAAAATTATTATTTATTATCAAATCCTTAAACACAGTATCAAATATTGGATACTATTGACCGTAAAATTTTCTTTTTAAAATTGCATCATTAAATCATAAGTTCTCTATATGTCACTCAATTTAAGAAAGTAGTTCACTCTGTCAAATAAACATCCTCATTAAGCCACTACCAAGTTAAAGTCCCTACTCAGCTCACTTTGGGAAATGTTCTACTTATATTCAATAAAATTATTTTCAATTTAAAAAATTTAAAAACTTTGTCATTTTTTTGGGAAAAACAAAACAAATTACATTTTTATGGTTTCATTTAAGCATTGCAAAAAAAAAAAAAAAAAAAAAAAAAAGGTTGCCTAAAATGTTATTTTCATAAATTGCATCATAAATTGCATCATAAATTGCATCATAAATTGCATCATAAATTGCATCATAAATTGGAGTAATAACAACAAGTTCCCCATTTTTAATTTTTTCCCCATTTTTTCTGTTGGAAAAAGATTACTTTTTGCAATACTTTATGATATAAAATATTATATAAAACCTAATACGAATATAGTATTTATATTAGCTATATACTTAGCTTCTGTATTTTATGGTATTTTCACATGATATTATCTTATATAATAAGTTTATAAAAAATCTTTTTTAGATTATATTTAAATATTAAAATGTTAAATATTTAATTTATTAATATTAAAAATGAATGTAAAATATGAATATGGATGACCAACAAGAAAAAGAACAAAAAAGAAAAAAAAAAAAAAGAAAAAAGAACACATAATATTATAACTAGACATAAAAGTGAAAGTAAGGCAACCAAACGAAATACCTGTTAGTAACTTTCCAACATACAAAGATATTTTTCAATATATCTATAAGGTCGAAAAAAGAAATGATTAAAACTAAAAAAGTTAATTCTTCTGCCATAGTTTTAAAGTGAGTGAAGAAATTTTAAAAATTTGGAAAAACGTGAATCCAAATCGACCACTAATAAAAGAGAAACCTCTAAGAAATAAGGTACAAAGGACACTTTAAAAAGTAATTGCAGCTGAACAATCTAAAGTTTCAAACAAATTTGTGACTAAACTGCCAACAAATTTTCAAGCTGTAAAGTTTGTTGGCAGTTATGTCAAGTTATGACAATGTATTTTATTATACATATTACCCTTTAGAAATGTTCGATGCAAGGGTCGCTTTAACAAGTTAGATTTAATTTTTTTTGTATTGTTGTTATTTTTATATATAGTTTCTACAAGTTATAAAATTAATTTTTTTAATTTAATGTTCCAGTTCTAGAACGAAAGTACTTAAAGGATCAGAAAATCGGCCAGTATCTATTTTCACATCATCAGTAAAACTTATGATGTGAAAATAGATAACAGTGATTATTATAAAAATCAGAATCATGAGTTTTTTGCAAAACCACTGAGTGAAAGAAACTACACAGATTTAACTAACATTGCCAAAGCTGCTATCAGGTTCAAAGTTAGTGATGCTGCAACATCTGTCATAGCAACTGCTACCTTGATAGACTATCAAATTATAACTCAGAATGACAAATCACAAATTATAACTGAAAAAAAAATATTTTACACTAAAAAACAACCACGATTATTAAAAAAATGCAGTTCAGAAGTTTTTCATTTGAAAATCATTGGATAGTAGATAGTAAAAAAGACAAAAATACATTAGCGCATAAATTAGGATATGCTGAAATTAATAGAACAGTAAAGGATGAAAATCACTCAACTTTTACTGTGGAAACCTTTTTTTAAGAAATATATAACTCATATTGAAATAAAAAATGGAACAGGAATTACAATGGCAACTGAGACACTAAAAATACTCCAAAAATACAACAGCATTAGTAGTTTGTAAGCCTTTGTTCTTGATAATACTTCTGCTAATACTTGTGCAGATAATGGCTTAGCTTTGACATTAGAAATGCTTTTAAACCGCAAATCCATTTAATAGGATACATACTTTACCAAAATGAGTAACCACTTCGCCATATCATAGCTGAAGTAGATGGTAAAAGTAACAATCCAAAGAAATATAAGGGTCCTATTGCTCAAAAAGCTTCTGCAGGTGATTTGCATGAATTACCAATAGTTGATTTTGTTTCAATTCATTAAGAGATTGATTCCGATGTAAACTCTAATACTTTATCTGATCATAGTATAAATCAACGTAAACTTTATGAATACTGTATTGGAATATCTAAAGGCTTTATATCCCCAGAATATTCAATGAAAAAACAAGGACCTGTTTACCAAGCCAGATGGTTAACTCAAGCTTTAAGAATAATGATGGTTTATGTGAGAGTGAAGAATCCTACAGAAGAGTTGTGTAAAATTACAAAGTATATAGTCCAAGTATATTGCTCCATGTGTTTTGCCCATAAAAGGTCTGGCCTTTACAAAAATGTTCCTAGACTTCTTCATAAGACAATAGAGCTTGTTCAAAATCAGGCAGACAATATACAACAAATTATTTTTTAAAATCTTCAAGGAAACTCTTATTGCTGTCTTCAAGAAAACCTTTTATATTATGTTGCAAGATGATGAAAAAGATATAAGGGCTAAAGCTATTAAGCAAGTTTTGCACATAAGGCAATCAAAGTAAGTAAATCTTGAAGTCAAACGAAAAATCAATGCAAAATTAATTATGCCTATTAACTATAACGCTGATACATGGTGTAGTTTAGTTGATGTTTCTTTAATTGAGGTCAAACCTCCAACTATTAATTTAATTTCATCATTTGAGTTAGAGAGTGCTTTGTAAACTTCTATTCTTATGGATTTATCCAAAAATTCACAATCAGTGGAAAGGTCCATGATGCTTGTATCAGAGAATAATGTAATAGAGACATAACTTTATCCTAACTAAAAACCAAAGCAGAGCAGAAAATAAATGTAACTCATCTAAAACTGATTTCTTTATACCTTTTTCTTGAGAAAATGTTTTTTTTTTCCTTCAATTAAATTTGGTTCACATACCAAAGTCTGAGGGGATCCTTGACTTGACTACTGTCAAAAATTATTCTTTTAAATGGCAAATCTCTCTCAACCCTTAACTTCCAAATCACCCTTGGGCAGAAAAGTATGTTGAACGTGGTAATAACCAATATTAGCCATAACCAAAATTCGAATGGAAAAAACAGATTTTAAAAAAGTTGAGGGAGGAGGAGGCTACCCCCTCTCCACCCCCTGTTCCTATCCCAGTGTTTAAGATTATGCTTTAAATATTCAAATATTCTAATGGAAAGTATATTTGTATCAAAATTTGTACTAAAGTATATAAATATTGAGAATTCTATATAAATGAATAATTCATGGAAAACAAGAAAATACTTAGAAACTTCAAAACCATTTCCCAAAATTGCCTTTACTCCAATTGGTCTGAAATTTTCAGGATAGTCTTAGATTAATATGTACAACAAATCCCAAAGTAAACCAATATGATTTGAGAAAAAAAGTATATTTTGGTAGTGGCTTAATCCTCATCATTACTACTTTAGCTAGAAATAATATATAAGTTAAGACACCTCACTACTAACAGTAAAAAGGAAGTTCAAACAACTCCAATATTTTAAAGAACAATATAGTAGAATACAAAGTAATATAATAAAAGATAATAATAATAAGTAAATATAATAAAGTAATATAATAAAAAATAATATAGTAAATATAATAAGTAAAATAATGAAATATAAAACAACTAAAACTTGCCACAATTAAAAATATTGGTAAAATAAAAAAAATGAAAATTTAAAAACACAAAAACTAAAAACTATATAAATAAAAATAAAACTTATAAATAAAAAGTATTAAAAATTGAAGTTTTTTTTAAAAATAAATAAATTTAATTAATTAGAGTTTTATTATCATTTATAAAAACCTATTATGGTTATTAAATGAAATAAGTAGGTTATATGACATTTTGACTTGTTTACTGACAGGATATTCTAGATTTTTTGAAACAGCTTCATATTAAGATTAAATAAAAAATAAAAACCTTTGTCAGGAAAGTTTATTCAACTACAAGAAAAATTTTCTCTAAATATCTTTTTAAAAATTATCATAAGTACTTTTAATGTTTTATATAGTACAATACCCAAAACTAATTTCATGTCAACTTGTATAATAATCCATGAATGGCTTTCTGGTAATGATCCAAACAGAGTAAACACTGTTGTTTTTTCTCCAGGTTCTGTGAGTAAACCATAAATTCTTAATGGTGTTTGATAAAAAGTATAAACATTCCATGTGTTCCCTTCATCATAGCTGTATCTATTAGTTTAAAAATTAGTCAAAATAGTAAGCATATAGTTTATAGAAATTTTAAGAGGTAACACACATTTACTT
>NC_061159.1:42923684-42948684 GCF_022113875.1 Hydra vulgaris | reverse complement strand
ATATATATACAAAAAAAAAAATTAAATTAAAATTAAATTAATTAAAAATAAATTAAAATCTTTACAACAAAACTCAAATAACTTTTTGTTACGCTTCTAATTGCATTTGAAATAAATTACTTTTTAAACACTTTATTTAAGTTAAGCAAAACGCTTTCAAAATTACTTTTATTGACTGTTCAATAAATAAATTTAATAAATATAACAAATTTTATTTAAATTATTGAAAAGTGCAATTAAATTATTGAAAAGAAAAAAGTATAATATTTTTAAGTTGTATGAACATTTTCTTCAAAAAGTTGCAAAAAATAACGTACACTGCTTGACATTATGATAAGACACCCCAAAAAGATTTACGAAACTCTACTATATATTTATATTTAAAAACTAATTTTTATTGTAAATGAAAGCAAAGGGTTTATAACACTAAACGACAATTTAACAATTTTTTTTTTAACGTAACTTGCATTTTATTTTTAAAAAATGTTTTTTCAGTACGACAAAATTATAAGACAGTTTTACAAAAAACGTTTTATTTGCAAACCGCAGTTGTAGGCAATTAAGAATATTTATTTGATGCAAACACCACAGACGATTATTTAACTGCAAATTTTTGTGAACTGTCAAAAATTTAGTTTAGGATTTTTTTTATTAAGTATAAAAAAACAAATTAATTAATAATGGGTAGTGCTGCACCGTTAAGTCCGGATGAGAAAAAAGTGCTCTCTAACTTATCAAAGATGGGTCACTCCCTTAGTTACATGGCTAGAGCTAATGGACACAGCCGAACTGTGATCAAAAATTACTAATTAATAGTTAATTAATAGTCCTCATATGTATGGAATAAAAAAAAGTCCCAGACATCCATCAACATTAAGTGACCGTGATAGGAGAATGTTGTTGAGACAAGCTTCAAATTCTTCATTAACTGCACGTCAAATTGCTGCAGAAGCAGGTGTGAATGCTAATTTACATACAGTTAAGCGAGTTATTCATAGTACTTTCACATAAACAATCGAATAACTTTTGCAAAGGACCACGTAACATGGAAAGAAGAGTGGCAACAAGTAAAATTTTCTGATGAAAAACGATTTTGTCTTGATGGGCCAGATATATAGAATTATTATTTTCACGATTTGCGTAAAGAACCAGTAACACAGCAACAACGTCAAATGGGTGGTGGTGGTGTAATGATTTGGTGTGCGATTGGGTATCATGGTAAATCAAAAATTCATTTTATTGATGGAAAAATGAAGACTAAGGATTATCTCTTAATTGTTCAAGAATTTTTAAGACATGAAGGATCTGTCATAGGTGGTGAAAACTTTGATAATGCTACCATTCATTCAGCTAAGATAGTAAAGGAATATTTCAACAGCAGTAACATTGAAACATTGAAGAGGCCAGCTAGATCTCCTGACCTAAACATTATTGAGAATGCATGGGCACGGCTGTCACATATAGTTTTTGAAGGTGGTAAACAATATAGTTCACTCGCATCCATTGAAATCATCCATTGCAACTTTTTTATGAACAAAATGTTGATTGCATGGGATGCAATCGACATTTTGTTCATAAAAAAGTTGTATGATTCTTTACCTTAAAGAATGATTGAAGTGATTCAAAAAAATGGGAAAAGTAGCCACTATTGGTTGTTTAAAATTGAGATGTCTTTTTATATATATGATAATTTATATGAATTATTTCCACAAGTGTCTTATAATTTTGTTGCACTAAAAAAACACTTTTTTAACAAAATGCAAATTAGGAATAAAATAAATTTTTTAAATGTTGTTTAGTCTTGTAATCTTTTTGCTCTCATTTACTATAAAAATTAGTTTTTAAATATAAATGTATAGTAGGGTTTTATAAATAATTTTGGGATGTCTTATGTCGTGCAGTGTAGTGTTTTAAAATAAATATTTTTAATCATTGCATGCTTTGAATAGTAAGTCAAGTTAAAAATAACAACTTATAAACAATTCTTTGTAAAATTAGAAACAAAACAAAAAAAGCAATTAAATCTTACTTACAATTAAATAAACTGAGGCAAGTGCTCAACCACTGCGCCACGGCTGCTAGCTCAACACTGCGCCGCAACTGCTAGTTTTCTATGACTAATTAAAGTGGTTTAAATATTCTAATGTTTGCTTTTTACTCTTAGTTTTTTACTTTTACTTTTTTAAGTATCATGTTAAGTAAAAACAATTACTAAAAGCAATATCTTAATAGTATTTAATACATTACTTGCTCATTAAACTGTAACTGCAATTTAAGTCAGATAGCAAGGCAAATACTGGAGATATAGACTATGGTTCTACATTGAAGTTGGGGATAGAAAGCGGTACTTCCCTAACCAGAAAGATGTGAATTATTTAATTAGGGACCTCGGGCTTACAAAATTAAATGCTGAGCTTCTGATATCCAGGCTCAAACAGTGGAACTTGGTTGATAATAGCATACAAGTCAGGGTTCAGAGGAAGTAGCAGCAAAGATTCTTTAACTTCATCGGTCAACATGATGGGCTGTGCTTCTGCAACTGTGTTGCCTATTCCAGGCTATAGGTATAGAATGTAATCCAATTGAATGGCGCCTATTCATAGACAGTTTATCCCAGAGCCTCAAAGCCATGTTGCTTCACAATGGAAACAACTACCAGTCTCTCCTAATGGCCCACTCTGTGCATCTCAAAAAGGACTACACCAGTGTCAAAATGTTGCTGAATGCATTAAAGTATGACAACTGCAGATGGGAGGTCATTGATGAATCCAAAATGGTATCATTCCTTATGAGTCTTCAAGGAGGTTTCACTAAATTTCCTTGTTTTCTCTGTCTCTGGGACATCCATGACACTAAGGTGCATTATCGTACAAAGGACTGGCCACAACCGACTGAGTTTTCTGTTGGGAAGAGCAATGTGAAGTGTGAGCCGCTAATAGAACCTGATTAAGTGCTTATACCACCGCTGCACACCAAGTTAGGCCTCATTAAGCAATTTGTCACTGCTCTTGACAAGGAGTCAGCAACATTTCAATTCCTCCAAGATTTTTTTCCAAAGCTTACTTTAACTTTGTAGAGTTAGTGCAGACTCTCATAAAGAACTATGCTAAATTGGGATGCAGAATATCCTGAAAGTCCATATCCTTGATTCTCATCTTGACAAATTCAAGGAGAACATGGGCACTTACTCCAAGGAGCAAGACAAGTGTTTTCATCATCATTGGAGTTTGGATGTTGTTACCAAGGACAGTATAACGAAAAAATGATGGGGTACTACATTTGGGAGCTTCTTTAAGAGAGTGATTCACAGAACAATTCACAGAACATAGTAAATCTAGAAAATGTAAATATTTCTGAACTTTGTTGAGTGGTTTGCAACTGTGTTTGTCTATTTCTTGTACAACTTCTGTTTTTACCTGATCATAATGAAAATGAAAAAAAATCATTTTATTTTCAGAAAAAACAAGTTTTGTTTGTGTTATTATTGTGTAAGAAAAGTTTGTGCTTAATGAAGTCAATTTTTCACATACTTTAGACATAAGCAATTGAAATATAGCGTTTAGAAGCCAGGAACAAAAATTGTGTTATATAGTGTAATT
This sequence comes from Hydra vulgaris, assembly GCF_022113875.1. NCBI lineage: Eukaryota > Metazoa > Cnidaria > Hydrozoa > Anthoathecata > Hydridae > Hydra > Hydra vulgaris. The sequence continues at coordinate 42,945,085 of NC_061159.1, read as the reverse complement.
TAAATAAAATGTGTTTATCATAAAGTTTATAATATAAACAACTGTTTGAAGTAATTTGTTATTATTCAGAAGACTTTTGCATAGTATATAAAAAAACATAATTAAGTTATTTTAAAATATTGAAGTTATTTATCATAAAAAATAAATACTTTTTTAATAAAAAATATTTATTATTTTAATAATTATACTATATTATTTGATAATTCAAATAAAATTTTTAATAAAGCAATTAACATTGATCAAAAGTAATTTGTTAATTTATTAAAAAGAGTTTCGTGTAATATAAAATCGTTAGAAGAAATCAAAGTTTCAAAGTTATTCCGAATGTAAGCAATAAACATTGTAAATTTTGATTTTGATTTTAATTTTTTTTACTTAATTTTATTGTTTTATATTTTTAGTTTATTATGTTATTTTTCTTTAGCAAACAGCAGTGGTCAATTTGTCTTAATAAAGTATTTTATGTGTGGACAGACAAGGAGTGTGACTTGCACCTCGTCTGTTCACGCACAAAATATTTTTTGGTTGAATAAAATATTTACAGGCTGTTACAGACACAAACCCTTCCTGTAACAGCTTGTATTACAGTTCATAAAAATTTCAATAATAAAAAATAAAAAATAAAAAAAAAATATACCAGTAGCAATGATAAAACCAGGAGCAGATTTTTTTGAATAAGGAGGTGTAAATCGTGTAAAGGGATTATGAAAAGCAAACTCTTGTGAGATGTGGAGAGAGCAACCATCCTGTACAAAATGTCCAAGAGTAGAATAAAAATTCTTTTAATATATTTTCAGGGGCTATTCTAGACCATTTTTGACAGTGTCGACCGTATTTGGGCGCCGCCCAAATTAAATTTTGAGGGCCTTCTTTTTTTTTTAACGTTTTTTTTTAATGTTTTTACGGCAAATATTGCGAAAAAACCGCTGATCTTCAGCTAAAGTCTGCTGAAAGGGGGGGGGGAGGGTAAATTTTTTTTCCTAGAATAGGCCCTGATTTTAAATAGCAACTTTGAATATTGTTGTTATTTTTTTATTTGTATGTTTGTTGTTTTTTTTGTTTGTTTTTTTGAATGTCTTGTGATAAACCCTAACTTTTTCTTAAATAATAATAATGAAATAAATACCGTAGGACATTTTTCCAAATTACTTGGAGCCTTAATAAGTGACCACTCTCCACCCTTATCAAATGTTATATATGACTGAAGATGCCTTTGTCCAACTTCTTCACCAACTAACTTAGTAACAATGTAAATTCCAGAAATCCCTTCCAGTCTGTACAATTCCACAAAGTCATGCTCAAGATAGCTAAGAGAAAACACATACTCAACAGTTTTAAGAAATTACATATTCAAAACAAAATAGTAGCCAAAAATTAACTTTTTCAAAAAACTATTAAAACAGATCTCTGAGAAATATTATTTTGTTATAAGGAATTTTGTTAATAAAACTTATTGAAAAGCCAACTTACTTTTTAAATAAAATTGATTTTATTTTTATATAAAAAAAACCTTTTCATTGCTTTTGATACAATTAAATACAAAACATGTCATAAACTATTGAAAGAATCAAAATGTACTTTTAAATAGCTCTTTGCTATATGCATAAACCAGTAATCATAAGAGCTCTTTTATTAATTTATGCAGAGAATATTCAAGATTCTTAAATATTCTATAAGACTTTATTAAGGAAACTATTTAAGATTCTTAAATATTTGTAAATTTAAAATAGAAACTAATTGGATCTAATGAACTCTCTTAAAAAACAAAAAAAAATAAGTTCGAGTAACACTGATTAATTTTATAATTTTAAAAATTTTAGTAAAAATAAAATTATAACTGTTTGTAAAATGTGTTTCCAACTAAAATATAAAAAAATAATAAACAATAATCAATTAAATTAAATATTAATAATAATAAACAATCTAATAAAGATGTAAGTAAACATTAAATTAGTTCAAAACAAAAATTAAAACCAAGTTCATCTGTATTACTAAATAAAAAGATTGAACATTGGAATTTGGTCAGAACAAAACCCAGGATAATCAATTTCTAAAAAAAGTCCTCTATATCCTGAATTTTCTAAAAAGAAAAATTTTAGAAAAAAAGTGGGAGGGAAGGGAGGCACATGCCCCACCTCCCCCTGGTTTTTTTGATTAAAAATAAATAATGAATGCATACCGAGAAAAACTTGCTGTATTAGCCGAAGCTTGCCTTTTCTATTTTATTCAAAAACAGAGTCTTTAAATTATATGTCGCAATCTACAGACTTCAGCAATTCTTTTGAAGCGTGATTAATTCATAAAAGTTTTAGTATTTGACGTCACGGTTGACTTTTGACAAATAAAACTCTGGAAAAATTTTTATTCATTATTTGTTTTATTATTTGTTTAATTATTTATTTTCTACTTTTAATATTCAAAAAGATATTAAAAACCATAAATATTTTATGCTATAAATTGTTATTGCTTTATATTCGGTAGTGCATAGTTAATGCGGTAGTGGTATAGTGGTAAAACACTTGCTTCATAAGCGAAAGGTTCCGAGTTCGATCCCCACCACGTCCCTAGTACCGCGCTCAACTTGTTTCTCCGCGCAGCGCCTTGTTCGTCAAGGTTCGTGTTTCATAGTTATAGAGTTGAGAGAGAGTTTTAACCACTATTAAGTAGCCTCCTCGTCTGTAGTGGCCTTCTCGGCCTTGAGGAGGTGAATAACAAATAAAAAAAATAAAAAAATTCAACCCTCGAAATTAGGAAAAATGAGGTCGGCAATAATTTGCCGAACTCATTTTTCAAAAAAAATTTGATACAAAGTCATACAATAAAACATAGAAACGAGATTGGCAATTTTTCGCCGACTTCAAACACTTTAAGGTCAGCAGTTAGGTCAACATTGCCGAATGCCGACCCTAAATCTGATGGTTGGTTATAGTTTATGTTAATAAATGATAAATATTTATTATCTCAATCAAGATTCTGATAAAAAATTGTTTTATATTAATTAATTAGTAACAGCTTTTTTATTTAGTTAGACAATATTTCATCTGAATTTGCTTTGCATGAAGTTTGGGAAGTCAAACAAAAAAACTTAGTTTGAATAATTGTGTCAAAATATATTTAAAACAAATGATTTTAATGACGGGGGTTTAAAAGTCTTTTTGTAACAAATGTAGGTAGAAAATAACAAAATAAACATTTTAATATTAAATATCTTTTTTTTATGTAATAAAACTGTAAATATTGAAATATTAACTTGAACTAAATTTACTTATTATTTAAAACAACTAGGCAATAAATAAAAAGCCCTTAAAATTATGCGATATTGATTATGTTTATTTCTAATTTAATTTTATCTCTGAGTTTAATTCTATGTTAAGAAAGAAAAGTTTTTATTTCGAAGCGCGCTCTTTTTATAAAAGTTCTTTTTTTTTTGTTCTTTTTATAAAAGCTTTATAAGAATTTTTTTTTATAAAAATTCTTATAAAGCTCTTTTTATAAAAAAGTAGAACAAAAGAGAAAGAAAAGTTTCACTTAATTAAACTTTGAATGACTAAGAATTGTATAGATTTTTCTTGTTTGCACCACTCGATCTTTTGTTAGTTTGATAATTCAAATAAAATTTTTAATGAAGCAATTAACATTGATCAAAAGTAATTTGTTAATTTATTAAAAAGAGTTTCGTGTAATATAAAATCGTTAGAAGAAGTCAGAGTTTCACGTAATTAAACTTTGAATGACTAAGAATTGTATAGAATTTTTTCTTTTTTTCACCACTCGATGTTTTGTTAGATGAGAGAAATAAAAGTTTAATCGTAACTTTTCTTTGAATAAATGGGAATTGGAAAAGAAAATTGCTTGAAAACTTGCATTTGTCAATTTTATTAGTTTTTTAATTTTCCATGTTAAGAGACAAATGCCAAATACGAAACATTAATTGGGAAATACCAAATATAATATGTTTTTTAACGCGGGTTACAACATTTTGACAATTTAAATTATCATCTATCTTGAATTATCCATATGATAGATGAAACTTCGTGCGCAGTATGATAGATAAGAAAATGATCAGAGAAATCTGTAATAAAAATACCTGATTCAAAATAAGTATCTAAAATATTATTACTTAAAATATTACCAATTGCGGACGAAGTAGTTTTTATAATACGCGTAGATTTAAAAATGGTAGGTATTATGTTAAATTCAAGTAATAAATTAAAATTTTTTTTGTATTTACAAATTTTTCATAACACATTGCATCCAAGTTTAAATCAACAGCAAAAAAAATTATGCTTACTCTGAATACTCATTTGCAAGATAATTGTTCTAAGGCTATTATGAAAGTTAATTTGCTTACCGCATGGCGGTCGATAAAGCGAGGAGATTAAAGAAGGCTAACCAGTTTTATTTAGAAGTTCTATACACAAAGTTTCAATATGTTTGTTTGCTTTACAAAAAGTTTTTTTTATAATTAATTGAATTATAATTAATGTTAATTATTGTGTTAAATAATAATAATTTGTCTATATTTTTATTAAAAGTTAATTGTATAAAACGAGCAAAAATATATGTACTTCATGTTTTCAATTTGATGGTTATAAAATATTAAACAGTAAACTATAATCAAAATTTATAATGCTGACTTGTGCTGTTGGTTGTACTAGGAATGCAAAACCAGGATCTCACAAATCCCTTCACGAATTTTCATATCTGATACTACTGTCAACTGTATTGTTTAGTTATACTCTTGTACTTTTTTTCATTTTCATACAGGTTCTAATTTGTATGGAGTTGCCAACATTTTAAAAGTTTCGTTATCAAAAATCAAATGCAAAATATATTTCCTTTTTATTCATATCCAATTTAGCAAATTTAGCAATTTAAATTAATTCAGCGTAATCAAAAATTTCTTATAATAAAAATATTTAACAGTTCATCAAATATCTCTAAATAGTTGTTAATGAAAGTAATTGTTAATAAATACTTTTTTTTGATGGGAAAACATAAAATATCAGAGCATAAAAATGACCAGAAGTTAGAAATTAGTTCCTATTGTTTAAATAAAAGTTAGTAAGATTCAGAATATATAATACTGCACTCTCTTGTACAAAAATGAGAGACCGCATATATGACATTCTATATAATGTAAAATACTTGTATGAAAATTATAAGATTGGTAAATGTTTTAATATTTGTTTTAATTTAAAAACAAAAGAAATATAAGTAAGATATATAAATCTTGAAATTATTAAGATATCTGTAAAAAATAAGCTCCTATAAAATAAAAATAATTTATCATTTTTACTTCTTACATAAATTTTTTTGCAATGTTAGGAAAAATAATAAAAATAAATTTGTTTTGCTGTATTTTAAAAACATACTACAACGTACTTTTTGAATTAAAGTAGAAAAACGTAGAATTACACTTTTTATTTGTTAAAAATCTACCGTGACATCAAATACTAAAATTTTTATGAATTAAATGCACTTCAAAGGAATTGCCGAAGTATGTAGATTGCGACGTATAATTTAAAGACTCTGGGTTTTTGAAGAAAATGGAGAAGGCGAGCTTCGACTAAAAAAACAACATTAGTTTTTCTCAGTATGCATTCATTATTTATTTTTAATCAGAAAAACTTGGTTCAAACCTTTTTTTTCAACATTATATATATTTTAATATGAACACAACATGTGTGGGGAGTTTGAGATCCCTTTAAATAAACTCTTTTAAAAAAATTTACCTTTTTTTACCATCATCATCATTATAATATACTATATTTGTCATTGACAAACTAAATTTAGTTCCATCTCTACCAGAAATGTATAAATTTGCTGAATTTCCATGTGATATAGCAACCATAGTTTCGTTCTCGGATGCATCTGCAATAATATAGCTCTAAAATAATTTTTAATTTTTTAATCAACATTTTTTTTTATCATAAATTTTTATAGTATTATTCATGATATAAATATAAGAAACAAAACTTACAGACGCATTCTGAATGGGAAAAGATGCATTTTGGAAACCACCTCTATTGACTGACACCTGCATTATTTTATGCATTGAGTCTGTTCCCTAAAAAATACTTAAAATTTAACTTACAAAAAATTTCAGCTGAGAAGTTTTGATCAAAAAAAAGAATAATAATTAAAAAAAAAAAATGACATACATTTTTTACAACAAACATGTATTGATCAATTAGTTTAAATTCAACAACATTAGATATAACAACAGTGGAATAATAACCCCAAATGCGAGATTTTAGAACCACGCCACCACTATCTAAATACATAATGTAAAACAAAAATATAGAATAAAGTTGAGAGACAAACAACTAAACATCCTGACATAAAAGAGGTACCATCCATAAGGGCACTTATACCACATAGCCTAAATATGAGAAATATTCAAACTCATTACCCACCTTGTTAACCCCCACACCATTTACTTTAAATAAATAATTCTATTTTTCAATTGTCAAGGGTTAAATGCATCAAGGGTAGAATGTGCCTAACAGTTGATATGACAGGTGCAATCAATTATAAGACATTTCTTAAGAAAAAGAAAGACATGATGGTTTGCCTCTTGCCAGACACCATTGAGTATATAAAACAAAAGATACTTAAAGGCAAAAAAAATTTTAAAGCTTGCTAATGCATGGATAAAAGTAATTTTAATGTTGCAAGTTAACCAAAAAATTCTTTAACTATTAGAGTGCAATATAGTTTAATATAAAAACTATAAACTTATGCAATAGTGCTTTTGAAAAAACTTTTAAATGATATAAGTTGGGTTATTTAGATTGGTTTTTGTTTTATTTAAATTTGGTAAATATGTACTGCCATTTTTTAAAAAAAAAATTATTTTTAATTTAAGTAGCGTTCAAACCCACTTTGCCCTGGAACTTGTTTCTCTGAGAAGCAACTTCACTATGGTTCAAGCTTCAAAAAGCTGAAAGAGAGTGAATCAACTCTCAAAAAATAATAAAAACAATAACAACAAATTAGTTTATTGGACCTTTGAAGTGAACATCATATTAAAAATAAAAGAATTTAACTATTTTTATTTTTACATTTTTGATGTAATTTTTGAATAACGTTTTTTTTTTAATGATTTTATTACACTGTGGAATAGTATTTAACCAGGAAGTTCTTATCTCCTTCTTAAACAATGATGCATATATTGCCAGAGCCAACCTCGAACCACAAACATTCAGTTCTGAAGCCAGATCTTTAACCACTACACCATGGCTGCTAAATACAAGCTGAAATCCTTCTAAACTTTTGCAGGAACTAAAACAAAATTTACTATATCTACTCTATTATTTTAAATACAAGCTTAAATCTTACTTTTGCAAACAGTATAATAGAATATACTATATTATTTGAATATTCATTATTAAGAACTTTGTCAATAAAATTTTTTTTTTTAATTTTTCTAATGATATTTAACCTTTTAACTGCAATCAACAAATATTCCCTATTTTCAAATCATTAAAATGAAGTAATCCCAACTTAAAAATAAAGTAATCCAGACGTGGCTTTCTTTAACATGGATTTAAATTTAACATAAAAAGTAAATTGTGTCTCTGAACCCACCTAATTACTTTATCATGCTAGTTATGATGGTTACAAAAAAAGAGTGAATCAAGAATTTTTACCTTTTAAGTTTTTTCATAATTTTAAATTTGCTAAAGTATGAGCTTAACATTAAAATCAAACCTTAACTTTAAATATTAGTTGATTAAATATTAGAATAAAAAAAATATAGCTATTTAAAACCCATATAGTTTAGTCCACACATATAGTTTAGTCCATTAAAAAACGATTTCTGTATGAAAATATGGAAAAGTTTAATTAAATTGGAAAACTATAAATAGCATAAAATGAATATATATATATATATATATATATATATATATATATATACATATATATATATATACATATATATATATATACATATATATATATATATATATATATATATATATATATATATATATATATATATATATAATATATATATATATATATATATATATATATATATATATATATATATATATATATATATATATATATATATATATATATATATATATATATACACACAGTGGTGTACAGTTGGATTTTAATCGGACGCCCGCAGGGTGATTGCAACTGACATTTAGCTAATGTGAGTTGCTCGCCAATGTTTTAAGTTGTCCGTCACCATTTTAAAAAAATGTTTTGCATTCTGCATAAATCTTGTACAATTAAGTCAATTTTGCATACAATCCTATGGGTTAACTAGAAAACATTTTGGCAAACCAAAATAAATATTGAAAACTAAAAACTATAGATAGAATTTACTCTTCTGATCTTAGAAGAAAATTTAAGAAAAAAAAGCACACTTCCCTATAAATGTCTCAATTACTTTAAAATTTAAGAAAAAAAAGCACACTTCCCTATAAATGTCTCAATTACTTTAAAAGCTTCTTTTACAAATAATTAAAAAGAAAAAGTCTTTATAAAAATAAAAAAGAAGTTCACAAAAATAATTATGATTTTAAGGCAATAAAACAAAAAAGGAAATTTAAAAAATATCATTATTAACATATATCTCTATCATAATTATATCATATTATTAGTATTAATAATCCATTCTCTTTGAATTATGCTCTAAATTATGCTCTATGCTCTTAATTATGCTATCATTGCTCTTTGAAAAAGTTTTGATTCGTTTTAACTTTTTAACTGAGATGACGAGAGATTTCTTATTGGGGAACCAAGACTTCTACCTCACATGGTTTGTAATGCTTGATTTAATTGTCCGCGACACTTTTAATAGCTAGTTTTCAATGGCTGATTGTTGGATTGTATGATTCCACTTTTTTTGCCATCAAATCTTGATACACAATTGTATTGTTATTAATTTATTACAGACTCTTTTTAATGTTTCTCATTTGGCATAACAAAAAGCCAATCAGTGAATTAATTTTCGTTCAAGATATCATAGAATATTTCTAAAATATCTACTTGTTTTATTAAATACTGTATATAGTATATAGTATATAGTATACACTATATACTATACACCACAGTATATAGTATACAGTATACACTATATACTATACACTATAGTATACACTATATACTATACACTATAGTATATATAATATACACTATATGTAAAATAAACATTAGAATTTAATAATTAACCGAATCACTATGATTAAAATCTTTGTGAAAAAAAATTTGCTAAATTATGTGCACAAAATTTAGTTTCTTTTAAGTAGATTTTAATAAATGATTAAACTTCAAACTTTTCTGCACAAAATTTAGTTTGTTCTTTTAAGTAAATTTAGTTTGTTCTTTTAAGTAAATTTAGTTTGTTCTTTTAAGTAAATTTAGTTTGTTCTTTTAAGTAAATTTTAATGAATGATTTAACTTTGTTAAACATTAATGTTTAACTTTGTTAAACAGTGATGATTAATAAGATAAAGATAAGAATAGTATTAAGGTTATATATAGTATAAATATACTTGTATTAAATATATAAACTTACTAAATAATAAAATCTCTAAATAAAATCTTCTTTCTTTTTAAATTCTATCAAAGTACGAAAAAAATTATGCAACATTGAGAGCAATATTGAGAAAAACATCGAGAGAGCAATATTTGTTCTTTTAAAGTAAATTTTAACTAACAACTTGAACATTTTACTTTCATTATAAAATGAATGAATAAAATGAATGAATAAGAAATCATTAAAGAAATTATTTTTGTAAAAAAAAAACAGAAAATATATGATTTAAAATTTTTTATATAATTTATAATAAAAATATGAAACCAATAAAAATGAAATGTTTTTTTACAAACTTATTTTATTATTTTTCTCTAAATGCATAAAAACTTTCTGAAATAATTTAACATAAACTAGTATTTTAATTTTTAATGGTTTAAACATTTTAATTTTGTTCTAACTAATAATAGAATAAACAAAAAACAAACTCTAACACCAAAACTTTTTTTTTTTTATTTTAATTCACCTCCTCAAGGCCGAGAAGGCCACTACAGACGAGGAGGCTACTTATTTGTGGCTATAACCCTCTCTCAACTCTATAACTCCGAAACACGAACCTTGACGAACAAGGCCGCTGCGCGGAGAAACGAGTTAAGCGCGGTACTACCAGGGACGTGGTGGGGATCGAACTCCGAACCACTCGTTTATGAAGCAAGCGCTCTACCACTACACCACTACCGCATTAAAACTTGCCAAATGTTAATGCATTATTATGTTTTGAAAAATTTAAATAAGGATGTTAAAATTTTTCTATTTATAGAATTATTGAATAATTAGAAAGAAAAATATATATATTTTAAAACATATGTGAAAAGTACAAGCATAAATTAAAAATTACAGAAAAATAAGTCTTACCATAATATCTTTCCTTAAGATAATAAATATATGTATCCATGTCATAAGGTGGAGCATAACTCCTAATAAATTGATATATTGAAATCATAAGAAGAAATTATTTTTTGTTACAAGAAATTATAACAAAAAAAATGTTATGAACTGCTATAAAAAAGATTAAAAATAATTTTGGGTTTAAGTAGGGTGGTCCAAAAAACAACACTTTTGAAAAAAATCTGCTTCACAACCCTAAATGTGTTCTATATAATACAAAAAAACGGTATACAATTTTTTTGAATAAAAAATATTTTTAGGAGTAGCCCCTTTACCTAACCTTAACCCTTAAACATTTGACGGGTCCCTAACATTTTGAAAAAAGTTCTTTTAAAATATGTCAACCTGGTACTCAAAAGAAGCGAAATTATATTAAAAATTTAAAAAAATTAATAATTTTTATATAAAAACAATTTTTTCATACACCATTGCAAAACTTTTTTGGACCACCCTAGTTTTAAGGTTATTGATAACATTACAAATCTAATAAACATAATGATAATCATGTCTAATAAACATGATGATAATCATGTTGTTTACTAGATTTGTAATTTTGTACATTTTCATGTTAGTACAATATGAAATTAAAATTGAGTAGATATTTAAAATACATAAAAATCCACTTTCATTATATTTATAATTTTAATTCGATCAAACCTAATTATATTTACATCAAAAAAAACATAATTACATAATTACATACAAAATTAACATGAATTACATAAATTACATAAATAATTTCTCAATGTTTTCAAACACAGTAACACAGTAGTTTTCTCAACATAAATTTTAAAACTTAAAGTAATATATAATTATGATAACATTTATATGAAAAAATTATTCAATTATTCAAGTTATTATATAAAAAGATATAGCAAAGAAAAAAGAAAGAACAAACCAGTAATAATCAACAACTCTGGAAGATTTATATGACCAGCTTTTTCCATTATTAGATGATGAGTACAACTAAAATAAAAAAATTATTTAAAGTATTTTACTAAACTTATGTTTTCCTATATATATATATATATATATATATATATATATATATATATATATATATATATATATATATATATATATATATATATATATATATATATATATATATATATATATATATACACATGCATATATATATATACATGCATATATATATATATATATATATATATACATATATATATAAAATATATATATATGTATATATATATAATCACGTGGGCATGCGTAGTATAAGTTTTAATATGTCCGAAGGAAAACTACGTGGAAAAATAATCACGTGGGCATGTGTAGTATAAGTTTTAATATGTCCGAAGGAAAACTACGCATGCTCACGTGATTATTTTTCCCTTTCCTATCCTGTTCCCGTGAAAAAACGGATGAGTGGAAACTCACCTTAAAATAAACGCGATTTTCCAGGCGCATTATACAGACTTGATAATTTATTCAAGCGTGTTTAATTCATAGGAGTTTTAGTGCATGACGTCATAGATTTTTTTTTGTTTGTTTAAAATACAGATTGTTATTTTTTACATACAATTTCCAAATCATATTCATTTTTATTATATTTTAAAGTTCTAAAATGTGTTTGTAAAACAAAATTAAAAACAAAATAAAATTAAAAACAAAATAAAATTAAAAACAAAAATAAAATAAAAAACAAAATAGTATTTTATTTGCGCAACTTTTTTTAAATAATTGTCTAGACCACGTGTATTTTGATTTCTTTTGTTATAAGTTTTTCTTTCAAAATATTAGATAAAATAATTTTTAACCTAAATAATAATGCACTTTTATTAATTTACTTTGTAAATATTTAAAAAAAAATTATTAACGCATTTTTTCTCTGATTTTCAAAAATGTATTTTTTGGTATTGAAGTGATCTTATTTCATTATTTATATTTCCATTATAACATCCAATATATATTATAACGGGGGCTTAAAAATTAAAAAATTAATATATATTAATTTTTATTTTACAGACATACACGGAAACATAATTAACTTGAATTTTCTTAAAACATCTTGCGGAAGAATAAAAAGAATATTCGCTAACACTAAAAACCTGCCAAATTTGCAAACAAACTAATTCTACTGGTTCAAAAAACACGCTGACTAAGCGAAATAAAGTTCTAGAGTATTCTGTTGAAATGTTTTAGGAATTGTATTATTTACGATTTGTTGCATTTTGAGATATCTAGCATAAATTTTTTTAAGAATATATTATCAAATGAACTATTACTTTAATATTAAGGTTTATTCTCGGAGCCACATCTGTAAAGCCGAAAAACTTTTAAACTATTATCATTTGATTACAAAAATAAATGTTTTATAATATATATTTTTTAAATTGTCAAAATTTTGAAAGTTAATTACAAATTATATATTTTATTAGTATATTCTTAATTTTAATCTTTTCTTAGTGCTTGGTTTAATTAATTGTTCGTTAGATTTGTAAAAAACTAATGAACAATTAATAAAATAAACTTTTAACAAAATAAGTAACCATAGTTAGCTATTTGAGTAAAATTTAATAGTAAAATTTTTAAAGAATTTCTGGAATGTTTCCAATGACATCATGCTCTAAAACTTCTATGAATTAAACGCACTTGAATAAATTATCAAGTCTGTATAATGCGCCTGGAAAATCGCATTTATTTTACATACTCAAAATACCAGAGAAAACAGAGAAGACGAGCTTTGACTAAAACAACAAGATTTGTTTTTCTTGGTATATATTTATTAATTAGTTTTAATCAAAAAAAATTTGCTCAGACGTATTTTTTTAACATTCTCTTTAATATGAACACAACATGTCTCGGGACTTGGTAGTCCCTTTAAATATGCAAAGTATTATATGTCAATGTCATTAAATGAATCAAATTAAAATTTTTTGCATATCTTTGTTTAAAAGAAGTCATCAAAGCTTATTAAAGTTCTTTTTTTAAAGTAAATAGTAAATAAATTAAATAAAGTAAATATGGGTAAAAAGGCAGATTTGAGTGATTTTGTTAAAAGTCAAGTCATAACTTTGCATGGTGAAGGGTACTCACAAGTTGACATTAGTAAACGTCTAGAAATATCGAGATGCGCTGTACAAAACCTTATAAAATTGCATGGAAGTTGTCAATTTTGCGCATACGCTCCAATTTTAGCGCCAAAAACATATTTATATGGCGTTCATGTAACTATTTTTATCAATAATAAAAACGGCAAGAAAACAAGTTTGTTATAGTAATATAGTATAATAATGTCTTAAATATATTAAATATATATAATAATATATTAAAGATAAAATATTATTTTTTAAACATTATATAAAAAAATTAATCAGATTTTATTATCTGAAAACAAACTTTCTTGCTCAGAAACATTTTCGAAGAGGTTAGTTTCATTATTTTGGTCTTCCTCACTACTATCATCACTTAACGTACTTATTATTTTTTTTTTCTAAATTTTTTTTACTCTTTGCAGCATTGTTGTGTTGGACGATGACATTTGTGTAATTCCCATTTTTCAATTGCAGACATTACATTATACATTTCTACAGGTGGACCAAGTTCGCCTATTCTTAATAAATGTTCTAATCGTTGAGTAGACAAGGAGCATCTAAAGTCAGTTTTAACCACATTCAACTTTGAAAACATTCTTTCTAGTTTAGAGTTGCACACGAGGATGGTAAAAAGTTGTTTAACTAATGCCAAAACATCTTTCCAGCTCTTACACCGCGGAGAAGAGAATATTTTTTTGTTTGTGTTGATATTGAAAGATACTCACGAGCATACTCTAAAAGAGAGTACCATTGACTTAAGACATCTGACACTTCAATATTTGCTTGCTTTCAGCTTCTTTCAGCTTCTTCTTCTAAGTGAACTTTAATGCAACTTTTTACGTTTATAAAATTATTTTTTTTTGGATTTAACAAAATTAATTGACCTGTCATAATTTTTCAGCTCGATATCTTGAAAATAATATTTTCCCTCCTTACAAGTAACTTTCGAAATCAAGTATTTTACATGTGGGAGTTTTTCAAATTCTTTTTTTTAAAATAAATCCAAGCGATCTTTTGTTTTTGACAGGAAATACATTGTATTAACAATGTCAATTTTATCACTTTGCATAGAAACAGATAACTCTGACGAGATTTCAAGTAAGTCAATACACGTACTTAAAAGAAATAACATTTTACTGTCATTCCACTTCGCTAGATAACCCTTAAGTTTAGCTCGCTCTATAGTTTTGGCCAATGGATCTTGACAAATATTTTCTAAGTGCTGAATGTAAACTCCCCACTTGTCCAGACACATTTTCATAGCAGCAATTTTGTGGGAAATCCATCGAGTACCGTTTTTGGGTCGATATCCACCATCGTTAAATTCCACTCCTTCTTTGTAAGCATTATAGATTTCTTTTAGTTGACAGAGTTTTTTTGGTGCCCTTTTGTAAAGATAATATAAACATAAAGCATTTCATCAATGTCATCAAAAGCCGTTTTTGACAAAGCACCTTTTAATGCAAGCTCTAAGCGATGAGCAACACACCATATAAATACTATCCAGGGTGACTTTTTCTGAAGAATAACATTAACACTTTGATTACTTCCTCGGTTAACTGAAGCACCGTCAGAAGTAAAACCTTACTTTCGGACTCTTCAATTCCAAATTTGTTAAATAATTCTTTGCAGCAATCTGCAATTGCGTCGTATACACCAGTAGCTGAAGAATTTTTTAAATTTCTTAAGCCTATGAAGATTGTTTTCACTTGAACTTCATCACTTCCCTTTGATCTAGTGGTATTTTTTTATATTCATAGTATAGTTTGCAAGCATGTGCATGGGATTTACAAGACTTTGCATGATCACTAACAGCAGATTTTTTAAAATTAGTTGAACCCTGAATTTGAAAATTTATCCATGCACTTAATCTTGTTTTCAAATTTCCGGCAGAACTTGCAAGTCAATGATTTAACTTTCCTGTTTAAATCTAAGGAATATTCCAGCCATTCAGATGTAAAAACATCAGCTAATTCAGATTTCTCATTTTCCACGGTTGCTGCCGAAACGGTTCGAAAGATTGTGAAGATGTTGGGATTTTTGCTTGGTTCGGGTTAATTTTCTGGCTTACCGATACCCCTCCGAATAAAGCAAAAATTGTCTTTTGTACTTTTTTTGGCGGTTCAATTGGCTTGATTACTGCAACTGTCGTAACTGTTTGAGTACTACATTCTCCACAACGCCCTACTTTTTTATGTTCTTCGGAGTAACTAACATCATCTTCGGATACTTTAATGGAACAAATGTTACATACTGATAAGGAACATCTACACACAAATACTTTGTCTTGCGGTTTTTGCATGCTATACATAACAAGTCTGACATTACGATGAATTTATACAGTGTTCCAAAAATATAATGAAAACGAGTGCGTTTATTTCTAGTGAACGATGATGCACTATTTAACGATAATAACTAAAAAAATTTTACTGTAATAATCTGAATTTCATTTATACTGTTTGCCATTTAGAACGCTAAGTGTTATTTATCTTCTAAAGAAATTCTCACTCTCTCTCTCTCTCTCTCTCTCTCTCTCTCTATATATATATATATATATATATATATATATATATATATATATATATATATATATATATATATATATATATATATATATATATATATATATATATATATATATATATATATATATATATATATATATATATATATATATATATATATGTATATATATATATATATATATTACAAACTTTAAAGAAATAAAAAGAAAGAAAAATGCAAATTAAGATATAGTTTGAAAAACAAATAATGAATAAAGAATCGGAAAACTTGAGATAGAATATTGCATCGATGAGATCTCAGCCTCTAAAAAAACATCTTAGAAAAATCTTTTATTAACAAATTTTTAAAACTGCCAGCTTTTCTTTGCTTTTCGGTGTCCACGGCGTTTGCAGTAATCAATCAAACATAATGACTTACTTTGTAAAACAAAATATATATATATATATATATATATATATATATATATATATATATATATCTATCTATCTATCTATCTATCTATCTATCTATATATATATATATATATATATATATATATATATATATATATATATATATATATATATATATATACCCATATAGTGTAGTCGAAATAGCGTTCTAATGTAAATAAAGTCTCTTACGAATACAATTTTAATTACCTCGTCTCTTAAGCTGTTTTTGATTGTCATCGAAATGTCAAAGCAATTAATTTATGCGGAAGTACATTAAATTTAATTGTTTTTTAAAAAATTTTTAAAAAACCGCAATTATAACGACTAGAAAGTTTTTTTTAATTAGTGGTGTTTTTGTAATTGATTTAATAAAAAACATTTTTAAAACATGCGTAAATGTTGCTACATCGACTATCTTATAGCCTGAATCGCAACAGAGTGCTGCTACATCGACTGACAAATAGCCTGACTTGCAACGGAGTGCTGCTACATCGACTGACAAATAGCCTGACTCGCAACAGAGTGCTGCTACATCGACTGAAAAATAGCCTGACTCGCAAGGGAATGCTGCTACATCGACTGACAAACAGCCTGACTCGCAAGGGAGTGCTGCTACAACGACTGACAAATACCCTGACTAGCAAGAGAGTGCTGCTACATCGACTGAGGGTTTGGTTTGGCCAGGCAGTCTATCAATTAAAAAAAAAATTTAATTTTCAAAACTTTTTCTGGTCTGGTTTATTAACGCGCTCTGTTTATGGGAAACTTTTTTTGATGCCATGCAAGAGACATGCAAGAGTATATATATATATATATATATATATATATATATATATATATATATATATACAACCCTCGGAATTAGGGTCGGCAATTGGCAATGCCGACTTATTTGCAGACCTGAAAGTGTTTGAGGTCGGCAAAAAATAGCCAACCTTGTTTCTATGTTTTATGGTTAGACCTTTGTATCATATAGTTTTTACCGACCTGATGAATTATTATATTATTATCATTATTATTATTATTATTATTATTATTATTATTATTATTATTATTACCATTAATATTATTATTATTACTATTTATAAAATAATAATTCTAATAATAATACTATTTAGAGCTTTTACATTTAACGTACAAAATTGTTTTGTTTTTTTTTGTTTTCTTCCTTGATTACAAATATTATATAACAAAAAAATATTAACAGTATAGATTTTAGATGAAAAATGGTTAAAAATAAAACTTACATAATGCTAAATCAATGTCTTTTTTATGAAAAAATAATAATCTTAATTTATATGTATATTCACTTGCTTTCATGTGATTCTGCGCGTAAAGAACCGTGAGATACTATTAAATTTGTGCGCATGAAATTATCAAAACTGTAAAGATGTCTATTGAAAATTTTTGATTCATAACAAAAAATTTTCCCAGCCAAAAAAACTTTTAAAATGATTTCTTACGTTGGCTAAACAATAAAATTTTGAAATACAAATAATGATTTCCAAAAAATACTCAAACTAGACATTAATAATATAAAATCAAAATATTTTGGTTTTTCCTGATAAAAAATATACCAAATAACCCCAGCAAACATATACCAAATTACCCTAGATAATCGTCTTAAAAAACTGTGCAATAATATTTCTAAATAATATTTCATAATATTTTGAAAAACCCCTGTGCA
This sequence comes from Hydra vulgaris, assembly GCF_022113875.1. Lineage (NCBI taxonomy): Eukaryota > Metazoa > Cnidaria > Hydrozoa > Anthoathecata > Hydridae > Hydra > Hydra vulgaris. The sequence continues at coordinate 42,926,932 of NC_061159.1, read as the reverse complement.
ATAATACTTCATTAAAACCCCTAAAAACTTAAAAAATGCAATTAACTTAAAATATCAAAATATTGATGAAATAATTAATTTAAGAGCAAGAATCAGTTGCACTAGCATAAGTGAATTAGTTGCACCAGCATGGACGATCCCTACAACTAAAATAGACAAAACAATACTAAATTTGCAGTAGTGGAAAAATACCACTGATGTCATAAATTGGTTTTCTAAAATAATAACAAAAATGAATGCACATTTACACAAATTTATCTTGACAATTCTTCGCATATAACTTTATTTTAAATTTGTTATATTATTTGGTATTGAATTTACATCTCTCACTATTCATGTTATTTCTTCAATAACATTAGTACTTTACAAATTTGTGTGAAGTTAGGGTTTTCGCTGTTTGTCCTGAAGTCCTTTTTACTGCGATCTATTCTAGCTTTCTGCCTATTCTAGGAAAAAAATTTGGGCGATGGTACCCCTTCCCCTCCTGGCAAAATTTAGCAAAAAATCTGCATTTTTTCGAGAAAAAAACAATATTTATAAATTAATAACACTACATAAATTATGATTACACAAAAGCAATGTTTTTTTTTATCCTACACCTCCTACAATTTTATACTTATTCATTTTAAATAGTGCTATATCTATGCATATTTGTTTTAAGTAAGTGAAACATTTGTATTTAAATAAGATTTATAGTTACTTATATGCCCTGTTTTGTTTTAGATAAACTTTAACAATAAAATTACTGTTGGCTATGATTGTGTATAAACTTTTTCTTCTTAAAATAAAGCTGTGTTTATTTTGAACATCTGTTTTTTCTTTTCTTCGTTTTTATTACTTATCCTCCTTTATATAAAAAGTTTTTTCAATAGAAATGTTTCTTATTTCTTTGTGGGCTTTCATTGCTCAGTCTAGTTCAAGCACCACAGATTACCAGCATCAAATATAACAAAAATACAATAAAAAAGTCGATAAAAACGATTAGTAAGTATAAACATAATTTTATTAAAAACAAAAAAATTTATTAAAGTAGATTGGGTGGTTGTCTAAATTATATTTAGAAAACCACCCAATCTACTAAAGCACTTCTGCATAAATTTAATTACCAATAAAGAAGTGGAATTATTTAAAAGTAAAGATAATTATTTCAAAATAAATAAATTCTATCTTCAATAAGTCAAAATGTTTACAACATCAAATGGTACTGTACTTTTTATATTTCTGGAGGTAAAAAATGATAAAAATTTATATCATATGATAATATCTTCATAACCAAAAACATGATTTTTAATTAAAATTTTTTGTTGAAATCATGACTATTAGGATAACAATAGTTACTAATAGCTACAATCAGTCATTATTTTATGTTTTAAAAAAGTATACTTTTTTATTATGATAACCAAAATAGCACTTCTGATGATTTTTTAAAAGGCCTTCAAAGCTAAAAATATCAAACTTAAATTTGATTTATAGTGTAGTGATTTTTTTTCCAAAAATTTAATTGAAAAAAAAGGCATTTTATTTATTGTTTATTTAATTAACAAACAATTTATACTAAATTTGTATAGTTTATATGCATGCAGTATGTTTTGATAATAAACTAAAAAACCACATACCATTTTATTGCCCTCATTTTTTTCATAAGCTAAAACATTATATGCAAACCTAGGATGATATTTTATTTCCATCGGTATAAAAGGCACAGAAACTCGTTGATACGAAATAAACTCGTCATCTGACTGAAAAATATATTGATGGAATTTGGATATCAATATATACTTTTTATTATCAGCACTGCTTGAAAAAAAATCAGTCACAACAGCTTGTGTTCCATTAGGAAGAATAAGATCTTTTGTTATATTTTCAAAAGTTTTACCATAATCTCGTGAGATATAAAAAAAACTTGGTCTTAAACTGCTTAGCATAAAATCAGGATCAGTCATAAGAATTAGAATTGCTGAACTATTGCTTCCTGACCAATGAACTTTAGCAATGTAATGATTATCATTGAATGAAAACTGTAAACAAATATTAAAATTATTTCATATAAAAATTACCAAAGTGCGTCTATAAAAAGACAACATAAAAATATAACATACTGGAGTGCTTTGAGGAGACGCAATTCCTGCACTTCGTATAAAACGACGAAAACTATTTGCAATATAATTTTTTGATGGAGAATCGTACTCCTCGTTATCGTTAATTTTAATGTGAAACTTTTCACGGTTGCCATTATTCCTTTGCAGCAAAGATGGATTGATAGAAAGATGACTTGCCTTTGATAAATCTACAGTTACTAACTCGTATACTATAATAAAAACTAAAAAATATTTAACTGTTTTATCCAAAACTTTGCTGATGTACGCCATTTTTATGTTTATTTATTAAATCACTTTGTTTCACTTTGGCCCTTGTTTTGAGTACGTCATTGTTTTCTTCGACTCGTGATTGAACTCCTCCGGCAAATATTTATTTACAAAAATCAATTACGTTTAATTCTCAACAGTGTTTAAGATACTTCTAGATACCATTGTTTCTCAAATTATAATTTAAACCATCTCCGCATAAATTATAAAGAGCATACTGCGATGGAGAGAACTACGATGTAAATCAATAATGTATCATTTATGTTTCAAAAGTTATATATCGTATGCTTAAACTCATTTGATTTTAAACTTTTCTATTAAGGATTTTGTTATTTAAGTGTAAATTATATATACAATATAAAAATATAATTTTAGATCAATGAGTTTTAAAGTGAATAGTTTTTTAATAATTTACTGCGACGGGTGTCGACTTTGTTTCTTATGAAATATAACGATAAAGTAAGATCAAAAAACATTTGCGGGGAATTTTTCGGTTATGGACAAAATCAGTAGCTTGCGTTGTTATGTTGTTATGGACAAAATCAGTAGCTTGCGTTCTTTTTCTAAACTTAGTGCGGGACATAAGCGTACATTAATAACAAAATCACAAATTAGTTTTTGATTTTAGTAATCATAACTTTAATGTTATATAATCCGATGTTGCTCAAGAATGTAACTATAATTTAAAAAAAAAAATCTCTATCGACTGGAATATATATATAGGTCCTTTGCCCCTCCCTTTTTTCCTGGCTTTCTAAATGACTTTTCGCTATAATTGAATAAGTTTGTGCATAAATTATTTCAGTCAAAAATTTCAAATTTTTTTGCAGTAAAAAATTACGATATTACTCCTCCAAGTTTGCAAAATTTTTACACGCATTT
>NC_061159.1:42906184-42921184 GCF_022113875.1 Hydra vulgaris | reverse complement strand
CAACAAATAATAGGAATGATTAAAAAAAAAATGTTTACGTAAGTTTAAGCTTTATGTGAGGTGAGATGCTAAATGGACCAGTTATATAAACTTTAAATTGAAACGGCTTTTATATTATCGAACAAGGAGAGGGGGGGGGGGGATCTTTATAAATAGAATGGTCTGAAATATAACAATAAAAATCTAATTAACAGGGGAATCTTAATAAACACTGTTTATTAAACAGAAATAAGAAAATATTTCAAAACATAAAACAGTCCGCAGTTTTTTTAAACATGTAAAATGGTATAAGATATTAGGCAACAGTTGAACACCATTAATTAAATATATATTATTTTAAAACATTTAAAAAAATTTAACAATAATATAAAAATTCTTAACTGATGTTTTAAAACAACAAACTTTTGAAGATAAAATTTTCTCAACATTTTTTATGGCTGCAGAAAATAAAATTAACAACAAATAAAATTAATCATAAGTGATTCTGAATAAAAAATGGTGTAGCTCTTTAGATGTCACAAAGTTTACCTCAAGAGGTAACATTACTATTTTTCCTATAATTGTTGTTTATTGAAAATTATGCTTATTTATTGTTTTTTTTATTTTAATTATCATATAATAAATGAATCAATGTATACTTATACATTTTTAATATTTGAGAAATCTTTTGTATGGTTTACGCGCAAAAAATAACGCGCAATCCATGACATAAAATCAGTGTATTGTAAATCAACTTACATTAATAGGGATATGAGCAGTTGAGTAAACATAAATTGACTGAGGATATATATTACAAATGATACTTGTAGACTATGTTAGTTGTTTCAATGACGTCTTTTTTACGTTTCGAGCCTATAAAATGTCTACAAGCATCATTTTTAATATATATCCTCAGTCGATTTATGTTTACTCAACTGCTCATATCCCTATTAATCTAAGTCGATTTACAATACACTGTTTTTGATATCTTTCATAGATACTTCTGTAGTGGCTTTAATAAAGTGTAGTGGGTATAATAAAGTAGGACTTATAAATTGTGTAAAAAATTGTTCTTATTTTCATTCGAGTGGGAAAGAAGCGCGCTTGATCTCTTCATAAGAAAGAAAACTAAAGCATTTAACGCTTTAAAACTTTTATAACAAGTTTTAAAACATGTTTAAAAGTGTAACATTTTTCTTAGGCAGGAACAATTTTCTAAGCTTTTAAAACAACTTTTAAAAGGTTGCAACAAAATTCTAAATTAACTTTTAAATTGTAAAATTTTCAGAAAATTAAAACAGAATACAAAAGCCAGTTTAACAATAACGTTAACAGCTTTTTTTAATTTTGAAGCTTTTCTTTTCATTAGCTTTCATAAATATGGCATTATCTTCAGATTTCCGCTAAAAAAAATATTAATTTATATACCCAAAGACGTAAAATAAGATTAAGAATTAAAGAAAAATCTTATTTTACGTCCTTGATATACCTTATGCGCAAATAAGTCACATACGTACATACATATTGAACCAATAAGGAGAACCTGATTGAACGCGATAAAATTCAGCACCATCAAATAGTTAATTACTCAAAAATTAACTAACATATTTTTGCAAACACGGAAGTTAATGTGTTGTTTGACTATAATGGTAACAAGATCATTATATTTAATGAAATTAGCTTTCGATAAAAAAAGACTATGAATAATTGGATCCAGAAAAGAAAAGAAAGATCCAGCAGATGTCAAGTACTATGATTAAAAATGTAAAAAATTATTGACATGAATAAACTAGCTTTATCGTCAAAATTTGCAAACATCTTTTAAATAGCTTTAGAAAAATTAGCAATTACATGGCGTTAAATTTTGTGTTTAACAGATAAGTGAATTTATTATTTAGCAACACAGTAAGTACGCAGTAATTTATTTCTTAGAAATATTCAATATCCTAAATACTACAAAAAGCATAATATTAAAGATAGTTATCAATTCAACGGATATATAATTAATGCTTTTATAAGGTCTTAATAAATCGCAATATTACATAAATTAAAAAAATAATCATTACACAGCTACCATAATATTACTTAAGAAAATATTTTGTTTTATAACTGTTATAATGAGATTTAAAAAATAATGCGAAAAAATAAAATCAAATGTTTTTCTTCTTTTTATTAGATTAAAATGTTTAACTTATCGTTTTTTAAACTTTAAAGTTTCCTCAGGGGTACCGGGACCCGATGGAGAACTTGGTGAATAATCCATTGGCGATATATTTTTAGCAGCAGTACCTGAAAACCCTCGACCGTCAGGAGAATAGGTTGGAGTTCCGTCAGGTGAATATGTAGGTGTACCAGGACTATAATCGGGTTCCAATGGGCTGTAATTAATAGAACCAACCGACTTATCTGTAGGGGTACTAGGAGAGTAGGTCGGCGATGCAGGACTATACTTTGGACTTGTTGGAGAATATTGGGGAGTTGTTGGACTATATTTTGGACTTGAAGGAGAATACTCAGGAGACGTTGGACTATATCCTGTTGATGTTGGAGAATATGCTGGACTTGTAGGAGAGTAAATTGGTGATGTTGGACTATATTTAGGTGATGTTGGGCTATATTTAGGAGAAGTTGGGCTGTAAGCTGGACTTGTCGGCGAGTATACTGGGCTGGTTGGTGAGTATGCAGGACTTGTAGGTGAATATGCTGGACTTGTCGGCGAGTATGCAGGGCTTGTTGGAGAGTATGTTGGACTTGTCGGTGAGTATGTAGGGCTTGTTGGTGAATAATTAGGAGATGACGGAGAGTATGATGGTGACGAAGGACTGTAGGATGGAGATGTTGGGCTATATTTAGGTGAAGTAGGAGAATACTTAGGAGATGTAGGACTATACTTAGGTGAAGTAGGCGAGTAGCTTGGCGATGAAGGAGAATAAGAAGGTGACTGAGGAGAATATGCTGGACTCGTAGGAGAATATTGAGGAGAAGAAGGACTATATGAAGGAGATGTTGGACTATAACTAGGTGATGTAGGAGAATATTTTGGACTGGTGGGAGAATAAGATGGACTTGTCGGAGAATAAGATGGACTTGTCGGAGAATAACTTGGAGACGTAGGGCTATAAATAGGTGAAGTTGGGCTGTAACTTGGACTCGTTGGACTGTAGCTCGGTGATGTAGGAGAATAACTTGGGCTAGTTGGACTGTAACTTGGTGACGTAGGTGAATATGATGGAGAAGTAGGAGAATAGCTTGGCGATGTTGGACTATAACTCGGAGACGTAGGAGAGTAACTTGGACTAGTCGGACTATAGCTTGGTGATGTAGGCGAATAGCTTGGAGAAGTGGGGGAATAGCTCGGAGAAGTTGGACTATAACCAGGTGATGTTGGACTGTAGCTTGGACTTGTAGGACTATAACCTGGAGAAGTTGGACTGTATAAAGGAGATGTTGGCGAATACCCAGGAGATGAAGGAGACATTGCTGGTGATTGTGGATTGAAAGCAGGAGAATTTGGAGAGTAACTTGGACTCATAACATTTCTTGAAGGGCTCGGTATGTATGGTGAGGAATCAGGTGATCCTAAAGACATAGAATCTTGTGGACTCCAAGCAGGACTAAAACCACCAGCAGGACTGAATCCACTTGCATCTGAATGAGCCGATGGTGAAAAAGATGCTGCTCCAGGTGTCATTCCAGATCCTAAAGCTGGTGACCAACCATCTCCATAACCAGGTGTGTGTCCCTGATTCCATGGAGTCATCTGGGGTGACATAGCATTTGATGGAGAAGCTGCAGAGCCAAAAAAAACACCACCACCTGATAAAAATAAAACTGATAGAATAAGCAAAAATGTTTGAAAAACAGTTTAATATTCTTGATATAATAATACAGTTCTTAATATATAATACAGATTAATATTCTTAGTTCTTAAGAATAAGATTAAGTTTTAAATTGTATAGTGCTGTATAGGTTTGTATTTACCTGGCATCATTCCATGGCCTTCTCCAATATTTAATGGGATTTCCATGCCTTCTTTACATTTTTCAGCGTCTAGCATCAAGTTGAAGCAGCCAGTACCAATTGGCGGTAATTGACCAAGAATAATATTCTCACTTACCCCACGCAAATTATCTGCTTCTGCATGAAATGCAGCCTCAACCAAAACATCAACCTTAAAAATTTTAACACATTTAAATCATGTTTCAAATTTCAAATTTGAAAAATTGAATTTTTATTTAAAAAATAAGCTAAGATAAAAATCTATGTATGTATGTATGTATGTATGTATGTATGTATGTATGTATGTATGTATGTATGTATGTATGTATGTATGTATGTGTACATTAGGGTGACAATTTTCTTTGCACTTTTTTAACTTTTTTTAATAAATGCAAATACACTGTGTAAATACCTGTTTTCCATCAATATACTAGCTTATATTAAAAATTTTAGTTAACTAGGATCTTTGGAACAGCTAGATGTATTTTTTTAATAGCTCGAATAATAATTATTTGCCAATATATACTAATAAACATATGTAAAGAAACAGTTGTTAGTTTGGATAATAATTGTTTTTATTATTAACTTCAATCTAAGGTAATTAAAAAAAAAGTTTAACAAATGCTGCATGTTTTCATTTCACTTAACAATATTTATTTAAAATTAACATCTTGATAAACATTTTTTTAAATCTTTTTTTGACTTTCTTGAGTAATCTGCAAAACATTTTGTCTCTGATCCTCAGAGTGAAAAGTTCACAAACTTTTGTATAAGTCCAATATCATTTGTGACACTGAGGTGTTTAATAAAAAGCACAAATTTCTTGTATGAGGTTATCGATTCTTTTACTAAGTCTAAAACGACAAAAAAAAAACTTTACCATGTAACAAGTTCACAAAGCTTAGTATTTTCATCTACTAAAACAGGAAGTGATTTCTCTTTATTAATTTCACTGTTACAAACCTTGTGCTCCAACAAGCCCTTAAAAATAACAGAATTTATTTGATTTTAAAGGTCTAAATCAGCAAGAGCCATGACTACTGACCAAGGCAAAAGATACCTGGAGTAAGATTTTAAACTGTTTAAAAGTGAAGTTAATAAACCAAATCCCATTCCTATTTTATGATTTTTGCTTCTTTGAATGAATTAAAGTCATACAATACTGTATGTTCAGCAAGATTGAATTTTAAAAACCATGCAGCAGGCTTTGAATTGTTCAATACAATTCTGTCTAATTTTAATTTGAGTTGTTTTGTTCTGTAGTTGATGACCTCATAATGCTACAATCTGAATGTTTCTTTGTTAATCATAATTTTATTCACATCTACTCCTAGATATCATACCATTTATCAACATGATTTGACTTCAATAGTTTAACCACTCCTTACATTGAGAGGAGCTACAATGTAAGGCCTAATGGCCTTAGACATTTTGAGCAGTTTTTTTATTGATAAGGATTGAATCAGATCTAAGCATGAGTGGTACATTGCTTTTTGTCTTTTTTAGTGTTGTCTGATATTTTTTGCATTTTCATCAGAACTATAACTTGTGTTATCTACTATTAATGCCAGATTAGATAGATCTACAACAATGTTAACAAAAAATGAAAATGAAAAGGATGTTCACAGTTTATTCTATAATGCAATATAGAACACACATGTAATAATATACATTTTAATTTTTTTCATGATAAAAATTCACTGATTCAGATATATATTTTATCTCTTTTGTTTAATTTCCATTAGCATTTTAAATTGAGAGTTACAAAAATTTTGAATCTAAGTTCTTATAATTATGATATTGAGCATCTCCACTAAGTAATAGTTCTTATAATTATGATATTGAGCATCTCCATTGCCTCTATTGACATTTCTTTTCTTATACCTTATCTGTATACCTATAGTATCTCTCTTGTATAAGTTCAATTTTTGAGATTTTTTTAAAGTATTCTTCATAAAATGCCTGTTTACAAAATGTTTTCTAACATTTTTTTTAAAACCTTCCACAAGTTGCTAATTCTCTTTTCTTTCTTTATTTCTTGGCATATTTTGAATGAGTAGTATAAGCTTTAATATTGGGTTTTCTAATGTCAAAAAGACTTTCAATGATTGATTGAAATTCCAAACTAGCAACTTTCCCTTGGTCATTGATACCCATTTTTTGTGAATTTTTACAAATTTTGATGTTATCCTCTCCAATAACATGGTTTTTTAAAACCACAGGATTCCCAGATATTTACTATTTTTCCAAGAAGACACAAATATCCATTTTCCTGATAACATGTTGTTTTTCCTTTGGATTTCAATATAACATAAACAATGTTTAATGTTTTTTTTTGGTTATATTTAATTTAAAGACAAATTAAATTTACTTGATGTCATTACTAAATAATAGATTAAATACCTTTTACAATGTAGTTTTATTCTATTCATTTATTAAAAAATTAAACATTACATTTCTTTTCAAAATAATACATTTTGATGAAGTAAAAAAATATCAACGACGAACCAAGAAAATTTGAAATAGTGGTTAATCGTCAAATCATTTGATTTTTACATTTAGCACCAATTCTAGTCCTTAAAACAAAGCAAAAACAGTTTTAATATTGTTGAAGGGCATAGAAAATAATTAGATGCAGTGTTAATTTTTTTTGGAAAAAAAATGCATTATACATATATTGTATGAATGTATGTATAGGTAAAAGATTACTACATCTATCCAACAACATCTGTCAAAGATCACCTATATTTTTATTACTCAAAAAACATCTGTCCATTATTATCTAGAAATTCAATGACCCCTAACAACATCATTAGGAAGATGTAACTTTTGGGAATTTTTCTTTAAGTCCAATAACATCTACAACTTTGATAAGACACCTTTGATAAGACTTGCTTTTCTTCTGCCTTAAAATAGTCAACAATAGAATTGAGAATTTGATGTACTTTGCATTATTTTCTTTGTTTTTTCATATTTACAATATCTTCAAAAACAAATTGATATATCCTGGTTACTTTATCTGATCCTTTTGATTTTTTTCAACATTTTATTATACTAATACACTATCTTACAACTTTTCAAAATATATGACATTATATATATATATATATATATATATATATATATATATATATATATATATATATATATATATATATATATATATATATATATATATATATATATATATATATATATATATATATATATATATATATATATATATATTAGGGTAGTCCTTATTTTTAAACTTTCAAATTGTTTAGTTCCTAACTCCATTTCTTGTTCCAATTGCTAAAATGCGAAATTTTAGCGTAATCGGACAACTGTAAGTCGAATCTCATCGTCCATGAAGTTTTGAAATTTTTGTTCTGAGAGTCATTTTTGAGGTGAAAAGTTCAAAATATGACATTTCAAAAACTGTTTGTGCAAAGTGACTTTTGGATTATCTTCTTTTTAGACAGTAAAATGGCATCAAGTTCATCACAGAAGTTAAGAAAAGATTTTCATGTCTGTCTTGTTGGCTACATTTTAAATCAAATGGTAGGAGCCAAATTGACTTCGAGCTAGCAAGTTTTACGCATTTTCTCTTCTGCAATGTAGGAGTTGTAAAGCTTACAACAAAGGAAAGTGCAATACTGGTAATTTAAGAAATTTCCATTTTTTGGCAAAAAGCACTAATTCCTATTAAAAGAACTGAACACTGTGTTAAGAAGTTACTGAAACTGTATGACGAATGGAAATGCTTACAAAAGAATTTGACGAGAGGTGCAGGCAAAGACAAAGAAAAAAGAGATATCTTTGTAGACAATATGGATGATCTGTTTGACATAGCTCATTCAGAAGCTTTGGAACAGATGAAAAATGAAGAAGATAAGAATTTCTTAATCCTTCAGCGCCAAAACGGACGACCAGGGTCTATGCTTGGTGTGGATCAGAAACTAAAACACAAGGAAGAAAGGACACTGAAGCGCACTGCAATGGAAAGATAACGATCCAGGAGATGCCAGGAGAAAAAGGACTTTAAAAGACAGAAGAAATGGAACAACAAAATTCAGGCACTTGGCTGTGATATGACAGCAAGCAGCACAGGTTGAGTAAATGGTGCCTTTCTACAAACCTAGAAAAATTGTTCAATTGTGACCTATTGTACCTCCTTTGCCATCACCACATTTTTGAGTTAGTTTTGAGGAGCAGTTTCGAGTCACTGATGGGTGCAACTTCTTCTCCAGACATAGCACTTTTCAAAAGATTTAAAGAAGCAAGGACAAAGCTTGACAAAAACGTTTATAACTGGTAGTAATGAAGTGCCTGATGATGTCTAATCTACCATTCTTGGATTTGTTGAACACTACCTCTACACAAAAACAGCAGAGAGATGATTACAGAGAATTGTTGGAGTTAACAATGATCTTTCTTGGCAGCATTCCGAAGAACGGAATATCGTTTTGTATACCAGGAGCTGTAAGTCATGTTAGATGGATGTCAAAGGCAATTTATGCATTCAAGATATACCTGTTTCAAAATCAATTTCAGTTATCACATACGAAGTAGTAAGCGACCGGGGCCAGGGCCTCGGTCATCATCATCATCATCATCATCTTAATCATTGGCATCAACAAGTGAGAGGGAGTTCAAGGTTTCAAAGTTAATACAAAAAGATGGCATCAGACTTACAACACAGAATGTTGAAACACTTCTTTTTTTAAAATACAATTTAAGGGCTCTTTCTTATTCAACATATTTATGTGATGCCCCTGAAGACTTTACACCACCTAATTCAAAATAGTATGATGTCTGGGACACAGAATCATCAGAATCAGAGGAAGAAACTTAAATTATTATAAAGTGTCTTATTTCTTATTTGTCATTGTAAATATTTATGAATTATATTATATTTGTATATGTTACTTTTGTGACTTTTTCTTATATTTCCTTAAACTTTCACAAAAAATTTTAACTTGACAAAATTTTTAAAAAAAAAAGCAACAAAAACAACAACAAAAATCCAGCCCAGGGTTTGCAAAAACCTGTGATTTTAGCAGGGGCCGGGGACCCGGTCACTTACTAATACGAAGAACTCTTTAAGAAGAATATGTATGTTCCTTGCTCGAATGTATGTTCGAGCCTGGTTTCTATCATCAGAAGCAATTACAACACCATAGCATGATTTCCTATTCATGTGCCAACTGATTAATTATTGAGACATAGATCCACAAATCAGTAAGGTTGATACAAAGAAATTTTCCAGTCACCTCAAAAGTGGAATTGAAAAAGTTAAGAAAATAGTGGTTGTGAATGATGTTGCGGAAAGAGGAGTCAAACTCATTCAGGATTATAATAACATTCTCACCAAAGACGAAACTGAGAAACAATTTGTTTTACAGATCGTTGCCCGAGACCATAAAAAGTATCCAACTGCTACTAAATCCTGTCTTATGAAACAGTTATGTTCAAGGTTTATTGGTTCACATTATGTTTTGATTCTATGAACATTGTTGCTGTACATGAAAATAATTTTGCTTTATAGCTTTTTGGTGTAGTAAATAAGAACATGGTCAATATAGACAAGAGTATGTCCATTTTGAACAGAATTAATCATTATGCATATTATGTTCCAACTTAAAGGCGTTTGAGGGTCACTTTGCAGTTGTCTAATTGAGCTGAAACTTTGCACAATTCCTTATTTGGTTGATTGGAACAGGATCAGGGGTGCAACATTTTCACTTTTAAAAATTTCAATACAGCTAAGGGCCACCCTAAAATATATATATATATATATATATATATATATATATATATATATATATATATATATATATATATATATATATATATATATATATATACATATACACAGCCTGAAGTCATACTAAAATAAGGAGCTGCTGGGGACTTCAGTAGATACAGTAACTGACTAAATATGGATAACATGCAAGGGAATGCCACTACATCTATTAAGTGTTTAGTTTGGGGCAGCAATTGCAATTTTCTTAATTTTTTTCTTATTATTATTCCAAAAAAAACTGTAAGGAGTTGGGTTTGCAAAAAATATCATTAAATATATATCTATATACATTTGGTGAGATATATTTACTATATAACTATAGTTTGCATGCTATAGTTACATATGTATAGATGTATGCATGTGTGTGTGCGTGTGTGTGTGTGTGTGTGTGTATTTATGCATGCATTTATGTATGTAAGGGGCAAATTAAATGTGATAATTAAATGTGATAATAAAATTAAGTGTGATAAAGTGATGAACTGCAATATCTGGAAAAATTTCTTATCTTTAAATTCTACGTTTTACCATTCTCATTAAAAACTATGAACACTGTTTTAAAAAAAAGGGTCAATACATTATATTGAAATAATGTATGAAAAAACAAAACAATAAATTAAAGACTGCAAAATTAATAACAGTCAATTTACTAAATTTAATTTATTGTTTGTTTAAACATCATTTTATTCAAGTATTATAAATAAAAAAACAATGTTAAAACAATAATTATAAAAAGTCTGAAAAATAAAACCAACCAATTAAAAATCTTACCAAAACTGTTTGCGCATTGTACCCAACATTAAAATTCATTTTTAGTTAGAGGGAAACTTTGAAGAGTTATTTATTTAAAAAATTAAATGTTTTAAATTGGGCATAAATTAATTTATAATAAATATAATAATAAATAAATATATGTTAATATATATGTTATTAGAGTTTTTTAGTTTTGTATTAACTTCAAAGTTTTTTATAGTTGTATTTGTATATTTTTAAACACCTGTCTTTAATTTTATACAATTATCTGTGCTCGAGAGTTTGACTGTTGTGATTTGCAGTGGTTTCACTTTTAATATTGCATTGTACTGTATGCTTTGTTTTTGTAGTTTTATTTTATGATTTGTCAAATGAATCAAGATATTAAAGTTTAAATCATGATTATTATTAATAATAATAACAATAATAATATGATTTTATAATGATATTATTTATTATAATTTCAAGACCAATGCAAAAATACTATTTTAAAATAACAACTATTGAATGAGATAAAAACAGCGTTTACAGTTTTTAATAACCTCAAAATTTAAAAATCAGAAGCATTTCCAGGTAGTGCAATTTGCAATCACTTAATTTGCACCCGTATGTATGTATTTATATAAAGTTAAAAAAAAACTAACAGTTTCTTCAAATGAACATCTCATTAGACAACCAACTTCTTGCCTATTAATACCATGACGAGTAATAGCCATCAAATGACCTTTGGATGTCATTATATCACACAACAATGACAAGTGTCTGTAGTTAACATAAGAACCATCAAATGAAATAACGTGATCCATTTCCTTTTCAATTGATTTCCTTACAGCTTCAATACCCAAAATCTACAAAGTAATGTTTAAATACATTGGAAATTTCTATAACATTTTTTTAAAGGTTTTATTTCTAAAAAGATTACTTATAAAATTATATTTTTAAATTTACATTTGAAATGTTTACACTAAGATTAAACTAGACAAAAAAAAATAAAATTCTGGCACTAAATAATAAAATATAGAAAAAACTCATATATTTTATCAAAAGGAACAATGCTTTAGTTAAAAACAAACTCACAGAGAAGATTTCACATATATCATTGGAAGTAGTTCTCACTGGATCAATGTCTTTTTGACTTAGAACTTTCATTAACCCATTACCATCTGTTTCTAAAATCCATTCTTGTAAATCTAAAAAAACAAATAAAACAACATAGTTGCATTGTCAAAGCAACTTTTATTTCTATCAAAACAAAAAATATGAAAAATACTAACGCTTAAATTCTCCTTCAGCATTAAAGATTACACGCTTTTTAGATTCTTCACTTGGCAAATGCATGTAAACTTTAGCAATAGATTCTATTCCTTGTAAAGTCATATCTGTCAACATATTAGCTTCAATGCATCTTAAAAACACATCATCTTCCATTTTGTCTAACTGCTCTTCATCCTTAGAATAAGAACAATTTGAGTTCAATCAAATTACAATTTAAGTTAAGTAAGTCAATATTAATAAGTTTAAAAAGGTTATAAAGTTATTAATAATAGACAATATATTTTTTACTCACTTCCATATTCTTACTATCATCACCACTGCCCATAATTCTTATTCGAAGGACTAATTTCTCAGCATTATCGTCATTATATATGCAGTTTAAATCATCTCCAAAACCCTGGTTAATCTTTTCAGCAATTTGTTCCATACTTAACTTGCTGTCTGTCATTCTCTTACGATCTAGCTCTATACGCAATAACCATGGAGACATACGCGCAGGATCAAAATCAGGCATTTCATAATAAACATTAACAAAATCTTGATCTTCTGCAATAACTGTATTTTGTGGATCTGGATCATAAAATATAGCTGTGTTAGCTGTAACCTTTCGTAGAGTTGTATGTTCCAAGCGACAAAGGACATCCTGTAAAAGAATAAATTTAATTTAACACTAAAAGTGGTTATTATTCAGTAAACACTGGTTATTATTAATTACTTAATCATCAGTAATACTGGTGAAACAATCTGTCTTAAAGTTAATTTAGAAACATTTAATATGAAATATTTTAATATGAAATCATTAAATGTATAATTTTTATAATTAAATAAAAATAATCATATTTATTTAACACATTTATATTTAGCAATATACTTATTTATATTTATTAAACACATTTTTTCGCGATTTAATACTTTTTTTTCTTAAAAGAAAATTAAAGTATTAAATCGTGAGAATATTATTCAAACATATTTTTAATATTTATTGTTTTCAGAGAATGTAGTTTCAAATGCATGATTGAAATTCTTGTAACACAAACTAACGAAAAAGGTTATAATTAAAAAAAAAGAGATAGAGGAAGAGGGCTACAAAACATACATTGACTGCAAGTTTAGACAGTAAGTCTGTATAACAAAAATAATGATAAATATGGGCAATTCCACGAGAGTGGCGGTTGTAACATTTGACACACTTTACGTTATTAAAAATGAACTAAAAACGGAAATGACTTGAAACTTTCCAGAAATGTGAAAAACTATCATATAATTTTGTATGTAAAAGTTGCAGCATTAAAGTCTTCAGTTTTTTTCAAAAAATAAGTAACATGACAGTCATAACGCTTACTTTTTACCACTTCTGAACAAAACAACTTTTTCAGACTTAATGCAGCGAACAACATGGTACAAAAAAATCCTTTGGTGTGTGTATTTAGCACATATTGATGTTATTATATGCTGAGTTTCATAGTTTTCACTTGAATTTTTACAAGCTTTTTTGAGAATTACGCAATGATGTAAGAAATAAAGTATAAATAATTATTACCAACCATATGCAGCGCCGTGCTGTAACTTTTGGGGGCCCTGTGCAGAAACTAAAAAAAATTTTTTTTTCCTTTCAATTCGTAGTAATTTATGGTATTGGAGAAGTTTTTCTAATGTATTTATAATAGGGGACCCAGTGCGATTGCACTTGTTGCACTTGCGATAGTACGGCGCTGACCATATATATGTTAAAAAAATGCAATAAAACATTAAAGTTTTCAATCATGGATATATGGTACAATTTTTAACACTACAAAACAGAACTGTAAATAAGCATCAAATCACGTTTTTGCGACCTTTACAACTTTGAAACCATGCTATGGTATGATAAAATGATTTTTTTATATAACTTTTTTGCTTAAAAGTACTTTAAAATGGTTAAAAAAAATTTTTTTGAGTTTAGTATATATCCATAAATATATCCATAAGCTATGAAAATTCAAAATGTATATTTTAAATTTAAAGATGTTTATTATTTCATAAAATAGTAACAATGCACCGAATGTTCACTAGACATTTTGGAAATATACTTATACATTACCTTAGCATGTTCAGCATCTCTTGCAGCTTGACCAAGTAGGAAAACTGTAAGGGAAGGAGTTTTGGGTTTCTTAGAAACATTTATGATTTCTTTTAACCGTGGGACACCTAATGTTACATTTTTTGCAGAAACACCAGCATAATGAAAAGTATTTAAGGTCATCTGAGTTGCAGGTTCACCAAGAGATTGAGCTGCTAAAGCACCAACCATTTCACCTGGTTGTGCCTAGAAAATAAATATTTAACTTTTGAATGCTTTTTTAAACATTCATTCTATTAAAAGTCTATAAAAATATAACTTTCAAAAACAATTCAACTTTGATTACAACTAATAAACAACAAAAAAATATTCACAATTTACAAATACAAATTAATAATTGTAAAAAATTTATATTGTTAACCTGTGCAAGATTAAAACGCGATTCTACTTCACCTAACAACCAATCAAAAGCCTCTGATGTTAATCTAAATTCTTCAATAACCCGCTTTGAACATAAAGTTGAACGCAGATGAATTTGAAACAACATAGTAGCATTTAGCTGTGCTTCTTTGCTTAATTTGTCCTCACCTTTTACAACCAGCAACCTCTTGGTCAAATCTTTAATATCATTGATCACTTTTAATGGAGAAAGATCAGTTTGAGCTCTAAGATTAACTTTAAACATTTTTTGTGAATTCCATATCAGTCTAGATAGTTTGACAGGTAAGTTAACCTACAAAATAAAATAAAAATTGTGAAAGTAAAAATAAAACATTAAACTCCTTTAAAATCAAAAAAATTTAATAATTTAAACCTTTTTATTTCCGTTAGGGAAAATGTTTCTCAGCATTTCACGATCATCTTTCAATTGACGAAACTCTTCCTCAATTGCATTAGTCGTTGTAGAATCTGAGTAAATATTTCTTAAAACATCTTCATTTAAAACATTCTTTAGTCGCCTACAAATTATTTAAAAATCAATTTACTAACGAATAATACTAAAATATCTATTAATTTTAGAGTATATTTCTTTTAACAAAATAAATTTAACTATTTCAAAAAAATTATATAAATGTGGCTAATATTATTGTATTAGCCACATGTGACATAAACTGTTTATAAGCTACATGGGAACAAGTACTTTGTTTGG
>NC_061159.1:42708684-42901184 GCF_022113875.1 Hydra vulgaris | reverse complement strand
TTCAATGCGCTCACCTGCCATTCCATCTTCACCATAACAGAGCTGGATAATATATCGATTTGAATTTCGAATAGTTCCATCGTAAGCTACCATAACACTCTCCATAGCTTTTATCAATCTTCTCTGAATATATCCTTAAAGAATTAAGAAAAAAACTAATAACTTTATTTCTTTTAAATACAAGTTTTTTATAAGTAAATAACAAAATTTTGTAATGGCAACAAATGATTTCTTTTTTTATTTTAGATAAGTTTGAACAAAGAATTGAAGTGTAACTATACAACAATAAAAAGATATTAGTAAATTGTATGAAATTTTACAAGGAGGGCAGTTTATTATTTGACATTTTTAGTTATTTCTTATATAAGCAAATTATAAAAGTAAAATTTATAAAGATTATTAAAAAAATAAGAACTAAAAACTTATTAAATTTAATGCATAGAAAAATAGAAATGAAAAGAAGTTCATGAAAAGTAGAAAAAAATTATAAAAAAATGTGAAAAATTTATCACAAAATTTTTTTTCTTTCGTATAAACAAAACAAAAAAACAAAAACTGAAAACATTTTGCTTTTTTTTCTTACTTTTTTCTTGCTTTATTTAATAAATTATGTTTTAATTTTTATTTACTTTATTTAATTTTATAAAATTGCTTTTAGAAAATAGTTTTCTTTGCTTAAATTCAAGTAAGAATGATTTAGCACTTATTTTTTCATTATTTTCTTATATCTGTTCACTTGATTTAAACTTTGATTAATTTAAGAACAATTCAAGATATCAGACAGTAATAAAATATACACAATTTTCAGCTTTTTTTTAAATCCTTAAAAAATAAAACAAATCTTAATGGTAAAGAGTAAATATGGTAAATATAAAGGTAAATATGGTAAAAATAAAGAGTAAATATGGTAAAGCAAACATGCTGTTTAAAAATTTTTTTAAACAGCATGTTTGCATTTAAGTTTAAAAAGTTTATAGGCCATATCAATAACATAACACATAACAATACAAAAAAACATATTTAAAGCAAAGCAAAACATTTTAATTAAATTTTAATCAAATTAAATGGTTTATTTCTAATTCAACTATTTAGTTTTTGTTGATGATTTGTACAATAGTTTCCTACAAAGTATTAAAAAAAGGAACAGTTTGTCTTTAAAAATAGCATCACTTTTGATCACTTCAAGGTGGAAAACAGCAACAATTTTTTCTTTCTATTATTAACTATATTTCATCTCTGTAGATTTTAGAATCGTGCTGCTTATCAGTTATAAATCTTTAACTAATGTCTTTAACTTTAAATGCCTCTCATAAAGCTAATACCTTACAAAAAGATGTAGTAATAGACTGGTAAGAGACTTGGGTATACTGGTAAGACTTATAAAAACGCTCAGTATGCATACCAGAAGTTCAAGGATAGAATATTTCTCTACAAACAAATTGATTGCTGTACTTCCATACTGCCCTTAACTTGTTTCTCTGCACAGCAGTTTTTTTTATAGGTTTATGTTTTGAAGTTTTGAAGGGTTGAGAGCAAATAAATTAAGTAGCGTCCTTGACTGTAGTGGTAACTCTAAAGCCTTAGGACTTCACTTAAACTTCAATTTAAATTAATTGACTAGGTTGCTGTGCTCATAAACTCCAACTTTGTTAAAAATCAGTTATCTATAATAAACTAATACTTGTTACATTAATTTTTATGCTATAAGTTGGACAGGTAATTCTTATAAAACACAACATTTTTCATGGAAAAATATTTTTGATGTCCATTGTAGTCAAAGCTTCAAATAGATGCCAGGTTTTAATAGCACTTCTAACTTGTCAGAGTAATTTAAAAAAATAATGAATGCACACAGTAAAAACAAAACCTGTCCTATTGAAATGCAAGCAAAACTAATAACATTAGTCACTACTATTTTAAATGCAGTATCTGAAGCTACTATTCTAAATGCAAAACAAAACATAAGAATTATTTTGGTCCTTCCATGAGCAAAGACAGTTTTTGAAGTCTTTCCTCAAGGCATAAGTAAAATTGTTGAAGATGTTATGGATTTAGAATGTCATGAAGATGTTTTCTCATCAATTCCTTCTTAGACCTCAATTTACATTAGCAAAGTTTATCAGAAATGCAAGTTGTGGAATCTTGATGACATCTGCAAAAAGCAAAATTAAATATTACAACGATTCTCAATGAAATTTAAATTGACAAACAAAGTTTTTTTCCAAACCAAATGGAGTTTTAAAATATTTGAATATATAAGGGCAACCCTCGGAATTAGGAAAAATGAGGTCGACAATAATCTGCTAATCTCAATCTTTTAGAGGTAGGCATCAGGTTTTCAAACAAATTCAATGAGGTCTTACCATAAAACATAAAAACAAGGTCAGCAATTTTTTGCTGACCTCAAACATTTTTAGGTCGACAGTTAGGCCGGCATTGCCAAATGCCGACCATAATTGCGAGGGTTGTATGGGTATTTCCATTTCCATGCATCATTTTTTTATTTTTCTTGGTTTTTGCAATTAGAAGCTAGAACTCATTGCAAGATGCATACTATTATGATTTTTTTAAAATGATCTCTGAAAAAAAAATTTAATGTTTTAGGCTACCTGAATATTTAAACATATTTTTATCATTGTGTGTGAGTGTGTGTGTTAATGTCTCAATAGTTTGAAAAATATACAATAATTTTCTAAATGTTATAATCTAACTGGAAATATTTGATGACTGCCATTTTTCATTGAAAATATATTAAATACGAGTTGTTGAGATATATTTCACTTGAAATACTCATAAGGAATTCTTTATCATAAAAATAACCAAATGAACTCAACTTTGCAACTTCTGTGCGCGACCATACATATACTGCACTTAAACAATTGCAGTAACTTTATGATACAAAGTGCATTCTTGTAACTTTCTAGAAATCTTTACTAATATTTAAAATATTAAAAAAAAAGTATACCTTTATTTAATAAATTATGTTTACTCTTTAGTAATTTAGTAAATTATGTTTATTTTATGTTTACTTAGGAATACTCTTTTTTCTGTCCCATATGTGATTCCATTTAAAACTGAATTTATTCTTTGATAACATTACTAATGAATAAACAAACAATGGTTGTAAACAAAATTCAATAAGCATTTTTGATATATCAGGTGGACACGGTAAAATCTGGTTAACTTTAAACTGAGATTTCTCTAAAACCATTAATGTTTTTTATTTCAATTTAAATGTGTTTATATCAATTAAGGTTTCAACTTAATTCTAAAGGGCATAAAGGGCTGTTTGGCTAGAGATTGAATTTTATACCGGGTTGATGCTATCATTTCGCAGTTTGTTTTTTTTTCACTTTATTGGTGGCATTAATTTACCTTTTTTGGAAATCTTTTTTATTATTTTTTACTCCATTTGAATTACAAAGCAATCCTTTAATTACTGCCCAAAAATCTTCTATCCTGCGTTCTTCAGTACGATTTGGAGGATTCGCATCTTCAGGAACAATTTTCACATTATCTTTGCAACACTGTAGAACTTTTTTAGAATAGTGACAAGCAGCAAACCCTGCCCAATAGAGACATCGGTATATGTGTTTTTTCATAAATGGCTAAAGTCTTTTTTGGGATCTATGAAAAAACACATACACCATTCTTTGAGATCAG
The DNA here is from genome assembly GCF_022113875.1 of Hydra vulgaris. Classification (NCBI taxonomy): domain Eukaryota; kingdom Metazoa; phylum Cnidaria; class Hydrozoa; order Anthoathecata; family Hydridae; genus Hydra; species Hydra vulgaris. Next base: position 42,897,521 of record NC_061159.1, on the reverse strand, counting down.
CAGTCTTTTTAGTGACAAAAAAAAAAGAGGACTGCATGCTAAAGTTACAAATAGCTTGCCACACAAACAAATTTTATGCAAATTTTCTCTCATCAAATATATTTAAATTGATCATTGACAGGTTTATCTTTGTTCTCACAGTAAAAATGTTGACCAGGAAATTGTGAAAAATCTGCCTTGCAATATGTCTCATTGTTTTCAATTATGCGCATACTTTTATCCCCCATTATATTAACTAACTTCTTTGCACGTTTAATTCCTATAATTTCACTATCTAAGCTTCTCTTAGGTGATTTTTTTAAAGAAATGCTTTAATTCTATCATTTTAAAGTACTTTTTTGATATAAGAAGGAGAAGTCTTGAATTTTCTTGCTAGATCTCGTTGTGACTGGTTCGCATTTCTTGCTATTGAACTGAGAATCAACTTTACCTTTTTGGATTTATGTAAAGTTTTCTTTCTTCAACTTTCAGATTATAATATCTATGATTGTAGATTTTAAGACATTACTACATTTAGCAATTAAGCGATATAAAGTCAATGGATTTTTGCAAAAAAAAATTCAAAATGTTTTTATGCACCTCGCTTTGTTTCCGAGACCTTTTGCAAATAATTGATTTGTAAACAAAGGTTTATCAACACAATTAAAGATAAGGAAGTAACATTTAGTTTAAAAAATAAATAAAATTAAAAGTGTTTGTGGTTTTAGAAAAATCTCAATTTAAAGTTGAACAGATTTTTCCAATTCCACCCATTACCTAATAACATATTAACTAGAACAAAAATTATTTAAAAATAAAACTTCCTGACATATAAATTTCTAACTTAAAAAAAGGGACATGTCCTGCAAAAATTCACATCTGTGTCCCCTTTTTCAAGTAAGCGATTCATATATCTTTGAAATTAGACAGGTTCTAATTCGCATGGAGTTGCCGATATTTAAAAAGTTTCGTTATCAAAAATCAAAATATAATGATATTTTCCTTATATTCGTATACAATTTAACAAATTTAGCAATTTAAATAAACTTAGCGTAATCAAAAAAATTTTATAATAAAAAAATTTAACAGTTCATCAAATATCTTTAATTAATACTGTCAGTTAATGAAAGTAATTGTTAATAAATACTTTTTTTTGACGAGAAAACAAAAAAATGTCATAAAAATGTAAAAAAGACCAGAGAAGTTAGAAAATGGTTCCCATTGCTTAAATGAAAATAAGTAATATTTAGAATATATAATACTGTGCCCTTTTGCACAATAACAAGAGACTGTATATATAAAATTCTATATAATGTAAAAACAATTATAAGATTTTCATACTCGTATCTTAGGGTTTTCATACGAGTATTTTACATTATACAGAATGTTATATACCTCGTTTATTTGTCTCTTGTTTTTGTGCAAGAGAATGCAATATTATAAATTCTTAATTTTTAAGTAAGATTCACAATATATAATAAAGCTTTAATATTTGTTTAAATTTAAAAACAAAAGAAATATAAGTAAGATATATAAATCTAAAAATTATTAAGATATCTATAAAAAGTAAGTTGTTCCTATAAAATAAAAATGATTATTATTTTTACTTTTTACAAAATTTTTTTGCGATGTTTGGAAAAATAATACAAATAAATTTGTTTTGCTGTATGTTAAACAAAAACTACTTTTTTTTTTTAAATTAAAGTAGAAAAATGCACCTTTATTTAATTACATTTTTCTAAATTTGTTTATAATTTTTGTTTATAATTTATAACTATTTAATATCTTTCATTTTAATTAACAATATAAATATAAGAAGTAAATTTAGTCTAATATTAATGCATGCTTTTACATCTATATTTTCTATAGTATATGATGTAGATTAAAAATGATTACCTGTTTCAGAGGTTTTTACAGCTGTATCAATTAACCCTTCTCGACCTCCCATTGCATGAAAAAAGAATTCTGTAGGAGTAAGGCCAGCAAGATAGGAATTTTCAACAAAACCACGGGATTCAGGACCATAATCATCCTTGTTAAAGTGAGGAAGTGTTCTATGACGAAATCCAAATGGTATACGTTTACCTTCAACATTCTGCTGACCTACAACTGCAATAATCTAAAATACCAACAAATTGATTAAAGCAACTCTATATATTGAAAAACATAAAAATAATTTTGATAAATAAAATACCTGTGAAATATTAATATTTGAACCTTTAGAGCCAGCAACAACCATAGATTTGAAGCTGTTAAATACAGATAAACTTTTTTGAGCACTTGCACCTGTTTTATCACGACATTCATTCAAAATTCTGTTTACTTTATTTTCAAAAGTTTGACGAAGAGAGTTACCAGGAGTAGGTTCTAATTGATTAGTATGTGCCTGCTCAATAACTTCATTTACTTCTTGTTTTGATTTTTTAATGGTATTTTGAATATCTGCATACGTGTCTTGGTCAGCAATGCAATCTCCGATACCTAAAAAAAAATAATTATTGCATTTTATTCTTTACAGGTATGTAAAGCCAACGCCAGACTTTTGTCAAAAAATGGTTTAGCATTTTGGGAACTTTTTTGAGAGCAAACACACACACAAATACTATTTTCAATTTATTTCATAATACCAATACTGTGTCCTTCAACTAGAAACCAATTATTGGTCACTTTTTGTAAATCACCATAGAACTCCTTTGCAATCTCAGGTCCTTCTTCAGCCATAATGATATGTACTAAAGAGTTTCCTGATGGTCCAACAGTCTTTTTACAAATAATTCCTGATATTAAAGTACCATCTTCAATTAATACCTAAATTTAAAAAACAAAGTGTTTTTTGTGTTTCTATAAAGTTTTTTTAACATATAAAACTCAAAAAAAGACCTTTGTGTCTCCAGGAGATATGTGACAATAAGGTCCATTTGACTCATCATCAGGATGTGCAGAATGCTCACCAGAATGATTAATTCCTGGTGGAATTAATAAAGAAAAAATCTGTTTTCCAGTCCACAATGGCTTAGGTTTGAGTATAGCAGGTATTGGAAACTTTCCATCCCATTTTCTAATCCACAATAAAAGATTCATAACCACATCCTAACAGAAAACTGTATAAATAAATCATTTTTCTTTTTTTTTTTTTCTTTTTTAAATAATAGAAACTATAAAATTACTAGATCTTAACTCATTTAGTAATTATATATAAAATAGAAATATTTTAGCTTTCAGTGAAAACTAAAATATTTCTATTTTAGATTTAAATATTTCTTTAGTCAGTGAAAACAGTCTGCTAAATCATTATAATTATCAACTATTTATGAACATTTTTTATTTACTATTTTTTTTATTTACTATTTATGAACATTTTTATCAACATGTTTTATGAACATATATGCTTGCACATACATTTCGCAGTGGCTTAGCAAGAATAAATAAAAGGTTAATTTTAAATTAATTTTTTTTAAACACTAAAATACAGAAAAAAAAAATCATGTTACATTAATGTGTACTAGTAAAGAACAAGCGCTCAAGTAACAACCTTCAGAAAACGTACTAGCATGTGTCCCACACTCAAGCATAAATCGTCAGAAAAAGTACTAAAAAGTACGTCAAAAAAAGTACCGCAAAATGTGTCAAAAAAATATACAATTAAAAATATATGTAACTTAATTGTAAAATAATAAAATTTAGTTATATATATTTATTACTACATATACAATAAACATTTTACTTTTTCCAAGAAAACATCTCTTTTAGTAAACTTATAAACAGCGCATAATGAATCTTGCACTATACCCATACAAGGTTTATTTGACTGTGGTGTTATAATTTGTCGTGGCACCATTAAAATTTCAGTAATTTCCGCACGTGTTTCCATTGATTGTGGAACATGCATGTTCATTTCATCTCCATCAAAATCAGCATTATAAGGAGTGGTTACACTAAATTTTAAAGAAGCAATTAAAGATGTTAATAGTAAAAGTATTAAAATTTAAATAAATACAAATAGATGTATATGAATAACTTAATTACATAATTTGAAAACTAATAAAACTTGATAAGAAAAACTAAAAACTAAAACTTTTATTTATTTTTAGATATTTTGCAGTCTTGTAATTAGATACTTTGTTTCAATTCAACTCAATCAAACTTCCAATTGACTTTTTTAAGGAGTTAAGTTGAATGGCAAATAGAAAAAATAAATATTTTTAATAATTATAAACAAATGTACCATTATAAGCTAAATTAAACCTGATAAATATTAATATTGCTTATTTGTTTATTGTCAATTAGAAATGCATAAATAAAAAAATATATTATAAATATTACAGTAACAATAATTAAAATTTCTTGAATTTTTAATATTTAAATACTTCATTTTTACAAACATAAACAAAATGAAAAATTATGAAAACCTTTTTTAATCTTGCTCTCATTAAATTATTACCAAAAAATTAGCATAAATTGTGACTAAATGCAGTGCACACATAAAAAATTCTCAGAAAGTCCGTGGAGTTAATGTACTATAACTGGTATAATGTATTGTGGTCATATGAGGAACCTGTTTTTAAAAAATGGCGTGTAGAAATAACTTCTGGATATTTCAATGATAATTGACAGCATGCAATTTTTTTATTGTATTTAAAGTCGTATGTTTTTTTTACTGCATTACTACACAACTTTAAAACTAACAAATCATCAATTAAATTTTAATTTAAGAAAAAAAAATCACTGGTTTTTGCAAAAAAAAAAAAAAAAAAAAAAAAAAAAAATTAAGGTGATGTAACATGAATGATAGGAAAAACATTGGAAATTGGAAAACAACCCATGATGTAACATGAATGATAGGAACAACATTGGAAATTGGAAAAAAAAAAACAGTTTTTTAAAGTCCCAAAAAATAGCTTTTTTTTAATTTCAACTTTTAAATTGAAATATAAACCTGTTGATGTTTTTACATATCTTTACATTTCAATTTGAAACTAAACAAAGGTGTTCATAAAGTATTTTAGAACAATATTAGAGATACATAAAGAACTATAACATTTGGTTGCTATTAAAACAATAAAACTTAAATTTTAAAATTTTAAATTTTAAACAATAAAATCTACCATAGCTTTGACGAAAATATGAAAAAAAGTTACATCTTTTTAAAGAACATTCAATTTTTAAAGTTTAAAAAGATGGAGACTTTTAATTATGATTTAATAAATTAAAAAACTGAAAAATCTAAATAAACCTAAATAATTGGTTTGTTAATAATTTGTTTATAGGATAATTGAGAAGGTAAACAGTTTTTCTAGGACTAGTAGAGCAGTTTTCTCTTTGAATCCATAAGACATATATTTGCTTTCCTAATTTTACAAAAAAGACACTAAATGTGTTTTTTATTAGCTCCTGAAAAAAAAAAAAAAGGCTCAAAAAATATTTCAAGGTTTACTTAGGCTTATATATGCATTTAACCTTGTTGTTATATTAGAAGTTTGTTATCACCTATTTAGTTTTATGCTGAAGTTTTAATAAAAGACTTTTAAAAGATAAAATTTACAGACTTGATAACAAGTTAGATGTTATTGTTAAATTTTGACAAAACATTTCTATAAAATCTTACCTTACTACTTCAATAAAACTGCTTCTATTTTTATTTTTTTACTAAAAATTACATATATTTCTTCTCTTCCTTTAAAGAACATTTAGATATGTTGCATATCCTCAGTTTGTTAACAATAGGTTAAATATGACCAAATCACTGTAAGTTTATATGGTATAATCAAACAGTTCTACTTGCATGTGGTATCTTAAAAATAAAAGGCAGGTTTCCTGATTAAAAAGAAATTTACACACACTCGATAGTAATAACAACAATGCTTTAGGGATATCTGGAATAGTAGAGACACAAAATTTGGTGAAAGTTTCATAATAAAAAAAAAAAATCATTATTTAGTAAGATATATTTAATATAATGTAATGTAAATACATATAATATATTTACAATACATTATATTAAAAATAATCTATAACAAACAAACAAAAAATCTGGAAAAAGCTAATTAATTATCAAATTTTTAAAATATATAAAATATTTTTAAAAAATTAAAGAAAAAAAAAATCATTAAAAACTTCTTGAGACACCCTAGTGGAAATATTTCTTACGAAAAAAAAACTACATCAGAAACGAATTACATTTTTAAAACCACTGTACCTTGTTCTGTTATGACCTAGATTTTGAAAATATTTAGTTGATATCTAAAAAAATAAATGTGGGTTAAACAAGCTGATCCAGAATTTTTAGTGTTTAAGACTTCCAGAATGTGCTTTCATAAAATTTTGTAATAAAAATACTGATGCAAAATAAGAATGTTTCAGAAAAAATTGCGACGATCGGAGACTGGAAACAACATTAAATAGATTATCATATATAGATTATTATATATAAGTCTTATGTCAAAGTATTCATTTAAAATGGCGTCATCTTCAATCAGTTTGTTTCTGTTATTTATTTCAAATAATTTGCAACTTTTATAACTTCTAAAAATACTTAAAACTTTAGCACCATGTGTTACTGAGACTACATCCATTCTTTAATTTGTTTACTTCATTTGTAGAATGAAGTAAACAATTTCACTTCATTTGGTGAATCAGTAAACAATGCTTTGGAAGAAGTTTTTGGTCTTTGTATACTAATTGAAGTTCTGCATGTTGCAACCTTAATTAAATTGCCTTGTTTTTGAAACATTTGTTTAAGTGTTTTGGAACATTGCAATTCAGCACCTCTATTGTTTAAATATAAATCTATAATATAAAATTTGTAATTACTTTGGAATTATTATTATAATTTAGTTTTAATAGGAACTTAATAATGAAATTAATATTTTTTTACCTTCATCTAGTTGCTTCATTAGGTTTTCCCTTCCCTTTCTAATTTAACAGGTTTGGGCTAACCCTGGTCCAATATCATTTAAACATCTTTTACAAACTTTAATTGGTCCAGGAGAGGGTAAAACTTTCATGTTGAGTTTTGGTCTTCCTCTTTTTTCTATATTTGATCCACGTGTTAAATTACTACTCAGTGTAGTTAAAGTGATTTACAAAATATTTGAATACTTTTATTTGGAATTAGCATGGTTTTGTCAGCATATTATGTCCAAACAAGATCTTTAAATGTTTTAACTTTTTTTACTTGAGGTTTTTAAAATATTTAAAGAAACTTTTCTTTTTTTTATATAATTTTCAAAACCTTATTTTTACCCGTAATAGTGAATCTAAAGAACACTATTCTGGAGTTTTTAGATCAATTCCGCTCATCGGCATTAACATGAATTTAGTTAAAAAAAATTTAAAAAAGTTTCTTAATTTACTACTGATCCTAGTTCTAATTGGTTCTGACGTATATTAAATATATATAGTTGTCAAAACACAATATTTCTATCAATTTTCACAAAAAATACTAGAATTCCAACCAAGAAAGAGCTTATAATTATGGAAAATTACCAATAAACGATCAGAACAGATCATATTCTTAAACTATAATGTTCATTTTACCTAAAAAAGGTATTAATATAAAATCTTATTCAAATTTGAACAAACGATTGTGATTTTAAGATCTAAGAATCTTTGGTCTGGGTTTTTTCGCTACAAACATTTATATTTTATGATTCCGCAAAATTTATCATTTTAATACTTTTCGTCTTTTTATAATTCACAGACCAGACCATTTAACGAAAATATGTCGTAGTCAACAAAATATCATACAGACGCTATAATATTTTAAAAGTGCCTTAACTACACTGAGTACTAGCAAAAAGCCAAACATCACATTGGCAAAACTTTTGGTTTCTAGTAAGAATAGTTTCTTTGATCTTAGAGAAATCAAATAGTTTACATGAAACTATATTGGTGTTACCTTTTTCCATTTTTACTAAATTAGTTCGACATCTTCCAAAAATTCCATTTGGATAGCGGTTATATTTAAATTATTAGTCAATGAAATATTTTTGAATTCTCAATAAAACTACACTTCCTCTTTGTATTTTACTTAAATTTTTTCCTTTTTCAAAGCAAATTAAACAAACTTTACTCCTACTTTGACTATGACTTAGCCTTGAATATGGCATTTCAAAGGTGAAATAATAACTAATATTTAAATTTTCAAAGCACAACTAACGATATTACAAACGCAACAAAACACAAACTACAATAATGCATAAAAATCAAAACTTGTTAAAACTAAAAGTAGTTTTTAATTAACCAATTTCAAATATTTTAGCAATAAAGAATGATTTTGAGAGTTAAATTGATGTGATACAAATTAAAACAGTAGTTTGCAAAAGTAAAACATGTAACATTTTATAAACTAGCTTTTTTTTTATTTGTGTCCCAGTGATTGGACTCAATCATATTAAAACTCTAAGAACACGCACCTTAAAACGTTCATGATTTTTTTTTCTTTTCATATTTATTAGAATCAAAATTTATCTACAAATTTTAAATATCATTCCAAAAAAATATGCCATTTAAAGTGACCTTTTAAAGTTATTCTTTTAATTTAATGTTAATTCAGGAATAAAAAACTAAAAACAATAATAACTTTTTAACGAGAAGAGATTTTTGTATGAAATTTTAATTTATAAATGTTTGTCTTTAGTGACACTAGACAAACAAGCAATATTCTCAAAATCTTAAATTAAATGCACCTGAAAGGATTTCTAAAGTCTTTAGAAAAAAAAAAATTGAGTGTATAGAGATCAGGATGAAGCTAATATGGTGCAAATGAACTTCTACAAGAAGGAAGAAAAGAGAAAAAAAAGGAATACATGTATTATATAGTTCGAATACACATATTATATAGTTTTTTTGTTAAAAAAAAAATTCATTTTCCTTATGAATACATGTGTAGGAAGTTTCTTTTGTGAAGCAAATGTAGTAGTTTTATTTTTTTATCTGTAATTGGAAAAGTAGTAAATTACCTTAAATTTAACCGAAAAGTAGACCATGGAAGAACTTTTACTCTATGACCCATCATACTCATCTTGTGAAGGGTAGGTTGCCGATTAAAAACAACAACGTCATTATCAATAATATGTCTTTCAACCTAAATATTTATAGAACAATAATAAAAAATATATCAAGAAAAGATTAAACATAAAAATTTCAATTTAATACTTATTTTAAAATACTTATTGTATATATATTTTTTTATTGTTATTATATGTAATTCATATTGTAACAATTCAAAAAATACAAGCAATTTAATCTAAAGTAAAAAAAATTGTGTGCCTAATAAAACCCACAAATTGAATCTGATGCCAATCTGCTAAACCATTAATTTGAATCTGTCCAATTTCATATACTAACAATTTCAATAATAATAATAATAGCAATAATAATAGCAATAATAATAATAATAATAATAATAATAATAATAATAATAATAATAATAATAATAATAATAATAAGAAGAAGAAGAATAACAATAATAAAAATAATAATAATAAAAATAATAATGTCCATTATCCTTTATGGGATATTATATACTGTCCAATTTCATATACTAACAATTTCAATCAGAGTATTAAGAGTGCCAAGTTGCGCATGGATGGTATCCCTGCTTGTACTTTTGGTGTGCATTCTCTTTATCTTTCAGCCAATATCGTTGTTGTTGGTGATTTCAAAGCTCGCCATACTGAATGACTTGACTCTAGTGTCAGTGATTTTGCAGGCATTAAGGCCAACAACTTTTGCCTTTTTTAATCGCTAACACAACTAATGAAATTTTTAAATCACTTTGCAGACAATCTGAATCATTTACATGCGCTACTCGATTTATGTCTTGTTTCTGATCATAGTCAATGCACAGTTTTTACCCCATTCAACCTTTGGTGCTTCAGATCACGATTTCTCTTAATATATCTAAAACTATTATCTCATTCTTCTTCATCATCAGAATTCCTCTATCTTTTCACCTCTTACAACTACCTTAAAGCTATCTGAGACTCTTTCCGTAATTTTCTCTGTGATGGCCCTTAGGTAGAAATCTTTCATCTTCTTATTGACAAATGTGCTTAGATTCAGACTGGCATAGAATCTTTTATTCCCTCTTTATGATTTCAAGTTAGGCCTCACTCTTCTCCATGATTTTTTTCTAAATGTACTTCTGCAATTTCCAATCGTAACCATTACTTTCATATCTACCAGCAAAATAATTCTCCAGAAAACAGTAGTAAACATAGTCTGTTTACTACAACTAGAAACAATTGTAAAAAAGTTTTGTTTAATGTTAATGACTGCTATTCTCAGGTTATAAAATCCTTCATTTTATCTCAAAAATTAGGCTCTTGTGACTTCTGAAAAATATTTAACAGTATCTATAACAAGGACAAACCTGTTATTCCACCTCTACTGTATGGTTCAGATTTTGTCAGCTCACCTAAAGACAAAGCTGAACTGTTTATTAAGAACTTCTTATCAATATCATCTGTTGATTCCACTAGTGGCGTTCTACCTGATATAGCCAACAAACAGAATAATCCATTGCCTGTTTGTTGGATATATCAGGTAGAACAAAGCACTTCAGCTTCTGTATCTAAAGTGATTTTCTGCTTAGACTCTTCTACAGTTTGTGGTCTGGAAAGTTCACCAGCCATTGTGAGCCCAATGCTGTAGCAGAAGTGAGGTCCTTTTCAAGCTTAGAAGCCCCCTGCAAGCAATCAGAGGGAGTTGGCTTCTTATCGTGACAAGAATAAATGGTAGTATCATCAGCGAACAATGCCACCTTAGATGTGAGAAAATCTGGAAGATCGTTAATGTAAATTAAAAAGAGTATAGGGCCAAGGATTGAACCTTGAGAAACCCCCCTGAGGTTACAGAATAAGAAGAAGAGTGCTGTTCATCAAGGACAACTTTTATACTATGATTGGAAAGAAAGGATTTCATAATCTTAAAGATGTTTCTAGATACACCGTAAGAAGAAAGCTTATGGAGAAGACCAGCATGTCAAACTTTATCAAACGCCTTAGAAATGTCAAGAGCGATGGCCTTAACCTGTCCACCTTTATCTAATGCGCGATAAAACCTATCGGTTATTATTGTTAGCAAATCAGCCGTAGAACAAGAAGATCAAAATCCATATCGATGATCAGAAAGTAGGTTATGAGATTCGAGATGAGAGATTAAGTGTTTGTTAATTAAAGATTCAAAAACCTTGCTTATGATAGGAAGAAGACAAATGGGACGGTAGTTAGATGAATCAGATCGCTCTCAAGAATTTTTAAAAATAGGGATAACAGATGCTGCTTTCCAGCTGGCTGGAAAACAAGACTCTGATAAGCACTTGTTAAATAGTTTTGAAAGGATAGACCACAGCTCCGGAGAACACTTCTGCAAGACTATAACAGGTATGTTGTCCGGGCCGCAAGCTGTAGAAGAGTCTAAGCAGGAAATCACTTTAGATACAGAAGCTGAAGTGATACGGATGTCGAGCAGTGGATCAACCTGTTTGACTGCTATATCAGGTAGAACGCAACTAGTGGAATCAAGAGATGATATTGATGAAAAGTTCTTGGCAAACAATTCAGCTTTGTCTTTAGGTGAGGTGACAAAGTCTGAACCGAACAAAAGAGGTGGAATTATAGACTTGCCCTTATTATTGATACTACTAAAGATTCTCCAGAAGTCACAAGAGCCTAATTTTTGTGATGAAATACGAGATATCATGATCTGAGAATAGCTGGCTTTGGCGTTAGACAAAACCTTTTTACAATGGTTCCTAGCAGTAATAAACAGACGTCTGTTTTCTGGAGAATTGTTTTGGTGATAGATATGGAAGTAATGGTTTCGATTAGCAATTGCAGCATAATGTGAGGAAAACCATGGAGAAGAGTGAGGCTTGACCTGGAATTGTCGTGAGGGAATAAAGGATTCCATGCCAGCCTGAATCCACGAAGTTATGTAAGAAGAACATCTCTCAACAGGAAGACGAAAGATTTCTACCCATGGGCCATCACAAAAAAAATCACGGAAAGAGTCCCAGTCAGCTTTAAGGTAGTTGTAAGATGTACAATGATAGGGGGATTCTGATGGTAAAGAAGAATGAGATAATAGTTTTAGAGAGACCAAACCATGATCAGAAGCACCTAAGGGTGAGTGTGGAGAAACTGAGCACTGACTAAGATCAGAAACAAGACATAATTCGAGTAGAGAAGTTAAATGATTCGGGTTGTCTGGAAAGCGAGTTGGAAAGTTGACTATTTGAGTTAGGGATTGAGAAAGACAAAAGTTGTGGACCTTAATGCCTGCAGAGTCACTGACACTAGACCAAGCCATTCAGTGTGATGAGCATTAAAGTCACCGACAACAACAATATTGGCTGATGGATAAAGAGAGATGGCTTGGTCAATATGATCAGAAATAACATCAAGAAGAGTGTCGTCTTGAGATGCAGGAGAGCGATATAGAGCAAAGAGAAAGGTGATAGAGTGAAGTGGTGCTAAACGAAAGCACATAAAAGAGTAGTCTGTGGATTCAAACCAAGTTTCCCGACAAATGGGTGAATTCTTACGAATGTAAATGCTTAGGCCAAGCATGTGACTATTGGAGTCTTGACGAATTAAAGAAAGATAACCATCAACACTAAGATCACAAGATGAGACAGCTGAACTCAAATTAGTCTCACAAAGAGCAAGTAGGTCTGGTGAACTCAGCAAGAGATAAGACTCAACAGAAGAAAAGTTACTTCGAAGACCACGAATATTGGTGAATGATAGGTTTAGCAAACTTAGTGATGACTGTGGTTTTTTGTGTTTTATAGTTTTTGTTACTTTATTCATTTTTAAATTTGTTAAAGAACTTGACTCAAAACATTGATAGCACTCAGTACACTGTTTTAAAGCCCAAGCAATTGCCTCATTTCCACTAATAAACCCTAAGCCGTAACAAAGGGCTCCAATGTAGCCTTGGCAATGCACACCAAAAGTACAAACAGGGACACCATCCATGCGCAATATGGCACTGTTAGTACTCTGATATTTTTCAGCTGTTGATGGAATCAGCCTTTCTGAGAGCTACCACAGAGTTTGGGAAACCTGACTACCAGCCGGCCTCAGAACCATAAAACTGAGTTTTAGAGCTGTACCCTCATTTGGAGATAATAGAATGAGTTGCCTAGTCATAAAAACAGAGACACAAGCAAAACCCATGCATCAGGTCAAAAAGATCCAGCATTCAACATCCTAAACTGGAAACAATGTATTAAAAATACATCTGCGCCAGCCTAATAGATGGAGAAAGGGTGCGAAGCTGGTCAACAGATAGAATCTGTTTACCCCTTAAGTCTTTGCCTAGGAGGCCTTCTACAAGACAGCAGCTAGATGCATGTAACACCTGCCAGAGATTAGTATTTTTATCGAGACATTATCTCTAGCCTTTACTCAACCAAGAGCCCTAAGGTAGGGGATTTTTTTTGTCGGAATTTGCATCTCCCAGCCTTTGCCTATAAAAGGCATATCCTACAAGGCAGCAGGACAGAGATTAATTCTTAACTTTAGATAATAGATTAATTCAAAGCATTCTAAAATGGCCTCATGACTTAAATGTTTTTTTTTTAATTAGAATTTTTGAATTGATTATTTGAAAATCTATTTATTTTAATACACATATTTAACTTAAAACTTAACCAAAACTTAACTTAAATTTTCACTAACATATCATGGTTTAAGAGTTTTTAACCTAGTTGAAACTTTCTGACTATGAAATAGAAACAAATCAATTGACTTTTTTTTGCACAAATTAATTAAACATTTAACATAATTATTTGCTGTTTAAGTTTGCTATAATATTAATAGTCAATTATTAAAATTGTTTGATTCATTGTAGTGCAAGTAAAAACAGCTAATTATACTTGACAAGACTAAACAAATTGAAACATATCTGTATACTGTGAATGTGTATGTAAATTATGTACACGTACAAAAGTATATACACACACAATTATGCCAAAATAATATGTACTGACTCTGTGTACTTGAAAATTTAGTCAAAAAATTAAAAAATAATAACAAAATAGCAAAGAATGAAAAAAAGCTTATCAGCTAGGTATACCTTATATCCAAACTGTAAATGAAGATCGCTTGTTTTTGGATGAAAACGTAAATCTATTCTTTCACCGTTATCACGAATAATATATTTAGCCCCAGGATAATGAGTAGGTCCACGACGTACAAGTTCTTGTAATCTTTAATTAAATTATACAAATAATACAAAGAAATTCTAATAATATAACAAAAATATTTTTAAAAGATTTCAAATATACAAAAATGACAAGTTCAACTTTATCATTTTGATAATCGGAATAGTTTTATAAAAATACAATCTAAAACAAAGTTTAAAATCTGAAAGATTTTTATGCAAGTTGTTTTCATTTTTCTACAAAATTGGGTATTTATGTGTCAACAAAAATTAACTTGTCTTATACTTTCCTCTGCCCATCTTACTCTTTACTCCAAAAAAGGTTACAAACAACTACTATTTAAGCAAAGGTTTAACAGAAAGCAAAAAGGGTTAAAAAAAGAAACTAGAGGAACTAAAAAACTGTAAAGAAAGGAGAATACTTAACCATCAATCTTCAAAGGATAAAACAAGATTTTTGAACATTAGGGAATATTTTTAAAAAAGGGGGTGTGTTTTCTGAATAATTGAGTTCTGGTCAATAAAAGAAGTGCTGATAGCTTGCTTGAATACCAACCAAAAAAAAAACATATACAATCATTTCTTTCCAATTGTCTTAGGATAATTGGGAAGAGGCTCAAGAAACTTAGCAGCTAGAGCAAGGCTTACATTGACAATGGATTTTTGGACCTTTTTTAAATGAGTAAAGCCTCATCTAAAAATTTTCTCAAATAAAAACCTTTAAAACCATTTTACTTACATTACTAAAACAGTAAAATATTTTTATAGGTCCCCCAAGACCCTTGAACAATCGAACGAGCCCCTAATATTATCAACAAAGAGTCTCAAATGAAATAGAATTATATGAAACTTTCAAAAATATTAATATTACAAAAAACCTATTAAAATTGCAAAAAAATATTAAAAATAATTCGTTTTTTGTTAACAAACTTTATTTTTTTATGCATTAATAACTTATCTATAGTTTTACTTCATTGAGACAAACATAATACACTTTTGAAATTTTTTTGATGTTAGAGACTTTTTCAGGCTCAGTAAAGTATATACGCTCGGAGGAGAAGAGGGGGTCTGCAAATGTGTATATGAGATGCATATACATAAGAGGGCAGTGGGTCTATTAAAAAAGAAAGGAGACACTAAATTAAAAAAAAAAATCGTAAAATGTTAGATAATTTAAAAGCTTAGGTACTTTTAGGGAGTGGAGGCTACTCAAAAAAGCGTATTGCAAAATAAAAGCGTACATACTTTATGGACGACCCCTAAGGAAAAAGAAAAACAAGCTATTTAGAGACGTGTATTAAAATATTTTTGTATAATATGGTTTTAAAATTGATGGATTCAAAGACTAGAATTGTTGATCCAAGAATATAAACAAAATAACTATAGAGACTATGCTATAGTGAAAGATCTTTAGAGACCAGAACTATAGAACTCAACAGAGTACACATACTTTATATACACATACAAACATGTATATTTAGAAGAAATAATTTAGGTATGATTTTAAACAAACAAACAAAAAAATAATATTGTTTATCTTTGCTTTTTATATTACTGAACTTCCCCCCTTCCCCCATTAAAAAAAAAATAAACAACAAACAAACAACCTTGCTGTGACAACATAAAAAGCTGCAGTAAATTATAAACAGAAAATACAAACAAAAAATTAAAGTAAATCTACTGACCTGTCTATATTAAAAGGTGTCACAATTTCAGGATATGTTAGATTCATTGCAATTGTTTTAGGTGTTCCAACTTGGTCAATGTCTAAATTAGGATCAGGAGTAATGACAGCACGTGCTGAAAAATCAACTCGTTTCCCCATTAAATTTCCTCTAAGTCGACCTTCTTTACTCTTTAATCGCTGCTTGATTGATTTTAAAGGTCTCCCAGACTTTTGTTGCGCCTGAACATTCAATAAAGATAATTTTAACTACAAATTCCTTATGATTATTTAATCAATCATTTCAAACTTAAATTACCCTTGGAAGGCCGGGGAGCTCATTATCAGTTAGTGTTGCAACATGGAATTGCAGCATCATCAAGTCTTGTGCAATAACATGAGCAGCTGCACCATTCATTTCATTGCGTTTTAACTGATTGTTTGCCTTGATAATATCTGCAAGTTTATGAGTAAGGTCATCCTATAAACACACAAAAATTTTGATTCATAGTACAACATACATTTACAACATAAGGATACATTACATACATTTACACCATAAGAAACCAAAGTGCTTAAAATAAACAAAAGCAAAATTAAAGAGCAAGAAAACAGTTGACAGAAAACTTAAAAAACTTTATATTAAGTTTTGAGATTGATGGAAGAAGAGATGATAGTTCATTTGAGCAGCTACCATGTAAATAGAGTTTTTTTAAAAAAACCACACAGATTCACAAAATAACATTAAAAATGATGTTAACTTAATTTTGAACTTATGTTTATTTAAAATACAAGCACATGTCTTGGCATTTGAGGATACCTTTTTTTTCTGGAAAATATTCACGGAAGGATATGAATATAGTTAATATTGGAAGTTTTTATTATCATTCGTATTTTTAGGAGAACGTAAGCAAATTAATATTTAACTTGATAATATAATTAACTTATTCATCTTTATCATATTCAATCTTTATAAACATCCCATTAAAATGCATGCTGTATAAAGATTATGTTAAAATGCATGCTGGTATATATAGATTCACTTCAATTAGGCCATGAAGATTCTCTCAATAAATAATTTAAAGAAGGTAAACTGTAAAGCAAATGACATGGATATACCTATAGCGAATTGGATAAATGATATTTTATTGTTACCTGGAAAAAAAAAAAATTTAAAAAGACTATAAATAAAATCATTAAATTTTATTGTGAATTTTAATTTTAACTCATTTTCAAATCTAAAAGCAGAAATAAAGACTTTTCCTCCATTGTTCAAGTTGTTGAATTACAGTCGGAGCATCAGGTACAAATAGAGTATATGTGTGCACAAATAATAAAAAAATGATGTATTATGAATACAACAATCTACTCAGATGATGCCCAGATATGTTATTATCTTGAAAAAGAGTTTTATTCATTCATTACGTTATCTCAAAAATAAGTTATACTCTCAAGATGATTTGAAAATGATTATTTTTATAGATTGAAAATAAAGAAAGATAGTTGATAAGTCTAACTGAAACCATTAGTAGCTTTATTAATAGCTACAAAAGTTACAAAAACTTACTGTGCACAAAAAGTCAAGCTGTTTTAATAAAATTTAAAAAAATGTAGCATTAAGTAGTACTGAGGTCATTGATGATAATATGTAGTATTAAGTAGTACTTAAGTCATTGATGGCGTAGATGTGTAGCAAAATTAGCTTTAAAAATCGACAGAGTAAAAGAGAAAAAAGAGGTTGGAACAGAGTAGTGATATCTCTAGAACCGCAAGGAGTTGAAACTAAGATTTATAGTGAAAAATTAATTTAAGCTTGTATACTGATAATTCTTAAAAGCTGAGATAATATGGTGTCAATGGTGATCGACCAAAACTTTTTCAGTAACGGTTTTGGACACAATGTCAATTTAAACTGATACCGAAATTTAGGTTTCAGTACTTTTTATAAATTTGGTAAGAAGCAAAATATTGGTTAAAAACATACCAAAAATCAAAAATTATGTATCATTTTAAATTTTTAATTAATTTAGAAAAATAGTTATTTTTTTTACAAAATATCTCACCAAAAAAAATAAACAACAAATGTAAGACAACAACAAATCTAAATAAATAACAAATAAAAAATTGCTTTTTAGTTAGCATTTTCTGATAAAACTAATTTTGTTTAGCTGAAATTTAATTTTTGGTGACTAAAATGTTTGCCTAAATCTCAATTTTTGTATTGTACTAGCGTAACCAAAATTTTGATTTATTTTGGCTTCTACACATTTCCTGTTTCAGTTGATCACTAGGTGTCAAGTATAAATTGAATTAAGCTAAAATGACATTAATATAAGTATTTGTATATAATGTATATTTAAATCAAAAAACTTAATTTTATCAACATTTAAGTACAAAAAAAAAAAAAAAAATGTAAAAAGAGGCTGACCTGGTTTCTGGCACTACCATTCATAACAACAGCTGGTCTAACTGACAATGGAGGAACTGGAAGAACAGTAACTATAAGCCAATCAGGTCTACAAAACTTTGCATCCATTCCTAATATATCACACTCTTCATCTGTAATACGTTTAAAAATTTCATGGACACGCTCGGCAGTCAGTGATATTTTTTTCTCTTGAGAATCTTCATTTACATTCTTCCATTCTGCTGTTAAATCCAGAGCTTGTCTTCTAATTTGCGGTTGATAACGACCGCATCCACCATGACCCTTAAAAGTCAATTTATGTATTTTTTAATACTCTAATATAAATATTTAGATATATATATATATTTGAAAAAAAACAAAACAAATGTCAAACAAAATTCAATAAACTATTATAAAAATTTAAAACAATTTAAAAATCTAAAATTTTATAATTTTCTTACAATAAAAAAAAATTTATACGCAATTATAAATATATATACAACCTTAAAAATTCAGGGTCAGCATTCAACAATGCTGATGCTTTCTGACCTTAAACCTGACAGTGTTCAAGGTCAGAAATTTTTTGCCGACCTCAGAATTCTAAAACTTTTACTGTTTCAGATGAATTAAAAACAGCAAAATTTACTGTTTCAGATAAATTAAAAACAGTAAAAGAAACGGTTTATTTAAATTTTAAACAAAATAATTAAAATACATACAGGAAAACAAACTTTTCATTTAAATTCTAAATAAAGTTAAAATAAAAAAAAAACAAATTAACCATTTTATTTAAATTTTAGATAAAATAATTACAATAAAAATGACAAAAAAAAAAAAAAAAAGTCTTTATTTGAATTCCAAGGGGGCGTTCATATGGATAAAAGTCATCCTGCCTAACCAGAAGAGAAAAACTATGGAGATCTCGTCTCTCCTTTAAAACTTATACGATTATGAATTTGTTTTTATTTCAATTACTTTATTCTTAGTTTTTAATTTGAAATTTTAAATTATTAACAACAATAGTTAAAAAAAAAAAAAAGAAACGGAAAAACTAACATTTTATTTAAACTGTAAAAAAACAGTTTAAACAAATGAAAATGAAAAAAAAAATTTTTTTATTAACTCTAAATAAAATAATTAAAGTAAATTAAGCAAAATTGCTGCTTTATTAACGAGTTTCACAAAGTTCCTTTGTGGAACTCTTTTTTGTTAGCCAACAGTTTTAGGTTAGCAATTTTTTGCTGACCTTATTTTTCTAAATTCTGAATGCTCTGTAAAAATCAAAAAAAAATTAAAAGCATTTTGCTTAAACTTTAACCAAGTTAAACTTTATTGGGCCTTCATTTTAAAGAATAAAATAATTTTCGAAACATAGCAATAAAAAACATTACCAATAAAAATTCTTGTTAAATATATTAACTAAAGTAAATTTATAAAACATTGTTATTTAGTGAAAAATATATATATACTTTATAAAAATATACATATATTTAATGTCAAACAAAAAACTCATTTTAATATATTTTACTCTTATTTAGAACTTTTAATTAACTCTCTTAATTAACTTACTTTTTTCTCTGCTTGCTCTTCATTGTTTGCCAGATTTGCATCAAACTGTTGATCCATTATATCTCCCCCTTCGCAAATACTTTTACCTTTACATAAATCATAGACATGTTGAAATCTTTTTTTTGGCTGTGACTTAGTTTTTGATAGGATTTCTAACAGTTTGGGGTGATTCTTAAAAAGTAACAAAAATTAAGTTTAGTAAGTGAAAACAAGTATAACACAACAAGTATAACAAGTGAAAATAAGTATAATAATATAATAAAAAACATAAAACAAGTTTTAAATGACAGAAAAAAAAAAAGGTTGCAAAGAAAAACAAACTTGCAAGAAAAGAAAAAAATTAAAATTTAGGGAGCGAAAAAAAAAAAAAAAAAAATTAACAATCACTGCAAAATCTATAGCACAAAAAGCAAATGATTCTATCTATACTTTAGAGATAAATATTTGTGCTATTGTTATTACAAGAGTTGCCAATAATAAAGTAATTACTTTATTGATTCTAGGAAATATTTGAAACTAAAGTACAGGGCTTATAATATAGAAAACTGTCGAGTTTAACTTCACACTCATATAATATAACTACAACCACAAATACCTTGTCATTGAGTATAATTATTCCCCATTCATAATGTTTTTTAGAGCAAACTTTAAGATAGCAATTTGATGGCAACTGCATTTGTAAAATGTTTTGATATGCTATACAGTGTTTTTTCATCAATAAACATTATAAAATAGAATAACAGCACAGTGCTAGACATGAGCTCTAGCCAATTCAACAAAAATGTGAAATTGACTTTCCATAATTATTTATTGTTAGCACTTCAATTATTTTTAATTTTATTTTGAAAAATAATTCTTCCCTTTTTTTTTTATTACTATTTTAAATTAAAAACTTAATAACACTAAACTATAGTGTTAGTGCACACATAATAATTATTATTAACATACAATGTATGTAATTAAGTTTATAATACACAAAACTAAATTTAATTGTTTATATTTTTGTTATTGAATTTAATTCAAAATAAATTAATATTTAAGGCAACGTTTTTTTAAAGTCAAAAAAAATATTAAATCTACATATTATGACATTAACAATTCTTTAATCATTTCTAGAAAACCATAAGTAACTAAATTCTAAAGAAAAATAAAATATCAGGCCTTGGTAGAAAGAAAGAGCTTTAGCTCTTGCATTGAAGTTTATGGGAGCAATTAACGGCTCTTGGAAAAGTACAATTTTTTCATAAATACAAACCATTTTCTTTTCTTTACTATTTTTAGATATTGATTAGAAAAATCAAAAATTCTTGCGCAAACTACATCAAATAAAAAAGATAAAGTTAGAGTTTCAGATTGATTTTTTTAAATTATAAAATGCAATTTTTTTTTATGCATAACAGTTACTGATTTTTTATGCAGTGCTTCAGATTATACTTTAACTATACAAATGGTTTAACAACTTGTTCTTATATTTAAAATATTTTATACTACAACAATTGTTTTGTTTTTGGTATAGCAGAATTTTAGAATTATGTGAACATAAATATTACATAACTATAATACTAAGTCACAAGTCAAATTAGTAAATATTTTAAACAGATACTCAGTGCAGAGAGACTTTTTTCCTAAAATCGTTGTTGTGAAGTACTGTGTAATATTACTAATAGCTTTTAAATAAACTAATAATTGTATAACTAAAAATTGCATAATAAACTGCAATGCTTTTTTAAAGGTAATAATTTGCCAACCTTAATCTTTTTGAGGTGGCATGAGGTTGGCAAAAATTATTTAATACAAAGGTCTGACCATAAAACATAGAAATAAGGTGGGCAATTTATGCTGCCCTCAAACACTTTCAGGTCGGCTGAATGCCGACCCGAATTCCGAGGGTTGCTAACAGTAATAGTGAATCTAAAGAACACTATTTTGTAGTCTACTATTACTCCTAGTTCTAATCAGTTCTGACGTATATTAACTATATATAATTGTCAAAACACAATATTTCTATCAATTTTCACAAAAAATATTAAAATTCTGACCAAGAAAGAGCTTATAATTATGGAAAATTGCCAATATATGATCAGAACAGATCATATTGTTAAACTATAATGTTCATTTCACCTAAAAAACATATTAATATAAAATCTTATTCAAATTTGGACGAACGATTTTGATTTTAAGATGATTTTAAATAAAAAAAAATCTTCGGTCTGGGTTTTTTCGCTACAAACATTTATATTTTATGATAACGCAAAATTTATCATTTTAATATTTTTTGTCTTTTCATAATTCACAGACCAGACCATTTAACAGAAATCTGTCGTAGTCAACAAAATATCATACAGACGCTATAATATTTTAAAATACCTTAACTACACAGAGTAATGAAAACGTTATTAGACACGGTTGTTGCAAAAAATTAATAAATAAAAAAGAGCAAAAATTAAAATGCAAATACACTATTTATTTATATATTATCACTTTTATTGTGGAGTTTTCAATTTTTGTAAAATTGCTGCTTTCGATTACAATAAAAAACATTTTTTATAAGCAGTAAAAACTTTTATATCTCTCTGTCAAATTTTTTATTAAATAGGTAATGTTGTTAATAAATAAATGGATAAAAGTGAAAACCAAAAAAAAAAAAAAACGAATTTTTTCAGAACTATAAATGATACTCATTGTGTATATAAATGATGCTCATTGTGTATATATGATATATACATATATTAATCAATCATTGTGTATATATATGATATATACATATATTAATATAATAATTAAGTAACATACTTGTAATGAGTATAAAATTTTTATTTAATAAGCAATTGATAATAAATAAACAAATAGCTTATGCAAAAACCAAAAGCTCTTTAGAGGAACAGCTCACGTGGCTTGCCATGTTTGTTTTAGGAGAGCTTTTCTCCCTAAAACTACTTACTCATGCCAAGGCATGATTTTGTAATTTTGAGTAAGTTTTGTATTGCAATAAGACATTCCACTATAATTTGACTTGAAAAAGTAATTTTCAGACCACTAACCTTTAAATTTCCTATTTTCATATTCAAATTTTTTTTTTTTCCTGTAGGTATTTGTTATTTTAACTAATAAAATAATTAGAGAATTAATCAAGCAGGAACCCTTAGTTTCTACTTAGTAAGTTAGTTACTTAGAAAATCATTTTTTAAACATGATACAACCTGTAGAGTTTTAACCTAAGAATTAGAGTCAGTACAGTTAAAACCCTCAGAATTAGGGTCAGCATTCGACATTGGTAACTGCCGACCTAAAAGTGTTTGAGACCTTGTTTTTATGTTTTATGGTGAGATCTTTGTATCAAAATTTGTTTGCCGAGGGTTGATGATATTAGTAAGTGACCAGAGGCCAAGAGAAAAACCTGGCACTGACCCTCATAGAATCAGCAGGGGTTGGTAGCTGAGGCTAGGAATAAAACTGTGGTTAAAAATAAATTGGCAGGAAACCTGGCCCAGTCAAGTTTCATATTACTGTACTTTAATGTATTTTTATTTATTTTAACCATAAAAAACTTTTCACAAATTTAGAATACATATCGAAAAAAGCATAAAAAGAAGTAGCTAATTATTACCATAAATACAGTTAATATCTTAATGCACACAAAAATTGAATTAGCATATATCTTTTTCTATTTATAAATATAAATAAAAAAAGATATATGCTAATTCAATTTTTGTGTAATATAAATATATATTAAACATACTTTGTCAACTAATAATTTTGAGCAGTAGAAGCAAAAGCATCTCATAATCTTTATGGTCATTGTTAAGAACCCAATATGGAAGACAGGTTTTGAAAGCTCAATATGACCAAAATGACCTGGACATTCAGTCATGTTACCAGCACATGTTTGACATCGAGTCATTCTATCAATAGTACCTTGACGAGGATCCATTAGACCACATAGTTTTGGTTTGCCTGCTTCCATAGTTTCAGCATAACAAATTCCTCCATCAGTAACAGACATACGCCTCTGCATAAAAATTTATAAGAATTATTATTTATCAATAAAAAAAACATTTAAATTAAAAGGGAAACACACACACACACACACATACACACACACACACGCACATATATATATATATATATATATATATATATATATATATATATATATATATATATATATATATATATATATATATATATATATATATATATATATATATATATATATATATAATATATTAATATTAATATATGTAAATGATTCAAACTCGATTGAGAATTTATTTTTACGAATAGGGTTGAATATTTTGTTTGTGTTCGACACAGATCTAACATTAACTAATTGTTTTATTTGATAGAATTAACTTTAAATGTCGGCACAGATATAACTATATTTCAAGGAGAAGTATTCTATTATATTTACTCACTATTTCGTCAGGACTGAGTACACCGAATTGAACTTTTTTCACCAATCTCAGTGGTGCACTTGAATGTACTTGGGTTGTGGGACCTGGCATTTTGTTTTTAAATTTCTAAAACAGGGGAATCGTTACAAGTATAAATGTATAATTTCACCACGTGGTGGTTTCTGACATGCTACGCAACAGAAAACAGTATATAATTCAATAGTGATACTCCAATCGAGTGGTTAGATACCTTTTCTTTGAGTTCGCGCTTGTTTAGAGCGCTTTGGTGTGTGATGGCAATTTTTTCAGTATTTATAAAAAATCGAGTCTTTGCGGGAGGCACGTTACATGACCGTTGTACTGCGCGGCCCCATTAAAAGTAAACACAGTTACTCTGAAGAGATGAGGGGAAGGGAATCTTCATAAGAAAATGCATACAAGGGATCCCTCAAAAAACTACTCAACACAATTCAGCGAACAAAAAATTATAAAATAATTATTTGTTCAAAAATTGTATTGCGTTATTTATGAACTTATATTGTGTTAAGTTTGAAAATGTTTTTTAGTCAAACTATCATGTAAAGAAAAGTTCTCTGTGTAATTTCAGTCTTTGTTATGAACATGCCGACGGGCTAAAGCAAAAGTGGCCAAAGTAAATTTTTTACATTTTGAGATAATCAAAAAAACCATTTCTTTTAAAACAAACTTGTTGAAATCAAACATAAAGTAGGTTCTGTTTAGGCCCGTCTTTAGGTCATCCTAGCCCCCCAGCGAAATAACGGCTGTCGAGCCAAAAAATACCGTACTTAAACACGGGTTATTTTTAAACGTTTTACATCATAAATACTTCTACATAAGATCAAAACCTGACGAGTAAATGTGGTAATTATGATAAGGTAAGGTGATCCAAAGATTAGTCTTTGGATTAACTTACCATAAGCATTGAAAAATCAAATCTTTTTTTTTCTACATAGAATTAAAACACTTAAGCAGGGTAAAATGAAATATTTCATTTTACCTTGCTTATTTACCCTAAGTATACATAGTTTTCATCTAAATCACATTTTTACTTTCATAAGTTAAGGGGGAAAACCTCTCAGAAAAATTTTTTTTTTTCAATTTTTTTTTTCCAGATATTTTAAAAGTAAATTTATTAAGAAATCAAATAGTAAAAACCTTTTTCGAAAATCGTTATTTTTTATATCAATAAATGACACTTTTGTACAACCACCTGAGTTCAAAATTACCTAGCAACGCCCCTAGTTACAGAAAAACTGTGAATAAAACACATCTAGTATAGCTTTTTATCCGGTTTTTTTTTTGCAGTTTAGTTTGAAATGCTTCCCATTATCTCTAAAGCCATACTTTAAAACCACATATTTGACTGATAGTGCTAAAATTAGTCATCTTTTCAAGCTTCTACACAATCAACTCAAGCTTTCTACATAATTAAAAAAAATGGACAAGTCTAAAACTGAATATAAAAGTGATAGAGTAAAATTTTCTACAAAACGTCTTCGAAAACGTAAATGTACATTTTCTGGTTTAAGAAAGCAAGAAAAATGTGTAAATATTGGTGTAAATAATGTTAATAGTAATAATGAAAATATGGTAGACTCTGTAAATATTGAAAGTGAAAGTGTATTTAAAAGTGCATCAAAAAAAAAAGTAAAGCAAGTAATGGTTCCAAGTGGAAACTCAAAATGTGTCAATGGCTACAGGTTTATTGATTTAGAAATTCTTGCTTCCATTTTTGATAAACTTGGGTGTCCAGAATGTTTGCGACCATCACAGTTGTCGTTAAGCGAAAATAAAAAGTCTTGCAAAGGATATGCATCAAATTTATCATAAAATTGTGTTTATGGTTTCAAGTTAGACTTTGACACATCAAAAAATGTAGCAGGGTTTGATATTAACAAAAGATTAGTGTATGCCATGAGAACACTTGGTCAAGGCCAAGCTGGTCTACATCGGTTTGCCACTCTTATGAATATCCCAAAAGGATTATGCAATAAAAGCTATAATGTTATTGTTCAAAAATTGGCAACTGCAGCACAAACTGTTGCTGTTGAAACTATGAATGAAGCTGTACAAGAACTCAGAGAAGGCAAATCTCTTAATGAGATCTTAGATATTGGAGTTTCTGTTGATGGAACATGGCAAAAAAGAGGATTTAATTCACACAATGGGGTGACGGCAGCATTATCAATTAAAAATGGGAAGGTTTTAGATGTTGAAGCATTATCTAGAAAATGTAAAATATGTGACAAAAATCAAGATGTTGGTATTTCAAAGCAGCAGCTAACAGCAAAAAAATCACATATTTGCAATAAAAACTATGAAGGATCAGCCGGTGGAATGGAAACAGTTGGGGCAATAAAGATATTTAATCGCTCTTTGCAAAAATTTAATTTACGATACACAGAATACTTGGGTGATGGTGATAGCAAAAGCTACACTTCTGTCAAAAACACATACAAGGGTATTGAAATAATTAAACTAGATTGTATTGGACATTTTCAAAAGCGCATTGGATCTCGTTGTAGACAATTAAAAAAGCAAGTCAAGGGTTTAAATGGTAAAGGCGGTTTAACAAACGCTACAATTGATCGGTTGCAAAATTATTTTGGTATTTGCATTAGGCAAAATTGTGGCAACCTTGAAGGTATGAGATCTTCAGCTTTGGCTAGCTTATTTCATGTAGCATCTTCAAGCAAAAATAATTGGCATTACCCGCATTGTCCCACAGGAAAAGATAGTTGGTGTAAATACAATCGAGATAAAGCTAATGGAACCAAAGAGTATAAACCCGGACCAGGTCTTCCTATTGAAATAGTACACAAGTTAAAGCCCATTTATGTAGAACTAACATCAGATGCTTATTTAAATCGTTTACTTCATGGAAGAACACAGAATCAAAATGAAAGTTTTAATGCAATGATATGGTCTGAATACCTAAGTCAAAGTATGTTTCGCTTACGCAATTGAAATTTGGACTCTATGATGCTATTGGTGCCTTTAATATAGGATTAAAGTCTAGTATACTTATATTTGAAAGACTTAATATGATACCAGGGCAACATACCATTTCTGGATGCAATTACCTGAACCAGAAAAGAGTTATGATGTCAGAGTATAAAAATCAAGACACCATCAAAAAAAAAAAGAAGGTTTTAAGAAGCCGCAAGCTTAAAAAATTTGATAAAGTTGAACAGAAAGAAGGGAAATTGTATGGGGCTGGTGTTCATGATTAAAAAATACAATCAGTATGCTCTTTTTATATTATATTTTTTGTATCTTTGTTATTATATAATATTTTTCATCACAATTTCAACTTATTTGGCATTTTTCTCAGAACGCGTGTTTTTAATCTCCCGGCAGAAGTATCTTGAGAACCGCTTGACCGATTTTAACGAAATTTTCAGGGAGTATTCCTCTCATAAAGATGTATACAATGAGCAAGCAACTTTTTAAAAATGTTTTTTAAACTAAAGAAATTAAAAAAAATATCTATTATTTTTGTGCTTAAAATTTTTGCCAAAATTAAACAGGCCTACTACCTGACAGAAAAGTTATTTTCAAAAACTGTCTGCTTATTGCATAGATCTATCTTTTAACTATAAGTTAGAAAAAAATCAGCTCAAAGTATCATTCTAATTGACTGCAATCTTTGCCAGGGTGAAGAGACTAATTTGACATTTTCCCTTAGTAACCGCGTTGCCATGGCAACAGAGTGCCATTTTTTATGATAGATCTTCTTAACATTTAGTATACTTTTATTTGGAACATGTAATAACTTTATTAATGCTTTACTTTAGAAAATAAGTTTTTGAGGGGTTTTCCCCCTTAATAAATTAATTTGATTTCTTGCAGCCGCTTTCTATATCAACGAAATGATCAATTACATATTATACGTTGATATATTTTAAAAGAATATTTTCAATTTAAAAAACGTATAATACTGACAAACGTTTCTGTTCATTAATAGTGACCTTTAGCAATTTTTCACCCTTTTTAAATTAGAAAAGGATCTTTCTCCAGTACAAGTTGTAACAGCTGAGAAAGAAACGTCCTTAGAACAACGTCAACATTAGGAAATGTAAATACAAGTTTCTTCGATCAAATAATTAAAAGTAAATCTAGTTGATTTGGTTTTCTAGGTTCATCCGTACCAATTTCAAACAATTTGGAAACAAATCTTTTGAACTGCAGAAATTCATTTATAAAATTATTGTCCGAATTATTTAGGAGATTTTAAAGAGTTTTTGGGCGTGCGATGTGATTGCAACAGAATCCATATCTGGAAGGTGAGCAAAAAATGCAAAACAAGAGATAAGTAGAGCATAAGCTAGCATTTGTCTTTCAAACTCAGCTAAAAATTGATTGATTATAATTTTAACCTCAGCAAAAATTTTCCTCTTTCAGTAATGTCTGATGCCACAATAGACGTTAATCCGTCATATTAGCTTTTGTACGCTCTTTTTCGTTTCTAGTAAGCAGAGTACTTCTCGGTGTTTATCAACATCATAGCTTTTTTTTCAAATTTATTGAAACTTGATCTAATCTTTTGTTCAGTTTTTTCAAGACTAACTCGGAGTTTAAACGCATATTTTATATGTGCAAGTATATTTATACTTTTGACAATTTAAAGAGCTTAAAAAACTGATTCTGATAATTATACCTTGTAACGAGAAAATCATGTTTGAAGAACAGAACACTCATCGGAATGTGCACACAATCTAGTCCGGGAGTAACTTTTTGAAACCTTTACACTGTATTCCAGTTTTATTTTCAAGACTTCCCAGCAATGCGTTGAAGCAGAAAAAAAAAGTTATATAGCTGTTTTAGCCAAAAAAAGATGCCACTCAACACTCAACAGCTGTAAGACCAATTAGATTCAAAGAATGGCCGGCGCACGGAACATAACAGCCAAGCAGCTTGCTAATTTTATCTTGGTTTACGTGATTATACGTTTATATATTTAGCTAAAAATGGGTTGCATTTATCTAGTAAATATTTTTTATTTTTTTATATAATATATATTTGCTCTTCATATAAAAAGAAATATAATTACAAAGAAACGTTTACATACAAAAAAAGTGAATTTATAAAAAACAGGCAGGGGCTCAAAGAAGATGCGGATGACTAAAGTCACCACAATCTTTTCATAGAGCCCTAGGTGGGCTTTACAAGTTAAAAAAAATAGTATCTCCAATATAATAAAAAGGTTAAAGCTTGCATAAATATTTCCATTAAATCAAGAAAGTAAATAACATCATATAGTTTTATCAATATTCATTAAAATATATTGGCAACTCTGTTAAATATCAAAATAAGAGCCAATTAACAAGTAAAAAAACTAAGAATAATGGAACTCGATTTTCATTTCGAAAAATCAAGAAAACTATTTAACTAATTTAAAAATTTCATTTTTTTATTATAAACTTAAAGGAATTTAATGATTTTACAGTATTTGAATTTTTTGTTTTTTGAAAAGTGTTCCATAGTTTTGGTCCGCGGTATGATATTCCATATTCAGAATACTTACTATTAATTCTTGGTAATTTATAAGTATTCCATTGGTTTATTCTAAGAGAATATTTCTTGTTTACATTTTTTGTCATTTATGTCATTTATGTCATTTTATCATTAATGTTTTTTGGAACCAAGCTGTTGTTACATTTATACATAAAAATTAGGGGTTGGTAAATGTTGATTTCATATATATTCATCATTTTCATGTCTTCCATTAATGGTTTTGCATGTTCATATATATTTTTTTATATATAAGTCTGCATGCATGCTTTTGAGAAGAAAATATTTTTTTAAGTTTTGTTGGTTGAGTACTAGCTCATGTGATATTGGCATAGTATATGAAACAATGTATTAGGCCAAAATATACTAATTTCAGACTTTCTGATGTTACATATGAACAAATACGGTACATCAGACCAATTGTTTTACTACTTTTTGATTGAATATAATTAATATGGGGAAGCCATGATAAATTTTCATCAATAAGAATTCCCAAGAATTTGAATTATTTTTACTAATTAGTGCATCATTTACAATCAAATCAGGTAATTTTAAAGGAAGTTTTTCATCTTGTGATTTTTTATGAAATAAAGTATATTTTGTTTTATCTACATTGAGCGAAAGTTTATTTGCCTTAAACCATTCATCTACATACATTAGTTCAGAGTTCATGTCAGAATACAGTTGATTAATGTCACAGTTTGAAAGTAAGAGATTTGTGTCGTCAGCAAACATTATTAAGTTAAGCTTAGCTAATGCATTATTAAAATCATTTACATAAATCAAGAAAAGCAATAGACCAAGAATTGACCCTTGCGGAACTCCACACAAAATATTAAGTTGACCTGATTCCTTACTAATAACATATTGTTTTCTCTCAGTGAGGTAGCTTTTTAACCAATCATAGGTTTTATTTATCACTCCGTAGTGTTTTATTTTTTCCAAAAGAATTAGGTGATCAACCGTATCAAATGCTTTTGATAGGTCAATAAATAATCTTAGAGTGAAGCTATTATTTTCAAATCCTTAAGTAATTTGGTCTACTATTTCAATTATTGCGTGTTCTGTTGAATTTTTTTTTTCTGAAAACCAAACTGTTTTGTGTAAAATAAATTATTTCATTAAAATGGCTATAGATTCTATTATAAATTACACGTTCAAATATTTTTGAAAATACAGAAAGTAATGATACAAGTCTATAATTAGACATTTCAGATTAATCATTATTTTTGTAAATTGGACATACTTTTGCCAACTTTAATGCTTCAGGAAAAATTCCTTCTTTTATTGAAAGTTTTATAATATGGAACAACAGTTTTGAGATGTATTTTTTGTTTGAAATAACTATGTTACTAGAAACATCATCGAAACCAGGTGATTTATTCTTTTTTTAAAAAAAAAAAAGCAATTTCATACTCTTCACGAGAAAATTCGCGATCTTGCAGTACCGCGCCATTTAAAGATTTAAGATATTTTTGAAAAGAATTCGGTATAGTTATGATTTTTTTAGCAAGGTTAGGGCCAATGTTTGTAAAATATTTATTTAACTCATTCGAGATTTGTAATGGACAATAGATATCAGTTTTATTGATATTTATTCTTTGAGGTAGTATAGCCGTATTTATTTTCTTTCTTCCCATTATATCTTTAATTAAATCCTATGTTTTTTTCACATCGAATTTGTATTTTGTAATTTCTTTACTATAATATGTTTTTTTAGCTTTCTTGAGAAGATTTTCGTAAAAGCGTTTATATTTTTTGTAACTTTTTTCATTAACTTCAGTTCTGTTTTTTAAAAATTTATTGTAAAGTTTTTGTTTATTTCTTGAACATTTTAAAAGAGTTTTATCCATCCAAGGATTCAATATTGTTTTTTTATTAGTTATTTTGAATTTATACGGGCACGTATCGTTATAAATGTTAAGAAATGTGTTTAAGAAAATATTAAATGCTTTATTTGTATTCTCACAATTAAAAACTTGATTCCACGTCTCTTGCTTTAGTTTGTCGGAAAGATTATTCTTATTAACTTCTGATAGGTTGCGATTTTTTAGAGTTATAACTTTGGGATCCCCGTTGGATGGGGCTTTGAAAGGATTTATTTTAACGTATATTGGGAAGTGATCACTAATATCAGTTTTTAAAATACCTGTCTCAAATGACGTTTCTATATAATTGTTAATAAAGATATTATCGATTGCAGTTGCCGAACTTTTACTTACCCTAGTTGGTTTATTTATAACTGGTAAGATATTAAATCTAATGAGCAAAAGAAATTTCCTTTTTTACTCGTTAGACTTTTATTAACACGTATACATAAATATGTATATATTAATGGACCAATAGGTTAAAAAGATAAATAACCTTAAAATATGAATATAACTAAATATTACTTGGAAGAAAGAAACTTGGTCACAGATACCACCCGACGCAACACATTTCTTAAATATTCTTTTTCATTCTAAAACTGTTTAACGATATCGCAGTGCAACTATGAAAATGCATTCACAAAGATAGAGATTGAATTATTATGTTCAGCAAATTGTTTATGCTCACTGATTGCTTTATAAGCAATTTTCCAGTTGCAAATTTCACCCTCGCTCACTAAAGAACTCTTAGTTTTACCGAAAAAGAGGCAAGGTTGGCAACAAACACTACCGATTTAAGCAAAATATGTCATTCAATCGCGTTATTTCCTACCTTTATTTACTAATTTCTGAAAAAATAACTCTTCTAAGCCCCGTAACATAGATTTAGCATTGTCATAGGTTTCAGACCTTGAAAAATCGCTTTGCTGATTTGATGTGATGAATTCAAACAGGCCATTATTTTCACGTATTTATTCGAAAGGGTCAGTAGAAAATACTTCAACGTTCTGAACTAATTTTTTAATTGGACACATTTATGAAGTCATAGGTTGCTGTCTCTTTATTAAGATCTTCATCAAAATCAACAAATCCCGAGGATAGCTGCTGGATGTGCAAGAATAAACCATCTCTTTTGATAATGCATTGGATTGTTTTTGCAAAAAATGTTGTCAGTGAGTTATTTTTATCTCTGGTTTACACAATGCAGACAAATTTTCTTTTTCCTACATGAATTCAATATAAAAAAATTGTTTTTTTTTGTTTGTTTGATTCAAGAATCAAAAATAGAATATAAAAAGTAAATTATGACTTTTATTTTTTAATTTTTATATTCATTGGAAAAAAATTGTTTTTTTATTAAAAAAAATAATTGCTTTTTTGACTGGCCTTTTGAAACGCCCTGCCCCCGCAGCGGCTGCCTAGGCTAGACATTGGTAAAGACGGGGCTGGTTCTGTTATCATATATTATGTGATAACAGAATTGATACAATATTTCATGGAAAGAAAAGAAAAAGAACAATTTTAATTAATTGTGTACATTGTTTATATGTCGTGTATTTATGTATATAAAAAATGTTAAATGTATTTTTTTTTTTTTTTGAATTTTTATCTGTCAATTTAGTTGTTTTTGCTTTTTCTATATCTTGATATTTACTTTTGTTAAACTATATAAGGCGTAATATAGGCTTTAATATTGTATGTAGTAGTGTATGTATATATTTTTTTAATTTAAGTTTGCTTTTATTTCGCTTTTTTATATTTTTCTGCAAACATCTTTTTCTCTCACTCTATCCTTCTGAACTTATGTGATTAAAATGTTTGTTTTTTCTTGCATTTTTTTCTTACTTATCTTATCTCCTCCGTTCATTCTCTCTCTCTTTTTTTATTTTTCTTAGCCTTACTCCTTTATATTTTGTTCTGATTCCAACTTTTTTTATATTATTGTTATTGTTTTTTATATTATTGTTCCTAATACTTTTTTTTTATTACTTGTATTAATGTAGGTTAGTATCTTTATTGTTTCCTTGTTTTAGTATTTTTTTAATTTAACTTATTAATTTTATTAAGGTGTCACTCCATTGACTAGTTTTTCACTATATGAGTGACACCGAACCTAAATTTTGAAATTATGATTAAATTTAAAAATTTTTGATTTTATGATTGAATAAAAGGATAAAAAAAAAAAAAAAAATTATCACATTAATTTTTAATGTGAAATAAAACTAGCTTTATGTTGAATTTTAAAAAACTTGTTTTGAAAAAAAAAGTATTTTGTGATTATTTCAAAATATAAAAAATTGACTAATTTGCTAATTTTGAACAGTTTTCAGTTTTATCATTGCTTAAACAAATTCTAAATTTTTTCATTGCTTGAATCTAAAATTGTTGATTGTTTAAATCTAAAATCGCTCACTCTTTGAATCTAAAATTGTTCATTGTTTGAATCTAAAATTCTCATTTTTCTTATTTGCCGTTAAATATGTGTCATAAATCAGTGAGAGAATGCGGTTTGTCGATTTTAATTTGAACTTTCATGAAGTTCCATTTTTTAACCGTTACCAAAATAAAGTTCATTCAGCATCTTCTGTTTTTTTTTTACATGTTGAAGCATTGACAATGATATCCACATCATTATTTCACTTCGGAGAAATGTAAACAGTGCCGCCGAGAGGAGGGGGGGAGGTTGCGAGGGACAGTTTGTCCCGGGTGGCAGGTGTCCAAGTGGCGCCTAATGAAATAAAGGTACCTAAAAAAAAAAAATAAAAGGTCCTTCATATATATTTAGGGAAAATTTTATAAATAAGGGTGCCAATCAGGGTTGCTGTTCCAGGCGGCGTGATATCTCTCGGCGGTCCTGAATGTAAAAACATATCTCTAACTGACACCATAAATCTAACATTGATAATTTAAATTCGTTATATCTTTAACAAATTTAAATTTCAAACTGCGTCAACCAATTTGAAATTTTTTACAACGAAACCTTATAATATAAATTTATTCAACATACATTCCTATTAAGTTTTTTCTTGATCTAAGTAAACTCAATCCAAAATTATCCACTATTAAATAAACGTACTAAACGTACTATAAGATATTAACTCAAAATAAATTTATCAATTGAACACACTTAGCAAGTACTTATAAGTTAAAAACAAAATAAATGACTTAAATTTTTATAGGGTTGAAAGAATTATTACCTATATATTATAAAAACTGATCCCATTAAATAATAAAAATTGTTGTTTAAATGTATTTATTGAAACTATTTAAAAACCAAAAAAGTTTAATGGTACCAAAGTCAGACACTAATAGGGGAGAACAGGGCAACATGGCAAAGGGGGCAAGATGACGAGCTACATTGCCTTTGCCAATAAAAAATAGTTTAAATTGATGGCAATGAAAACTGTATATATGGGTCTTATTTTAAATAACATTTGGTTTTTGTAAACATTACTCTCGTGAATTTATTCACAAAAGCCCATTTTTACGATTTTTGAAATAATTTTTTTTTTTAGTTTGGTTCTTACTATTCTAGACTGCACTGCCTTTTGAATTCTGTAAAACTCTTATTTGGTACAAAAAACATTTTTTAATATTATTATAGTAAATATATGTCATATTTTTTTAAATTCAAAATATCTTAACCGAGTAATACTACATCCTCTTTTTACACAAAAAGGAACTACATAAACTAAAACACACACACTATATATATATATATATATATATATATATATATATATATATATATATATATATATATATATATATATATATATATATATATATATATATATATATATACATATATATATATATATATATATATATATATATATATATATATATATATATATATATATATATATATATATATATATATATATATATATATATATATATATAGTGTGTGTAATAAAAGAAAAGATCATCTGAAAGAAAATAAATAAAGAAGTATAGAAAATAGAAGTTAAGAGAAAAAGTTAATGAATGAAATAAATAAAAAGAATGGAAAAAAAGGAAAAAAAAAACTTTATGCATCGAAAAAAGATCGGAAAATGAAGATTTTTTTTTTTTCATATATCTTTTGTTTTATTTCATATATTTCTTTAGTTTTCTTTCATATTTTTTTAGGATTCTTTGCTTACGATTTCATTTTTTATTTAAGCGGTTTTGCAGTAATGATTTTTCTTCAGTTTTTTAGCGTATAAAAATTTACTTATTATTTTTTGTTAATCATTTATTGTTTTATTTTTTAGTTATTTAATTATTTTTAAATAGTGATATCTAATTTTTTATAGTGTTATATATTTTTTGTTTTTATTTTCGTTTTAAGCATTTGTTATAAATGTTTTATTCTACCGTGTATTATTATTACTTTTTTTTTTTTCTTTCTTTCTTTATTATTTCTAATTTATGTTGTTCTTTTTTTTTAGTTGTTGATGTTGTTTTTTGTTTTTATTGCCAAATGAACTTAACGTAAATTTTTGTTTTGCTTGTAATGTTTGTTGTAACTTTTGTTTTACTTTGATTTTCTCAGTATTTTTCTTTTTTGCATTCTATTTATTTGCTTTGTCATATTATTTGCAATATATTTCGGTTATTATATTATAAGAAAAATATATTTACTAAATCTGTATAATTTTTTTTAACAATAGTTGTTTTTATGTCATCGTTAGTTGTTACGTTTTGTCAGTTAATTACTGTTTGTAACTGTAACTTTGTATCTAATAACGATTGTTGTATGGAAAATTTTACTGATTTATTTAAATTATTTAATTAGTATATTATTATTACTATTGTTAAAATAAAATGTTATTATTATTATTTATTTTTATTATTATTATAAATATTATCTTTATTATTATTACTATTTTAATCGTTATCATTAGGTGTTTACGTGAAGTTAGTAGATTTTACTATTTGTAAACAACCTTGAAATGTAAGACCAAATATTTCAGAAATATATATTGATTGATATATATATATATATATATATATATATATATATATATATATATATATATATATATATATATATATATATATATATATATATATATATATATATATTCATAACATCTTAGTTTGACCGCCATAGATTACCGCCGTCAATCTAATATAGCCATGCTAACTTTTCCATATGGGAGTCACAGGATGCAACAGTTGGATGTCCTTTTTTTTGGATCCTTTTTTTTTGAAAAAAAAGATGTCACTTTTTTTGGATCCTTTTTTGTCACTAGATTGAAAAAAACATATTTTTTTCAATCAAGTGACAATTGGATGACAAGTCATCCAGGTAGAGCAGTTAAAGCTGTTTCACATTGAGTTCAACAGTCTTGTCGCAAACGAGCGTCGCAAGGTTCTGTAGTTGCTACAAACTCTCCATTTAAAAATCAAGTTAAATTAAAAGAAAGTGTAAAAAAAGCTTAATGAAAAAAATGAAAAAGCAAAAAAAAATTGTTGAAGAAAATGGATTTAGAGCTATCTGGTGAAAAAAAAGATGCAATACTAACAAAAAAAATCTAAACAATTTGCAGAAGGCAATACGTTAAAGAAAAATAAGCCTCAGTCAAATGAATCACCATGTATAATTGACAGTGAAAAGCAATTAAACAAAGAGCTTAACCAAATTGAAGATGAACCACCATATTTGTGGATATGTTTCTGGAAATGAAATGGATCCATTATTTGAAGACGACTGGCTAAGCTGTAAACAATGTTATAACTGGACTCATGTTTACAATCTTATAACTGGCAACAATGTTATAGCTAGGCAATGTTATAACTGGGATAATGTTATAACTGGGCTAAATGTTAGAACTGCGAAAGTTGTGGTACTATTATTGGTAGTTTCACTTGTTATGGCTGCCATTCAGAAAATCTTCAAAGTTTTGGCTGCCAATCAGAAAATCTTCACAATAATACAAAAAGCAAAATAAAATAAAAATATTTTAAGAAACTTAAGTTTCCTGTTGATTGTTGTAAGTTTTTGTTTGGAAAAAAAATATAACAGATAATAAAAAATTGGGGTATTAAATACATAGGGACAAAATATTAGTGAGCTATGACTGGTAGCAGGAAACAAGGATTTTTGAAAAGTTCGCCATGTTGCCCTGTCTTCCCCTATATTGTTTGATGAAATTTAAAATTTTTTCAAAGTTTAAAAAAGTAAAATTGTCGTTATTTATTCTAAAGATAAAAATAAAACATTTATTTAAATCTAAATATACGTTAGTAAGATGAAAATTACAGCAAAAAATTTATTTTTTGAATATTTTTCATTTTCAATTTTTAAAAAAAGTCAATATAAAAAATGTCTAAAGCACCAAAAATTCTCAACCTTCTTTTTTTATCTCTTGAAATAAAATATTTACAATATGGTACGAAGACATTTTGACCGTCAAAATCAACTAGACAAAAATACGAGTATACAAAAAGAGTTGTACTTAACTGTGTTTTATGATTTTATACTTTATTGTAAATCAAGCTTTTTTTATTTTTTTTTAGCCTTACTCCTTTATATTTTTCTTTTGGTTCCAACTTTTTAAATATTATTGTTCCTATAATATTGTTTTATGATTTTATACTTTATTTTAAATCAAGTTCAACAAAATGTCAGTTGTTAAACTTGAATATTAATTGTTGAAACAACTAATATTTACACGAGTTTCTTTTGAAGTTTTATTAAATAACTTTATATAAATCAGGGGTGTGAAGTCGTAAAAAAAAAAAATAACGACTCCGACTCCGACTCCAGTTATTGACATTTTTGAGTACAACTCCGACTCTGACTCCAACTCCGACTCCGACTACAACTCCAAAGCAAAATTTTTGAAAAATTCTTTGAATTCTTTAAAAAATATTACGAAATAAAAAAAAATTTTTTTTGACAAATTTATGAAACGTTCTTTGAGCTTTAGTATGAACATAAGGTTAATTTAATGTACACGCGCATGCAATACCGAGAAGTTTTACTATTGGAGTCGGAGTCGAAATTTTGTTTAGCGACTCCGACTCCGCTAAAAATGTTGCAACTCCGCAACTCCGAATCCGACTCCGACTCCACAGTCCTGATATAAATTAATGGTTGACTTTTTGTATATAAATTTAGGGTTTTTGACATAAATTAACTGTATATAAATTAAGGGTTGATTTGAGTATTTTCAAAACATGTTATTATTTATGCCATAAAACATTTAATAAACTAAATGTCATAAGACATTTATTTTACAAAACAAATATAAAATGTTTCAATAAGGGCACTCTTTCAATCTTGGAAACTCTACCCTAAATATCTTACTGCCATTTTTTTCTTATTATTTTGTGTTGATATTTTCTCCAAACCACAATCTTGAACCCCTACGGGCATTTGTCTTTAAAAAGTTACGTTTTAAACGTCTTTTATACGTTTTTTAAACGTCTTTTAAACGTTCTTCACGTAAGAATGTTTAGAAGACGTTTAAAAGACATTTAAAATACATTTAGAACATAGCTTTTAAAAATAAATGCCCGCTGGGATTTAATATAAACCACGACTAACAAAATGAATAGTATCAAATTTTCAAATGTAATATTTATAAGTTTTCAAAATTATAAGTTGTATATATTCACATACTCCTATCTCTTATATATAACTGTACATACATAATATGTTTCAACCCTCGTGTCAATTTATGCCCGTATTACCCTATATTTATAAACATGTTTATCTTTATATCTTTACTTAATAATTTGTTTATCGTTAACTAGTTTGATTAAAGATTTTAATATTTATAACAAAAATCGTATATTGTAACGGAGTTTTATTTTTTTTAAATTTTTAAATCATTGTTAAAGAAGTTCTATGAAAGATTTTGGTAACATTAGTCATCAATAATTATCGATGAAAATTATCGATAACATTAGTCATCGATAATATCTTTGAATAACTGTCAGTATTTTATACATCAATTTTATGTAATCTAAACCTTTATTTGTAATTTGTTATTATAAAACCAGCAAAATATATATAACAAAAAACCAAAGAAAAAACTAATAACATAAACAAAAACAAAAAAATAAATTAAAATAATTTATCTTGGTAAACATCTAAATAATTTATCTTGGTATGAACAAATTAAGTAATCTTTATAAGTGCTTTATATAAATTTCAAATCAATTAAATTTATTCACTTAAATTTAAAAATTGCTTTGAAATACATACAATAGCAAGTCGCGCTCGCAATGGTCCAAGGTTAATGTCATCTGTTTTAAAAAGTACACCAGGTTTAAATTGTTTTACATTTTTTTTATCAACTGGCGGAGTCATGGGTTGAGCATCAGAAGCCGATAACAAAATAAATAAACAATATCAAATAAGAAATTTGCGCAGTGGCTCACTAGCGTGTACATTGCCAACATTAAAAGATTCTAATTTGATCTTTAGTTTAATAAGTTAGTTGCTTAATTAAATAAATCTTATTATAATTTGATTATAGGTATTTTTATTTTTAATTTTTGTTTTAGGTGCCCCAAGAAGACCTTTCGGTCTTGTCACAGAGCTTCCTTCCTTACGATGACGCTAAATATGCCCAGAGCTTTCTTTAAACCCTGGATCTTTTGCATATAAAGCAAGTGCTCTAACCACTGCGTTATGGCCGAACATAATAATATTTTAGTCATATATGAGCATTTATCAAGTAGTGTTTATTTGTGTTGAAAACAATAGTAGCCACTAAATTTGTTTGTTAATTGTTATTGTTTAAATTAGAGGTGTCACGAATATTTGGTGGCTGTTCGGTATTCTGCCTATTCGGCTACTTTTTTTATTATTTAGTATTCGGCTAAATATTGCAAAATATTAGGCTAAATACGCAAAAAAAAACTAAAAAAAAGATTACATATAACTATTATTTTTATCTTTTATTTTAATAAATAATTAGTATATTTGAAACTTTGAATCTTTAGATGGTAAGTTATGATAAAAACGTTTTCATCCTTTGATGATAGCAAATTATTGCCGTATTTTTATTAAACTCAGGTTGTTGTAAAGATATTATTTTTAATAAGTTTGAAGTTCTTTGTGCTATCTACAGCAACTTCTGAAATTACCTCAGAAATGCAAGATATACCTAAGCTGGTTATATTTGTAATCTTTTGAACGGTTTAAAGTATAACTTTATACATAACTATAGTTAAAAAAATTGATGCAGTCAACAGTCAACAAGTAATGTGTCCTGTAACACAGTCAAGACACACAAAAGAAAAAAAGTTTCTAGAGGTGCCTCCCTCCCTTAGTGACGTCCCCCAAACTGTTGCCGTGACCGACATTCTGAAATATTACTTATGCTTGAGTTAATCTGAACTTAAAGGAATGGTTTAAAATTGCGTCTCTTTGTAGGAATGCTAGGAATTTTTAAAATAAAAGAATTTCACTATGGGTGTAACAGGGTCGTAAGAACAAAAATTATATTGGGGGGGGGGGGGCAGTATTACCCCAAAATAGTTTTAAGGATTTTTTTTTTTTCAAGTCATTTTTTCAGTCAATTTCTTCAAAATTATTTATTTTTGAAAAATTATTAGGGCTCTTCTGCCCACCCGATTTCTACAGGCCTGTGTAACTAATAAATGTTATATTTGCGAATGGCGTAAGCGCAAACTGGCATAAGCGCGAATTGGCATATGTGCGAACTTACTAGTGCAAAGCGTTGCAAAAACTGGCATAAGTGCAAACTGGCATAAGTGCAAAGCAGTTGCAAAAACTGACACAAGTGCGAACTGGCATAACTACGAATTGGCATAAGTACGCCAAATAAATGTCCAAACATTGGCATAAGTGCGAACTGGGATAAGTGCAAATGGGTATAAGTGCGAAATACTAATTTGCAATTATGCCAATATTTGAAATTTTATTTGCGCACTTATGCCAATTCGCAGTTTTGCCAGTTTGCACTTATGCCAGTTTTTGTAACTGCTTTGTACTTATGTCAGTTCATACTTATGCCAATTCGCACTTATGTCAATGTTTGTACGTTTGTTCGGCGCACTTATGCCAATTCGCACTTATGCCAGTTTGCATTTGTGCCAGTTTTTGTAACTGGTTCGCATTTATGCTAATTCGCATATAAACCAATTCACACTTATTCCAATGTTGTTCGCATATATGCCAATTCGAATATATGCCAATTCGCACTTAATGCCAATGCAATTTTGTTT
The DNA here is from genome assembly GCF_022113875.1 of Hydra vulgaris. Taxonomy (NCBI): domain Eukaryota; kingdom Metazoa; phylum Cnidaria; class Hydrozoa; order Anthoathecata; family Hydridae; genus Hydra; species Hydra vulgaris. Next base: position 42,855,734 of record NC_061159.1, on the reverse strand, counting down.
GGCCCACTTATGCCAATTCGCACTTATGCCAGTTTGCACATATGCCAATTCGCGATTATGCAGTCTCCCGCCCTAAATAATGCTACCCAAAAGGGAGAAAGAGGAGGTCAAGATAACAAGGAAAAAAAGAGACAAGAGGGGGTATTACACAAGGATGGAGGGGTCATACCTAGTTTTTATGGACGGCCGTTTACGCTATTAAATGTAATAAGTAATTATTACATTTAATTAGTACTATATACGACTAAGTTTGAAAATAACTAACTTAAAAAATGTTAACTTTCATATAAAATTATTATTAGCATTTTATCTATTGTAAATGTAGCTTATTTTATGTGTGTATATATATATATATATATATATATATATATATATATATATATATATATATATATATATATATATATATATATATATATATATATATATATATATATATATATAGAGTATAATATATTATACTTTTAACATTTTTAAGTTATTGTAACTGTTATTTTTATTTGTAATCAAGCCTTTACTTTGTTGTTCAAAAGTTTTCATTTCTTTTTTTCTTTTACTTTTATAGTAAAATAATATACTACGGTATATTATTTCACTATAATACGTAATCTTTCTTTTATTAATTAAATTACTCAAAACAGTTAATTCCTAATTGTTATAAAAGTATGTACACAAGTGGGATAAGAGATAATCTCAAAAATTACATATCCGGCTATATCCGACCGGATATATGATGTATCGGAATCAAATAACTTTATTTACAACGGAGACCGGATTATCCGGCATTTTCGCCGTATTATCCGGCCGGATATCATATCCGGTACACCTCTAATCAGAACCCTCAAAATAACCAAATATCACCGAATATTCGGCGCTTCGGCTTAGCGCCTAGACTAAAACCCAAATAATTAACAGTGAGTAATATTTTGTTAAATAAAGTAAATAAAGGTTGAATCTTCTAATATATATTAACAGGGCTTAATAAAACTCAAAATAACAAAAAAATAATCACAAAAACAAACAAACAAAATTATATCTTCAAGGACTAGAGTCAAGCGGGTCAAACAGATCACCGAACAATAAAAATCAAATAACTTTATTATTTTTTTAAAATTTTAAACTATTTTTTTTAAATAAGATAGAAAATACCACCAAGCACATTATTAATTAATTTTTTTTTAATACTTTGATAAAAAAGATCGAGTTTAAAGAGATTGTTTTTAAAAAAATATGGCAGTTTAGAATACCAAATAAATAATTTTTTTTTATTTTCTTAACAAAATTTGCAAAAAAGAAAATAGAGCACTTGATAAAAAAAAAGGGGGAGGTTATTTGCATTCTAATTCTCCTCCTTTTTCCACGTACGGAAATTAATGCCGTATTACAGGACACATTACTTGTTGACTGTTAACTACATCAATTTTTTTAACTATAGTTATGTATAAAGTTATACTTCAAACCAACCAAACCATTTACATATATATATATATATATATATATATATATATATATATATATATATATATATATATATATATATATATATATATATATATATATATATATATATATATAATCTTTACAACTAACTTTGTGGCTCATGGTACTAGTAACAGTTAACTTATAAGAAACAATTTTAATCACGATGAAGTTGTGAAACAAAATATTATAATTGCTTTTTTTAAACACTTTACATTGTTTAATAATTTCATGGTAAAAAAATTTAAAATGTATTGAATGTGAAATGTTAGAAAAAATGTAACACCAATATTATTTAAACTAATACTAACGTGCTTTATTTAAAAGCTACTGCAGCACTTGTTGGCCCTGAAAGAGGAATAATCGATGTTGATTTAAATCCAACTTCTTTAGACCATATATTAAAATCAGCAAATGTGTAGTCAAAACCAGCTCCAGTTTCAACTAACATATTCAAACTCATTAACAAACCACCAGCATTCTTCTTTCGTTCGTCATCTATTACATTTTCGATAGCAATAAAAACTCCACCTTCTGGCAAAGCGTCGTAAGCTTTTTTAAACAACATCAACTTGGTTTTTTCATCCCAAATATGTAAAATGTTTCCCATTGTTATGATATCGGCTTTTGGAAATTCGTCCTTGAAAAAATCACCGCAAATTGTTTTTACACGATCTTGCAATTGATAGTTTTCAATAACTTCGTTAGCAATCGGAGTTACTGGAGGTAGATCCCAAGAAATACAGCTCATATGAGAGTGATTTTTTGCAACCATATTCCTGCTGCACCGCCTATATCAACTAATGTTTTGTATTTTGAAAAATCAAAGCTTTGGGCTAAGAGAATGAAGTTCTCCATCTGTAAACCACTCATTGAATGTATAAAATCATTTAATTTTACTGTATCTAAGTATAAAAAATCATAAATATTTCCTCCATTCTTTGCTTCATTCTGTGGACATCCTGTTAACAATGCTTCTTCAAAGTTACCCCAAATGTCATACAATCTGTTGTTTAGCATTTCTAGCATTCCACCAATATAAGTAAGTTTCTTTTTATCCAAAAAAAAATCTGTGTTTATGTTATTTGAATAAACTGCAGTATCAAGTAAACCTTCTCTCTCTAAAAAACCAAATGTTGTAAGTGTGTCTAAAAAATCAAACAAATTTCGGTCGGTACAGTTTAACTTTAAACTTGATTTTATTTCATAGGCTGACATTGATTTTTTTTCTGCAAGTTTTGTGAAAAGCTCCAATTTTGCTGCACCCAAAAGTACTTTCGAAGCCCAAAAGCCAGTGCCAATTTGCATGATACTTTTTGATGATGGTTTTTGACTTTGTTGTTCCATTTTTGTTTAGAGAAATACTAAATAATTTTTAATGCATAAGTTAATCGTTTGGTACGGGTATAGTATCAAACAGTAAGGTTATTTACAAGTATTTAAAATGTTTCAAAATTCAATACAAGCATTATAAATATATCTTTAAACTGCAATTATCTATTAATACAAACTAAGAATAAAGCGTTAGAAAAACAAAAGCATTAGAATTATTGTATTTAATGGCATTGTTGATTTAATGTATATAATGAAAGAACTTTAATCGCATATAATTTACACTTAATAACAAAATGAGTCTCATAACTTTTCTTTATTTGTATAAAACTCGTTAATAGTAGACTTAAAAAAAAAAAAAATCATATATAGGTTTACATCAAATTAAAATCAAGGTTTTATCTATTTTATTGATTCAGTTCCATAAATTCGATTGATTTCAACAACTCAGTAGATTTTCATAGGAACTTTACTTACAAAAAAAAAAATTATTTAAATAAAAATATTAATCCAACTATCATCTGTTTACTAATGTTGGTTTAACGGTGTTGATTTGTTATATAAAAAAATAATATAGTTTCTGGATTTATTGTATTATTTGTTAATTAGCAAATTAACCCAATAATCATCATAGTTTACTAATAATGAAATCATAATTAATGATTTTTTATGATAATTATGTAAACAGTTATAAAATTATTATTTTAAATAATTTTTTACTTATAAGTAAAAATCTTTTCAATCTAAATAGCTAGAGCTAATGAAGTTTAAAAGACAACTCATCGAACTTAGATTGTTAACAAAATGTTTTTTTTTTTCCTAATTCCAAGAGAGATTGTTTGATATTAACCAGTCATTTACGTTTTTCGGCTCATGATTTTCTCTAGAGAAAACTGTTTTTATATTGGAGTAAGAATAAAAAAGATCAGTGTCAGTGAAGGTCCAAGAGTAGAGCCTTGGGCAACTTTATACACGTTGAATCGTGAGTTTTGTTTGTGAAGGTTTCATGAACAACAAAAGTTTTGACTTCTTAATTATATAATGCTTTTTTTTTTTAATAGAATTGAATTTTTTTTTTTAATATTTATGTAAGTATTTTATATATTAGCATGTTTTTTCAACGTTGAGAAATGATTGATATATGGTGGAAAAATAACGATCTAAATTTCAACGTTATTTCAACGTTAGTTCAACGTTAAAAAAAAGTGTTGAAATTTCAACATTGATTCAATCTGATTTTCAACTATAAACTAATGTTGAATTAACGTTGAAATAACGTTGAAATTACGTTGAAATTTAGATACGAGAGTTCGCCGACGCAAATGTATTAATAATTCGGAATTAAAATAAAATTTAATATTCAACATAACCGGGGTAACTCCGGACGATTTTAGATATAAAATGTTTGACTGTTTCTTTAAAAGCAATTCAAAATGCTTCATTTTGTGTTAATCGAACACTCTAATAATGATGAACATAAAGACATACTGGTTTTAAGCTCTTCTTTAGATTATTACCTTAAATAAACGGTTTGAAAATTTAAAAATCAAATTTGGAAAACTCCGGACGCTTAATGATAGGAATTTAAAAGTTGAATTTCTAACTTCAATGAGTTCAACATTAGTTTAGTAACATGTAGCTTAGTAGAATGTATCTTACTATGACAAAAAGCTGTTTCATTTAAAGAGAACAGTCCTATTTTATATAACAGAACAAAAACAAAACTATTGATAAACTAACTGTTTTAAATATATTTATATATAATAAATAATAATTAAGAATCAATATTTTTTATTAGGATTATACATTTAAGTTACTCATTACTGTAAAGTGAATAATACAGAAGTCATTTTGCCTTTTTAAAAAATACAAGACAAATTATTATTTTTGGCATACGATGCACTCAATTGACATAGCATCTTCCAAACACTTTGAATGATACCAACGACCGCAACGTTTACAGCCAGTTTAATCAACTCAAACTTCCTCTTCTTCTTCAATGATTTCTTTGTCGTCTTCTTTTCCACAGGTAAACAAATATCAGTGTTATTATCTGCAACAACATTTAAAACTGCCCCAGATGTAATGTTTAGTTGATGTAATGTTTGTTTCATATGCGCCGCGATTAGACATTAACAAAGTAGTTAATGAATCGTTTAAAATAGTTTTTGTCAATGCTTCTGGCGTCTGGAACTCGGGCATCTTTTTTAAATCGATCATATGATTTATTGGATATATTCCACATGTATGAAATCAAGAAACTAAATTTTGACATATAGTGTGTTGTAACTTAAAAGATAAACTTTTCAATACACCTGGAAAATGTTCTTTAGGAAAACATCTAGATTTTCTTCCATTGTTTCTTCCATTCAATTAATACTTGCCTGCAACAACGTTTCATAGGACCATAGACAGAAACATCTAATGGTTGCATTATATGTGTGGCATTTGGTGGCAACATAACAAAGTAAACATTATGCTCCTTGGCTAGTTTTATAACGTCTGCATTAAAATGAGAGGCCAAATTATTTCCTAAAAGTAGTTTGGGCCCATTTATATGCTGAAAGATTGGCAAGAAGCATGCTTTAAACCATTTCTCAAAGGTTTCCATATCAAACCAACCTGTTTTTGTACAACTGTAGGTTGTTCCCTGTGGCTTTTCTGTCACCCAACCTTGATATACATTCAATGCTTTGTAAACTATCATAGGTGGTTGCATTACTCCAGAAGCACCCCTCCAGGACCCCTCCAGGACACACTCTAGGACCCCTACTGTTTCTCTACTGTAACTCCAGGACACAATCCAGGACCCCTACTGTTTCTAATCTATGTGAATGACATATACCGTTCCTCAGATATGCTTAACTTTATCCTTTTCGCAGATGGTACTACTATTTTTTACTCCGACTCTAATATTAAAACAATTTTTACCATAGTAAATCGTGAGCTGACAAACCTGGAGGATTGGTTCAAAGCAAACAAACTCTTTTTAAATATTAGTAAAACTAAATAAGTTTTATTTCCTAAGCCATCTAAGTCAGATAGTTTGCCTCTTCAACTTCCTCAGTTAGTCATAAACAGAATTATTGTAAAAAGAGTCGTGTCAATGAAAATCCTGGGAGCAATATTTGATGAACATCTTGGAATTCATCATTGGAAAATTCATATTACACTCGTTAAAAACAAAATTTCTAAAACAATAGGCATTATGTATAAAACAAAACACCTACTAAGTAAAAAATGCTTAAAAGATATATACTACTCTTTTATTCATAGTTACATTAGCTACTGAAACATTGCTTGGGCCAGTACTTGTTCATCAGCATTAAAGAAAATATATATAAAACAAAAACAAGCCAGTAGAGTTATATGTATTATGCATAAATGTGCCCACGCCTAACCGTTACTCCGTAAAATCAAAGCTTTAAACGTCTATGAGTTAAATTCGTACCAAAACCTATTATTTATGTTTAAGTATCAAAACGACATGCTTCCTAAATTCTTTAACAATCATTTTTCAATTATTTCTCATAAATACTTAACGAGGTGCTTAAAATTCACAATTTTAACTTACCTAAGTCAACATAAAAAAAAAACAGATTACTCAATTTCATATAGAGGACCTCGTCTATGGAACAGAATTCTTGACGACAAAATGAAAAGTATAACCTTAGTACAATCTTTTAAAAATGTAGTTAAACAGAATTTGCTCGACTTAACAGATACAAACATACTTTTATATTTTTAGTTTTAAAATTTAATTTTTTTTTACGTTACTTATTTGTTTTTCTTGCTGTTTTTTTTTTTTTTTTTGCTTTTTACTTTACTTTTGAAGTATTTTTATCTTATTACAATAAAGTTTATATCGATTTGCTTTATATAATGAGTATTTGTATATAATGAGATAATGACACAAAAAAAATGTAAATAATTATTATATATATTTTATTTCTATATTTTACTTTAGAAGTCTTATTATAGTATAGCTATTTTTAACTTGCTATATAAAATGATTATTTATTTTTTTGTTGAAAAAACTTGTAAAGCTAATTTTTTAAATTTCTTTACTTTATTTATTTAATTTAGCAAATTTTATTTTATTATTGTTATTTTAACTTGCTTTATATGGCTTGACGACAAGACTTATGTCTTCTACTTGCTCCTGTCATTCTTTATATTTTGATTTATTTTATTAAACTTGGAAACGAGAACATTGTAAAATGCTTATATATGACGAAATAAATAAATAAATAAAAAGCAGAGCCACACCACATAATAGATATCAAAGTTTTACTATGTTCTTGGATATTTTCAACACGTCGGCTTCCTCTTCGAACTAAAACAACCTTTTTTCGAGGATCATCTGAAAGATTTGTCTCGTCGAAATTAAATATATATATATATATATATATATTTTTCCTCAATTTTACATTTGTTGGTCGTATTACAACTATATACTGCCAAAAAAAAAATAATGATAATAATAATAAACTTTCACAAATATAAAATAAGGTATCTGAAAAAAGATCAAAGGATCTTGTCGTCAGAACCTTAAATAAGTTCAAACAAACATTAACAGTATCAAATTTTTACAAATTTCATAAATATATATTATATAATCTAAAGAGAGATCACGCGGATCTACTCACCAATATTTTATATATTTTTATTTTTATATATTTTATATATTTTATATACGTTAAGTAAAGAATATAAAATCAACAAAATAAGTAAGAATAAACTTTTTACAAATGTAAATATGAAAAGGCAAAGTTATTCATATTAATAATAATAACATAATACGTCATCAAATGAAAAAAACTGCTTTTAAAAAAACGAAAAGTAATGGGTAGTTCTTTATTCCAAAGGTGTGGTGCCCGATAGGCAATACAAAATTGATTAAAGTTCGTTCTCAAATTGTATTTGTTGATGGGTTTCGTAGTAAAAATATCTTTGAAGACAGATTGAGACAAGTCATTTTTCCACATGTATACAAAGCATAAAACATTATATATATTTAGCTCGTATATATTTAAAAATCTCATTTTAATAAAATAATGTTTTGCATGAGAAAAGCGATTTGCAAAGCAGATTAAACGGATAGCATGTTTCTGACGACGATTAAGACGTTGCAACTTTTCTTTTTTTCTGTACTACCCCAGGCGATGTTAGCATAATTTAAATAACTATGTATAAATGAATAATAAAGTTTGATTAAAATTTTCTTATTGAGTTAGATTCGTGCTTTATATAAAACTCCTATGTTTTTTGAAATTTTAGTGCTTATGTAGTTATTTTAAAAGATTTCAGAAAAACTCAGTTAAAAAAATATACTTTTTTTATTTTTTTTCTACTTTGCAAAGAAAATTTAAATACAATTTAATTAAATTCAAAAAAATAAATACAATTTTAGAGGAACGCTTCTGATTTTAATTTTAAAAAAAGAAAATATGCAGTTTACTTAAAATTCTTTATCAATTTATTAACAATTTAGATATCTAAACAACAATCATGTGCTGTTTAGACATAAATTACTTTTAGATAAATAAATTGTTTTTAGAATTATTTTAATTTGTGATTTTGGATCCTCACCACGTCCCTGAAATTCTCTTCTAATCCGATTCTCGAATCTTATGGCCATTCTCTTCCTTCCATTCTAATTAAACAAGTTAACTCATTGTTAGACATTCAAATCATTTCAGCTTCCATTGCTCAGAGTAATATCTTGATTAAACTCTTCTATGGCTTGTGGTCCAGACAACATTCCTGTCACAGTCTAACAAAATTGTTCTCCAGAATTCTCTTCAATTTTCTCTAAACTATTTAATAAGTGCTTGACTGAATCTTGTTTTCCTGCCTGCTGGAAAATGGAATCTGTTGTTCTAATTTTTAAACACTCACTCAATTAGTCTTCTTTCTGTTATTAGCAATGTCTTTGAGTCTTTGATAAACAAATTTCTCACATTCCATCTCAAGTCAAATAACTTGCTGTCACACAAATAACTATTTTAGCACTGTCGACATTCCTCTATTGATGAATGGCAACCCTTTCACTGATTCTATTTCTTTACGTCTTCTTGAATTATAATTTACTACTGACTTTTCATGGAAATGATATATACAATCGATTGTTAAATTAGCATCTGCTAAGGTTGCTTCTTTTTATCGTGCTCACCATTTTCTTTCTCCTGATTCCATTCCATACCTCTACAAATCTCTTATTTATCCCTGTATGGAATACTGTTATCATATTTGGGCTGGTTCTTCTAATGATGTTCTTTTTCTTCAAGATAAGGTTTAAAAATGTATTGTAAACAAAGTTGGATCTGGTCTATCTGCAAAGCTTGAGCCTCTTTCCCATTATCGTAAAGTTGCAAGTCTTTTTCTTTTCTACAAATACTATCATGGTTGCTGCTCAAAGGAGCTTTCATCTTTAGTTCCATCAAAACTCATTCTCGCTTGACTTGTCATTCATCAAAGTCTCATTCTTCGACTGTATCTGTCTCTTCGTGCTCCAAAAACTATTATTTGTCTTTTATTGTCCCATCATCATGTTTTCCTGACTCTTACAACCTTCAACTTTTTAAGTCTTCTGTCAACCACTTCATTGCTCTATAACTCTACTCTTTTTTTTCTAGCAACTCCCATTTTGATAGTGGTTGCTTGAAGTCTTATTGGGAGTAAAAAATAATTAAAAATATATAGATAACAATGCTTAAACAGGTTACTTTTGAAGTTTTTGCTTGCAAACAAAGTAAAAATAAAAATTTATTTAAGCACAAAGTTTAGTTTATTTATTGATTAATTATTATAATAATGTATATATTATTATAATATTATAATAAAAATATTAAAATGTTATCGGTTGGAAAATCGGTAAAAAAGGCCGATGTCGATACCGATTTCGATTGTGCAAAAAATGGCCGATTAAGCCGATGCCGATACTAATATATATATATATATATATATATATATATATATATATATATATATATATATATATATATATATATATATATATATATTATATATATATATATATATATATATATATATATATATATATATATATATATATATATATATATATATATATATATATATATATATATATATATATATATATATATATATATATATATATATATATATATATATATATATATATATATATATATATATATATATATATATATATATATATATATATATATATATATATAATATATATATATATATATATATATATATATATATATATATATATATATATATATATATATATATATATATATATATATATGTATATATATATATATATGCAGTGCTCGAAATGAGGGATGAAGCAGGTTGCCATCCCGCCTCCTTTTTATAAAGTATAAACCATCCTGCAACTTTTTTGTAAATCTATATATATAACAATGATTAGATGGGATGGTATTTTTAATTTACCGAATACCATCCCGTTATTTTTTTTTCTTCACTTCGAGCACTGTATGTATGTATATATACATATATGTGTATAATTATATAAATATATGTATATATAAATACAGTTAATTACAGATATCTTGACGCTCCAGGGGACCAAGGAAAACGGTTCTACTAAACGAATGTTTGACTTAAGCAATGTATAACTTCCTAAAAGGTTTGTGTTATATGTGTATATGTGTTGATGTATGATGTTGATGTATAATTTATCTTTACCAAATAGTTTGATATCTTGGTCAATAATGAAGTAAATTAGGCACGGATCAGTAATGGGTTATTGTTTTTTCCTACTATTGATCACTTAATGTTCACATTCGCTTGTGAAGCATAATAATACTTGTAAAATGTACAAATGTACCTTACTTTAAAAATTTTTTTATTTAGATGCAGTTACCTGATGTTTTTATATAAAAAGACACAATGCAAAAATATAGAATTTAGACTGTTTGAAGGTTGCACATTATTGATTGAATCCTGGCAAAATATGCATCAAATCAAAATGAGTCTGATAACAGAAGGCAATGAAAATACATGTGAATTTAATATTGGTGATGAAGATAACGATATCATGATTTTATCAAGATCGTTTTAAAAATAATTTGAATTTTGTAAAAGTTTTTGTTCTAAAAATGTATAAAATATTTTTTTGGTTTTATTTGCTTTCAATAATTCCTTTTCAATTTCTATAAATTAGTTACTTGTGTTAAAAAAATGGTACAGGGCAGATTATTTGTAATACTATAACAGCAGTTAGTATTATAATATAAAATAAACTAGTAATACTACTACTAATAATAAGTGAAAGCTGAAAATTGAGAACAAGATGGGCAGTACAATAGCATAAGATATTTTACTATGACAGCTATTATAAGTTTATGAAGAGTTACTGTTTCTTTTCATAACAACATAATATTGTAAAAAAAATAAATGTTTTTTTTTGAATTAAAAAAGTGACGGCGCAAAAAGCTGTATTTTTGAGGTTCATAAACACGTATATAAGTTAGTTGAATAAATGTTAGATCAACGTTACCCTAACATTGATTTTTGGTTTGTTTTCAACGTTGATCTAACATTTTTTTATTAACGTTGATTTGTGTTTCCATTTCAACCAAAAATCAACCATTTTTCATTCATAAATTTCAACGGTGTTTAAACGTTGATTGTGCCTAGGTAGTAACTTTAGTCACAAAGACATTAATTTATCAGTGTATATATATATATATATATATATATATATATATATATATATATATATATATATATATATATATATATATATATATATATATATATATATATATATATAATTATATATATATATATATATATATATATATATATATATATATATATATATATATATATATATATATATATATATATATTCTTATAGTGTAGTCGAAAGAGACTTATAAACTACATTTTATTGTCATCGAAATTTTATTGTTTTATAAAAAACCGCAAAAATAATGACTAGAAAGTTTTTTTAATTAATGGCGTTTTTGTTGTTGTTTTTGTTGTTGCGTGGAGTGTTACCTACATCGACTATCTTATAGCCTGCTGCTACAAGGGAGTGTTGCTACACTATTAAACTTTTCTACTTAAATTTCTTAACTATTTTATTTAATTCATGTACTAAATTCAAGTTTTTAGCTATATGTTTTTATACTTTCAAAATTTTATTATTAATTTTTTTTTCTTTGTTTGTTATTATTTTTTATCTTTTTATCTCACACACTTAACAACCACCTTGGTGGTTGTTAAGTGTGTGAGTTCTTTGCAAATCTTTTTAGATAAGCATGAGATACAATCTTCTCCTTTGTTTCCATGAGTTATAAAATGTTTTGTGAGAAAAGGATCAAGTTTTACTAATAGCTCAATACATCCAATAAAGTTTCCGTTGCGTATCGATTCTAATTTTTTGTTTGATCCGCGGAATGATAATCTTATGAGAATGAGCAACGAATAAAGTATCCAATTATTTTAAATTTATATTTTCACTATTATGTTCGAACTCAAATGTTTTTTCCAGTCGTTAAAAAAAAAAGTCCAGTTTGCAATACGTCGTATGCGTTGTTATGCAAAGATTAAAAAGCTCTTGAACATGAAAGGAAGTCAAGGATAGAGGCCAATAATAATTTTTCTTTCAAACTATATCTTTCTAAAATATTCACTCAAATGCTCTCGCCACAGGAACTCCGTGGCATCCCGGTACGTGTCTTGTGTATCCAGTTGTTAAACCGGCATTGTTTGTCCTGTCGCAACATCAAACCCAGCCTTGCATCTCCTAAAATATATAAAAGCGAGATGTGACAGCCATTTTCTTTAGCGTCATTTCTTAAAAGCAGGCATGTTGATTTTGATGTGCCACCATCAACAATCATTGCTAGAACTTCATCCGGTGAATACATCTTAGGAGTTTCAACGGGTTTTTCATCTGAAATTTCTGCAATTTTTTTTAGCAGTCTTGTACTTAAACTCATTCCTAAGTTTTAATTTTGTTGCATGAAGTAATTCAACGCCAAATAAAGTGTTGCATGAAGTAATTCAACATCAGATAAACTGTTAATAACATTGTTAAACTTTTTTTTTTGTTTTGATGCATGAGTTTATAAAAGAGCAACAGGGTCTTCCAACTACATTAACTGTAGGATTTAGCGTAATGTTCGTAAATCTTGAGCTAGCCAATTTTCATTGTTTTTCTCAAAATGAATAATATTATTGCTTGCAGCTATCCACTTTTTACGATATATTTTTATAAAGTTTTTACACTCGCAATATTTTAATTTAATATCTACAGAAACTGGGAGAGCTAATACTGATGAAAAAAATCATTTATCATTGGGAACAAATCAAAAGTTGCAAAAGAAGTCCTAGATTAGGTCTAAAATTCACTAATAGTCACTAATTAAAATAAAAACAAGGAAAAAAATAAACAACAGTATCCTCTAAGTAACAACAAGCAATATTTCTTTAAAATTATGTTTTCTGTTTATTTTCTGTTTATTCTTCACTCAAACCTGATATTTTAGATTTTTATTAACAAGATTTTTATTAATAAAATATGAAGTTAATGTCATAAAACATTTAACAAAATTTTGAATTGTTTTATTTGTGGAGCCGCTATGGAGCTGGAGTTGGAGCCAAAAATTGTAATGGAGTCGGAGCCTGGGCCAATTTTTAGACCTTATCTGTTTTACAAATTTTTGACTGCTTATGTATTTCTTGTATATTTTAGTTCATATTGCTAATTATAAAACAATTTTTTTTATTTATTTATATATATATATATATTTTATTATTATTTGTTTTTATTTTTATTTATATATTTTTTTTATTTTATTTTATTTTTTTTTATTTATTTATTTATTTATTTTTTTTTATTGTTATTATGGTTGAGTACTGTTTTGGTTGTATAGCTTGTCTTATTTATTTTTAAATATTCCTCTATTAATTTTTTATTTTTGTCTTGACAACTGTCAAAATTTGTCTAATAAATAAGAAGAGACTCTCTTTATCAGATTTTATAGACTTTACCTCAAAATCCAATTTTTATATGCATTTATTATTGAAGCATTCATTGCTTGTTGTGTGAGAGAATTTCAATGTACTATAATGACGCATGCTTTCAGTGGTTTCCATGAAGTACTCATGTGCTGAACGTTTTTTGGACAACCTAAATGCATCATTTTACAATTGCAAGATATAATGTTATTATTTAGAGCAGCCGTGGCGCAGTGGTAACGCACTTGCCTCAGAAATAAAGGATACTTGGTTCAAACCTCATCTGGGCAAATTTTGCGTCAACGGTCTGGAAGGAGATGTGAACTTCCAATTAAATGCTCATCCGCTATGCTCTGTGATAAGACCGTAAGGACTTCTAGTTTAACCTAGGGTTGTTCGCCGAAAAACAAAACTTGCGAAAATTTCGCATCTTTATCTACCGTAATAGAATTGTTATTGCGAAAGTTGCACACGCAAAAATGCACATTCCGTAACGCGTTATACGAAAATATAAATAAATAAAATTCCGTAATAAAGCATTGCGAAAGAAAACTTGCGAAACAAATCATTTCGTAAGAATACTTACGAAATAGTTCCTTACGGAAAAAGCATTCCGGAATGTGCAGTTACGAAAAAGACGCAAAAGATTTTATGTTAGGATATATTTAAGATATTAACTGTTAACAGTTTAAATAATAAATAATAAAATTATAAAAAAATGTTGTCAAATGATTCTTCAAATGTTTATACAAATATACCTAATATATATATATATATATATATATATATATATATATATATATATATATATATATATATATATATATATATATATATATATATATATATATATATATATATATATATATATATATATATATATATATATATATATATATATATATGTATACATATATATACAGTAAAATCCCGTTAAGTTGGACTCTCAATGAACAGATAAACAGTATGCCTTTCTTTTTAAAAAGTATAAAGAGGATGTTTCGATAAACAGTTAAATACTTTATTATAAAGAACGAGAGATCTCCCTAAAAGTAAATGATATCAGAAAGAGTAAAAAGAGAAGAAATATATGTGAAACAGCGGGATGTGAACCTGGGTCTCCGCGGCCAAATGTCTTAACTGAATGAGCTATACGTTCATTCAACTAAGTGAATAGTAATATTTATTTATTATATAATTAAGAAACTATATAAAACAGAATTTACAGAAAGAGATACGTATGCAAATAGGATTCTATATATCAGGAAAATTAATAGTAATGTGAACCTTTAGTTGCTTATAATTAATATCTGGACTCGAAAACTAGTTACTTTTAATGGAACACAATAGGCTGTAGGAGCTTCAGGGAAATTATATCCAGAAATGATTATATTAGACTCAGAGTTAGCTAGAAATTATTACAAAGTGTTTAGGACAGATGTCTAGTACAAAAAGCACAAGATTTAAAGCAAAATGATTTATATTATTTGAAAAAGTTGTTTTACGTACATTTCATCATAATTTAAGTAGAACTTAGTAAAGCAAGGGAAACGTGTAGAATTAAGCACAATGAACTCAATCTCAAAAGAATAACTAACAGAAGAGAGGTTGTCACTATTATGAAGGTGGCGAAAGATCTGTAATATAGAACATGGAGGTCAAAAAATGCTATCTTAAGTAAAAAGAATTTGATAAACAAAAGTTACAATGGCTGCGGGATGCGAACCCGGATCTCTGCGGCGAATTATCACGTATCTAACTGATTGAACTATACGATCTTATACTTAAATTTGTATCTTATTAAAATTAAAAAAAAAAATTTTCTAAGATCTATACTTCAAAAAGCGTATTCAAACAGGACTCTACATACCTTTAAAATCTGCTAGAACTTTAGTAACGTGCACACTTTTAGATATTATTGAAATAGGTATATTTTATCAGAAATATGCTTAAGCTAAAGCATATTTTTGAGCCTCTTTTTACTATTTGCTTAAGCATATTCGAACCTGTTTCAAAAATTTCATATGCTTTTAAAAAAAAAAACATATATATTCCTAACCATCATTCTTACTTTTAATATACGTAATGAGTTCAAAAAACATCGTTATATATATTTATTATGGCACGTTTCGTAAGTTTATTTCCGTTAAGAATTCTTTCGTATGTTGCGATCCGAAATACTTTCGTTTCGAAAGAAATTTTATTTTTTATCAATATTTCTAAAAATAAAACCATAAAAATTTAATATGTTATTATACTGAAAATAAAAATTCATTATAAACATTTTGGGATTTAAAGATGTTAATTTTTACAATTAGAATCAGTCTGGCAAACAAATTTTCTTTATATAATTTGTTTATAAAGAAAATTTGAAATAAAGAAAAGACTTCAAAACGTCGTTTGGCGAAAATGTTTGTTTCGCAAGTGCGACTTTCGAAACCGCTACTTTCGTATGTTGCATAATAGTTTTGTTTCCTATGTCAACTTGCGAAATGCTAAATTTAGGAAGTGGCTTTTGCGAAATGAACATCGGCGATTTTAAATGTTTTGTAACTTTCGGTACGAAAAAATGTAATTCCTCGTTCTCAATCTCCTTACGAAAGAATGTTGTTTTTCCGGAATTGCGCGAAATCCTCCGGTTAACAACCCTAGTTTAACCTAAATAAAGTTAAAAAAACTAGTGTTATCATACTAGACTGCATATTATACATTTATATATAACATGGTAATACTATTAAATATTATAATGGATAAACATTTTTTTTTTTTTTTTTAATTTATTTTTAAGTTGATTAAGGTGCCCCAAGAAGTCCTTACGGTCTTATTACAGAGTACCGTGGAAGAGCATTTAATAGAAAGTTCACGCCTCTTTCTCAACCGATGTCGCAAAACTTGATCAGAGGTGGGGTTTGAACCACGAATCTTACGTTTCTGAGTCAAGTGCGCTACCACTGCGCCACGGCTGCTCTAGCATATAATATTACTACTAAACATATAATACTACTACTAATGAAAATAATAAAATGAAAACTAAAAAATTTTTTTAAATGAGAACGAGTTTGAAGATTAGTAGATTGAAAAGATAACATTATAACATCAAGTAATTTAAAGATGTTTGGAAGATTATTAACATAAATTAGAAATAGTAGAGAACCAAGAATGAAATTTGCCGAGCTCCGCATTTTATTTGTATTTTATTATTTATTATTATCTTAAACAACGCATTGTTATCTAACTTTTGAACTAATCAAGTAAGGCCGGCGCACAGAAGGGAGATATATTTTTTTGATTATACTATATATAGTATCAGTAATATAGTAAAAGACGTGTAAATTTCTTAAATTTAGTTTTGAATTTTACTCCACTTTTTTCCTTTTTTTTTTCAAAAAAAAAAAAGAATATAAGTAGATAAACTGCGGGTTCTGGCTCATTTACATTTTCAACCATTTATTCAACCATATATTTAATTAAATATATGGTTAATTTTAATCCATAGTGTGTATAAATAGTATAATTAAGAAATAAATTTTTAGATCAATTTTTTAAATTTAAAAATCAGTTTTCAAATTAGTGCTAATTTCGTTTCTTATTGTTGTCGAAGAATTTTCTTGTGTGACGTCATAGGTCCTAAAGGGACCCATGCTCTGCTCAGTCACGTGACTTGTCGGTGCGCATGCGCTAGGTCCCTTTGGGACCCAGAATTTGTTAGATCCCTTTTGGATCCTGGATTCGCAAGATTTATATTTTATATTATTTCTATTTTTAAATTCAGTTATGCGACGCTTTCTCAATTTATCTAAATTCAATATATAATTTTCTAACCTTTCTTGTTCTGTTAAATTTATTATTTTATTTTTCTTATATAGCATTGAAATAAGTGGAACCATTTTTTATTTTTGTCTAGAAATTTATTTCATTTCAATTTTTTTAGTACGTTAATTAAGCATAATAGTAGCATTGTCCTATTAATGCAGCAAAGCTTCCAGATTGTCCAACTTGTGCGTCACCAGAATTGAGTGTCACTACCATTCTTCTACCACTATCATCGCTAGGCATACTTTAAGATGAATCAAAGTTTCTATAAAACGAAATTGTAGTTATCGGACCAATTATACTACTTGAATGATAAAGTAATCCTGATGATGTATTATTAAATGAGCTTACATTAGATCCATTCCATGAAGAGAGATAAAAATTTTCTAAACCTGATAAAGCGTAGATGCATCGACTGTTAACATCATATCCAGAAAATGTAGTATATCCATTATTATTATAGAGTGTCCAAGGTTGAATGACAGAGTTAGTATTGGTAGGGACACCATATCCATCGTATATACGTACTTTAGATTCCCACCAGTTTCCAGATCCTCCAATGACATGCATTCTAATGTATTTCAAATACACTCCGTTTCCATTATCCATAGCATTCATTAGCATATATTCACTACCATAAGTTGTATTTACATATCTAAATGTTGATGAGTACAACTTAATGGATGAGATGGATCGAGGTATTAGCGGATTAATACTAGTTAATGTTTGTTGCAAAGATGAAGTTCTTGTGATAAAAGGTTGTAACTAAAAAGTCACTGAATTGCCTGTTTTATTGTATAATTGTATATTCAAACTTGATGTAAAAGTAAGATCAAATGTAAAATATCCTCCTAATGCACTAGTACTAAATGCATTACATCCTTGTAAAGAATTTGCATAATAGGGTCCACCAAGTGGTGCAATTATTAAATCACAAGCTAAAGCTGTATTACTAATACCTACACCATCTGTTACAATAGAATCATAACCTATGCAAAGTACATCATTAGCATATATTTTTAAAAATAAGTTACCTGGTACAGTATTAGGTGCAATAGCAGATCCTGTAAATGCAATCCACAGTTTTCTTAGAATTCCTGAACTACCACTATAGCTTAAAATAGTGTACGATCCTGGAGTTGCATTAAATGCTTGAGATTTTTGTCCAAAGCATGTCAAACTTGTATTGGGAATGATATTTAAACTTTGATTTTGTATATTATCAACTTAGCTCTTTGTATCTTGAGGTTGAGTAGGATCAGCTACATTGATGAATTTATTTGTATTTAAATTAATGTTAGCAATGGCAGGATTATAACCATCAGTTCTTAGATACATGCTGTTAGAAGTCTGATTATTATTAACATAATGCTTTGTAGCAACATCTTGTGCATTAGTAAGATCAGCTACATTGATGAATTTATGCGTATTTAGAATAATGTCAGCAGTCGCACTATTTTGTCCATCAGTTCTGATATATAAATTACTAGGAGTTTGATTATTATCTACATAATGTTTTGTAGCAACATCTTGAGGGTTAGTTGGATCAACAACATTAATGAGTTTATGTGTATTGAGATCAACGTCTGAAGTCGTTTTATTATCTATATTAATATTTAGATTTAAACTGCCACCTGATGTGCTACCAAAAGCAGTTATACCATTAAGTGAACTACCACCAAATATATCGATACTCATTTTATATACTCATTATTTTTATTTAATTTATTTTACATAAATCTGGATCCCTTTCGGATCTATGTTGTTTTACCAAAGTGAATTGATGATGATTTGAAATTCATTTCCATCATTTAGTTTTTTCTCTTACAAATACACTTCTAAAATTTTTTATTTTTAATATTTTTGCTGCTTTTATTAATTGAAAGTTTGTTAATGGTTCATTTGGTAATATAATTCCTTCAACATTAATTAGTTTTTTTATTTTTATTAATAGTTTTAAATAAGAAATCAGGCACAACTCGTAGACTTCGTTGTGCCTGATTTCTTATTTATTTCAAACACTATCACTTCAATTCAAATCAATCTGAAATGAAAAGTTAGGTTTTTCTATATTTAATTTATAATGACCATACGCTAATGTATGAATTCCATCTTCTAAAATAATTCTTTTGTCATCTTCTGCACTGAGTGCTATTTTGTTTATTTCTTCTGTATAAACTTCATGTAAATGAGATCTTATGACATTCATTTTTCTCATTTGATTTTTTCTATTCATAAGGCAGTCTTTGTAATCTTCATGTGTTATATATTTTTTAACTACATTTTTCTTTACTCCCTTACATCTTTTTTTATCTTCTCCATCTATTTTGTATGAATACAACTTTGATCTTAGTCCTACAAATTCTTCAATTTGTTTTCCTCCTGACTCATCTTTAAACATACCAATAACTTTCTTATTTAGTCCTACTTTAAATCCATTTTGAATGGCTAGATGATTTTTTCCAAATTCACTTGTACTAAGTTTGCTTTCAACATCATTTGCAATATCAGCATAAAAGTCTTTTGTTTTTATTTCGTAGGCTAATGAATCTGTGTCTGTGAATAACAGTTTAGCTCTATCACCATATTTACTTTTTATGTAATCATAATGAAATTCATACATCAATGTCTTACTTAAATCTAAAATATACATACCCAAGTAAATGGGTTTGATATATAATAATTTTGTTTTTTTCATATGTATTGCTATCAAGTTTTCATCAAATATAGTCCTATTTTCATAGTTTGGTTTTGATGCTAATTTAGTAGCTTCTTCTCTTTTAGTGACTAGTCTCACATCTACTCTGTTTTCTCTTTTAGTCTCACATCTACTCTGTTTTCTCTTTTAGTCTCACATCTACTCTGTTTTTGATATTCTCCATTGTTTTTCTAAATACAGAACTATTCATAAGTTTAAAAAACTCTTTTTCAAAGTCGTTTGTTGCTTTTGCTCTTAAATTTGTATTGAGTTCAATATATTTAGTTAACCATGCGCTCTCTTAAAACTTTATTCCTCTGTGAATTTTAGTCAATTTCTATGCTAATCTTTCATATAATTTTCATTATTTTTCATAAGTTTTCATAATGAATTATATAATTTTTTTTATTATTTAAATTGGGTACTAATTTTTCTACTTTGTCTATTTTTAATCTTTCAGGAGCAAGTGGATAATCATTATGTAAATCATGTAAATGTTCAGGATAATCTAAATCTACTTATAATATACAAGAAATAGATTTCCAATTTTTTAATTCTTCCTCACTCATCCATTGAAATCCTTTTGTTGGAAGAGGTTTACTCTTCGCCCATCCGTATAGATTATTTGCATCTAAATACTGTATGTATTTTAATTCTTTACTTTCATCATAATTCTCCATATATTTGTTATTAGCAGTTCCTAGTCTGTTAGAAATCATACTAATTCCACCTCTTATTCCTTGTTTAATCATAAGAATCATTTCATAATCACTATGCAGCTCTAATTTTACTTTAAATATTAACAATGCTGTATCCCAAGCTAGCCCTGATGATGTGTAGCCTAACCTAACCTAGCCCGTAATAGTAAAATCAGGATAGTAATAGCAGGATCTAATTTATAGTTTTTCATACAAAGATCTCTAAAATTTTCAAAGACTAATAATACATCTAATAATACATCTAATAATGCAATAAGAGCTAATAATACATCTGCAACATTGTATAAATTATGGTAATCTCTAAATGTTTTACAATTAAACTCATTCCATACAGTTTGAGCATGTAAATAATCTTCATCACTTATTCCTTCATCATTAAATCTTGAATAAAATGATTCTTTTGGTGGTAATTGCGTTTCATTTAGTTTACTAATATAGTCAACCCATTCATATGGGTAAACACCTTTTCGTAACAATAAATTTAATTTTCTATTTGACAATTCTTTATATTTTCCTTTTGTTGAATTTTTTACTAATTCATCTAAACTAGAAGCCATAAATCTATAACTATCGATAAAACGTATTACTTTTTTAACTTCAACTTTTTTTCCTTTTTTATTAGTATATTCATTAACTTTAATTTCTTTAGAAAAGCTAATATACTTTTCTTCATTGTTAGGTATAGAATTTATTTTTTATCTGATGATAATTTCTTTATGAATAAATGAGAGCCATAACCAGTTAAATTATGAAAAAAAGACAGGTATGAAGTTTGGAGTTTTATAATTTAAATTACAATCATTATGAGCAGCACCTCTATATTTACCAGTAATATGACAATGATCTCTTACTTTATCTTCTTTTAATATTTCTTCACAAATGTGACATTTTGCATTATTAAAACTATTTTTGTCTTCAGGCGTAAATATCATCTTTTTTGGAAATTTTAAATAATTGTCGTAAATCTTCTTAATATCTGCTTCTAACATATCAACAAATTTTTGTTCAACATCATCCTTTTCACTATTTGTAGTGAATGTGATTGGTTTACTTTTATATACACTTTCCTCAAAGCATTTAATGTAGTAACAGAATGAACTAGGTGTATGCTTTTGATATTGTTTTGTATAAGATTCATTCGGATTAGGTGTGCAAGTGTTTATAGGTGTAATAATAATTTCAAAGTCGGCATAAACTACAAAGGGTACTCTCATAGATCTATTGTAATTAGTAAACTCAATCATTATGTTTGGCTCTGGAAGTTCAATTCGTACTTTTCTTATTTGATATACGTAGAGAATAAACTGATGAATTCCCATGTCCAAAGACATTAACACTTATGTTTTGATTATTTTTCTCAAATAGTGTTATCTGATTTAATGATACTGGGAATTCTATTTTTTCCCAATTTAATTTATTAGCTTGTTCTTTTAAATCTTTATCTACTCTTTCAGAATTTTTATCTTTCATATTAAAAAATCTAGCAACACACCACTTAAAGCATTCGCTGTCTTCATTTTTAATATTAATGATTGCCTTTTTAGTTGCTAACTCTTTATTAAGAGGAATGTAAGATCTAGCCTTAATAGGGCTATATTCAATGATATTAATGTCTATTTTCTCAACTGATACAAATCTCCAACTTGATCCCATTTGTTGAAGTGTGGACAAGGATTCTAAAATTTTATTTGCAGCTCTTTCATAAAAGTCATTTAAATTTGTCGATTCTAAAACAACTTCTGCTTTTGTTGAAAAAGTTGCAATAGTTGTTATAGTTTCTCTTGTTTTAAGATCAACACGCTCCATTTAACATGAAAGAACGATATAGATCTTTGATCCATCATTGCTATTCTGTATTTGAATAACATTATTTTTAGCTGATTTCAAAAATGGCAAAGCATTATATCCTTCAACACCTTTAGCTGAAGATTGCTTTGTCACGTTTTTAATAGCTGATTGTGTCAATTTAAAATCTATTGATTTTCTAACTCCAAATCTTTTATACAAATTAGAAACAGTAGATTTAAATAATGTAAGTTTCTTATTTGCAGTCTTTTTAATGGGTTCAGGAACATAGGATATAACCCAATAAGCAAATGAGTTAATTTTATTATTAACAATATTAATATACTTACTTGGAACATACTGAGTAGGTGTTAAAGCATTTTGTGTAATATGTTCCAGAATAGGTTTATCTAATATGTGCGTTGCTTGCTCAACTGCTCTAATAAGATCTGCTTTTCTCATTTTATAATAATATTTGATTTTTCGCTCTTTTGCGATTTTTCTCAATTCTGTTAATTTTATATTTTCCATTTTTATATACAAAAGAAAATTATTTATATCATTTTCAATTTTTCAATTTTTCTTGTAAAGAAATTAAAATTAAAAAACTAAAAAAATTTCTTTTCATATTTTTATAGATATAAAAAGTCTATAAAAATAATTTTTTAGAATAAATTAATCTTCATTTTCTTTTTTATCATATTTAGATTTTATTAATTCGATTTTTATACCATTTTCAACTCTTCCATTACGCAAATATAATATCTATATCCATGTTTTTCCTTTCTGATATAATCATATATAGAATTGTATATTTTAACTTCTCCTGTTTCTGCATTAGTTAGTTTAATAGATGCTGGATTTATTCTAATTTTTTTTTGTTTTTTATTAATGATATTTGATTGTATAGATTCTTTATCAATTAAATTATTATCCATAGCAATCATAACTAATGCAATATGATCTTTAGATGTTTGTTGTATATTATTTTCTTTTAGTAATTTTAATAAATACTTTTTTTTATATATTATATTTTATCACTCATTTTTATTATATAAAGAAAATTAATTTAAATTACTTTCAAATAATTTAAATTGTTATGTTTTATTTGTATATATTTTTAAAAAAATTATTGTATTTTTAAATCTTTGCAAATCTTCTTTCTAATCTTCTTAATCCTAATCCTGTTTCTACTACTAGTTTCGAATCGTCTTCTAATCCTTTCTTCCAATACTTCGTAATCTTTTTGTTTACGTTTTAATTCTTTTATTTTTTCTATTAATATTTGCATTACTTCTAAATTTTCTATTTCATCTTTTAGTCTTTTTCATAATCTTCTATTTTTTTTAATAATGATTTTTTATTTACCATTATTAATAATTCTAATCCTTCTAATTCTTCTTTTTTATATCCTCCTCCATAAATTCCTACTACATTTCTTAATTGATTCATTCTTTTTTGATCAAATACTAATTTTGATTTTGAATTAAATCCTTCTTCTTCAAATCTTAATTGATTTATTCTTTCTTCATCAGATACATGATTTAAATGAAACATGATTTTTCATGATTTTTCTTCTAACCTTCTTTCTAATCTTTTTAACTCTAATCTTTTTTCATCAAATACTAAATATGATAGCAAATATAAATCATCTTCTGATCTTGCTTCTACTACTAAATCTTTTAATATTTTTTTGTCCTACTATTAATTCTAATCTTAATTTTTCTAACCTTAACTCTAGTTTTAATTCTTCTATTCTTTCTTCCAAGTCTTTTATTTTTAATTTTAATCTAATCTTATATCAAAAAAGAAAAAAACATTAAAATTTTTTTTCTTTAATCTTAATACTTTTAATCTTTCTTTTTCTATTCGATTCGTTTTGCATTTCGTTTTCCATTCTTTTGATATATGCAAGAAATTTATTTATGTCATTTCAAAAAAAAAAATTTATTGTACATTTTACTATAATTTTCTTTTTCTAATATTCGAAGTTAAATCTACCTACATTAGACTTTATTTTACCTAATCTTTCTGATATGCAGCAAATGCTTCAGTTCCGTCTGGAACATTTTCACTAAAGTATGCTATAATTTGAATACCTGATACTGAAGGTTTTAATCTTTCTGATTGTTTGCTTAAATCGAAAACCATAAGTGGATATAAATCTTTATAGTCTGAAGGTGTTATGTTACAATTTGAAATGATTTCATTTGTTCCATAAAAATTTTCTTTAAAAATAGATGCATCTCTATAAGCTTTTGAAAATTGTTGATTTGAAAATGATAGTTCATAATCAACTTCAGGAAATCTTACATTATTAATCACGACTTGCATATTTTTCAAATGTTACAATGATCGAATATTGAAGCATTTTGTGTTTGATCATTATCTCTATTTGTTTGGAATCCAACGGTAATATATCTAGGTTTTTCATCACTTTTAACACCAAGTTTACAAGTCATTTTAGTTGTTGGTTGAAGTGTAATAGTTTCACACGATCTAGTATAAAAAGCTGTTACTTGTTGTGGAATAAAGCTACTGGAATTGTTACTTTTTCTCTAATAACACTATCAAGATTAAGTCTCTTTGTATCTGATGATATCTGATCTCTGTATCTGCATCCATAATGATACTTTTGTAAGATTTACTTTTCCTATAGCTGCTGCAGCAGATCGAAAAATAGCATCATTGTCATTTTTTCTTTGTACAGTTAATGTTTGTTTAAATCCGTAAAGTACTTTAGTATAATCATCACAGAATCCGAAAATATGCTTCAAAGGTATAATAAACGAAAATGTACCTTTTGTAGTAGGTTTTTGAATAATGTATGCTTGCCTTACTGTAAATCCAGCATTAGTATATTGGAAGTCGTTTGAATACTTAAGCATTCCTAATATTGTAGTTGCTTGCCCTAAATTATTTACTGTTTCTATGTTCTGCCCAGATAAATCATATGCCATTCTATCAAATAAATGCATCACTCCATTGTGTGTAAGTGTAACTATAACTGTATTAGCATAGGATGCACCACTTGCTGCTAGAAGTCTTCATTCAACTTATAAATAAGCTTTAGATGGTAGAAAAAATGAATTTGTCATCTCAATATTCATTTTTATTGGTGCTGTATTATTTATATTTATACCAGTTAGTGGAGAATATTCTCCAAATTGAAATCTAGAAATACTTTCATCAATAAAGGGTTGCTCTGTTAAATTTAAGCTTTTATAATCTGCCATTTATATATATATAACATTTTTTTAACTCATTTTCATTAATTTTTTATTAATGAAAATTTTAGAAAAAATATTATGCCATTTTTAATCCTCTTCCTCTCTTTACTAATTCTTCCTGTTCAATAGCGTTTGAATGGCTTAATTTTTTAGATGGTATTGCAGATCCCATCATCAATTTATTTATATTTTTTGTGACTTCATTAGTTAGATTTTAAGCAAGATCATTAGTTCCAGATTCAACTAAATTTGCAAGTACTTGTTTACTCTCAGGTTTAAGCTTTGATTTTTTAATCAACTTCTTTCCTTTTTCTACTATAATATCTAGTTCTTTACGTGCTACTTTTGCAGTATCTATTGCAGTTTTTCCTAAATCACTAGAAACAGCTTTATTAGCTAAATTACGTGATTTTTAAGTGCATTATTAATCGATCTATTATTAAGTAAACCTCTAAAAGGACTAAATATACCACTTCCATCGACAAATTGCTTTTTAAAAACTCTTTTCTTCACAATCAACATTTTATTTACTTACTATTTTTATTTAATTTATTTCTAATAAATGCGGATCCCTTATTTATCTCTAATGGTCACTATAGTCTTCATACCAGATAATGCTCTAACAAAATCTGAAGATTTTGCTCGATTATATACATTATTAATATTCTCGAATATACCACTTCCACTTACAAAATGCTTTTTAAAAACTTTTTTCTCAACAACTAACATTTTTATTTACTTACTATTTTTATTTAATTTATTCATAATAAATGCGGATCCATTCAGGATCTAAATCTAAAAATGTTCTGTATAGATTTATATTCTTCATGCTCCAGTACACCTTGACGCAATAATTCATCACTAATTGAAACAGCTTCATTTCTAACTCTAGTATTACCTGCTTCAAATGCTGCTATAAGCGCATAAAGCCTTTCAAATAATGCATCTGGACTGCGAGGAAGAAAGATGATTCCTTTTCCAGATTTTCCAGTTATCTCTTCCCAAATAGGTTTTATTATTTTATTATATTTTTCACTTCTAGATGATCTAGGATATTCTAGGATATTTACTAGAAGAAATAGCATCTGTTTCTTTTAATATATTTTTATAATTTTCAAGATCATCTCCATTATATATATATCTTTATCAGGACTAAATTTCGTCAACAACTCCCAAAGACCAGTAGTTCCAAAATACTTTTTATCATCAATACTAATATCATCAATTTAATATCATCAAGCTCCAAAATACTTTTTATCATCAATAGTTATATCATTATTACTAATTAATATTGTTTTTTTTTCCTATATACAATTTTCCATCTTTTGAGTGTATACCAAATGTAAAATCTGCTGCCCTTTTATTCCTATAGGCTGACTTTAAATAATTTGTTGCTATAGTTCCTAATGAAATTATTTTACTTTCAGGTTTCATATCAGAGTTAGTTTCAGGTATATCCATTATTGCAGGATAATTTGATAGAGTGATAGCTAAATCAGCTTTATTTTCTAATTTAACTAGGTTTTCTATTATTCCAGATTTACTATCTATAATAGGTTTGTATAATTGACCCAAGTAATGCTGTAAATCATCATATCCAAGCTTTTCATTTACTTCTTGATATATACTTTTTTTTCAATCTTTCGAGCTCTTTAAAAGCTTCATTTCTTTTTTTTCGGATCTACAATATCTAAAAACGACATTTTTTATATACATGACATTTTCTTTTAATTTATTTTGCATAAATCATAAGTAGTAACGTGTTATCATGTTTTACTTGAACATAATATATGTTTTACTTGAACATAATATATGTTTTACTTGAACATAATATATGTTTTACTTGAACATAATATATATTTTTTACTTGAACATAATATATGTTTTACTTGAACATAATATATGTTTTACTTAAACATATATTATGATTTAATTAATATTTATTTTACTAAAATTTTTGTTTTTATTAAACCTATTCTCTAACAATTCCATCTCCTCTTTCATAGCTTTCTCTTTACCTTGGTTGAATATTAATTGATTAGTTTGTTCATCAATTTTATTTTTAGATTTTGTTCTAATTTCTTCAATCATTTTTTGCAACTTTTCATATTCTGAAAGTATCACTGTAAATTCTACATCATCGATATTACCATCTTTTAAAGCTTTAGAAATAAGGTCGCTTATACTATTTAATTTTGCATCAGCTAATACTTTAATCTTTTCATGGTTTTCTGATTTTATATTTAATTTTTTAATTACTTGAGATACTATTAATGACATTAAACCAATACCTAATGCTGCACCTTAACATGTAATAGCTACTGGTGTTCCAACTATTGTTGTTAAAAAACCAATACCAACAGCTCCAAGTGTCATAGTAGTTGCTAGCAATGAATTATCAACATCTGAAATTATTCTTGAAGCTCTGTGATACTTTTTACTCAACATAGTACTTCTTTCTCTTTAACATTCTATCTTGCCTTGAATTTCACTTATCTTATCTAATCGATATCTATGATCAGATAGTGGTGGTGCAGTTGGATCAACTCTAAACTGGCTAAGATCTGAATAAATATTTTTATATTCTTCATTTTTACATTCTTTGTTATTATAGTCCCTATTATATTCCATTCTTTTTATAAAGAAAACATTTTTTTTAAATCGTTTAACGATCCTTGCTTTGCTAAACTATTTTATTATCATACAAGTTTTACTTTAATAAATCATGTTTACGAGTATTAGGTCCCTTGGGATCAATGCTTCGCTAGATCCCGAAGGGATCGATGCTTTGCTAGGATTTCCATAAGAACTAGATTTAGTATTACATAAATTATCAAAAAATCTCCTATACTTGATAATATAGATTTAACGGAGTCTTTATCTTCTTTTGGTTCTTCTTTTTGTTTTACATTTTTAGGTCCTGCAAGGACCCTGGCTTCGCTAGATATATAACTGATTATATTTATAATTTCATTATAAGATAAACTATATAATAAAAAATCTCCTTTTTTAATATTTAAATCTTTTTTATCATTAATATTAAGTTATTATAATAGCATTAGTAGACTCTGCTACTACTGAATTTAGTAAGTTTAAATATGGCTTATATTTTTCTGTAAGTGCAAGTGATACATACACTTCATCTATATTAACTCCACACTTTAAAGAAATGTTAATATATGAATTTGATTTTACTACAAAATCTTGCTGCGCAAATACTCTATATTTTTTACTATTAACAAAAGATGGAGTATGATCTAAATTCTGATTATATATTAAATCTATTTTTTTTATTTTACTATTTTCAATATTCAGAAACATTTTATTCATTTTATAAAGATGCTTATTTGTTTATATCATTTCACAACATAATAATACAATAATATAAAAAATTAAAACGATTTAAATAATTTTCTTGCATATATAAAAATGTCATTTGTAGAGATTGAAAATTTTGATGAGGCAAAATTGTGTGCTCGTGAAGTCATTAATTTTTATAAGCCTGTTCATTATCAAAAAATGAGAATTAGTTATAAAGGTGAAACACTTTTATCAGTAGAAATACCTAAACTGTTTTCATATGGAGTCTGTGAAAATAGAGATCCAAAAACAAAGAAACTGACTGGACATTCAATTTCACTTGTATGTTTTAATGAGATGAAAGGAAAGACTGAAGAAGAAGAAAAATTTATTGCAGTGATTCAATTTTTTGAGAGATTTGTAGAGATAAAGTCAAAGAAAAATAATTAAAAGTGAAAAATTTTAATACTAACAACTTAAAAATTCTAAAACATAATGATAATAAACCTCCTGTTATATTTGCAAAAATACCAACAGAAGATCTGAAGATGGGTAATGTGTTCAGATCTGCTGATGATAATGAAATTTCAGGACATAATCTTATTAAAAAAAGATGTTATATTGAGAATTGAAGGTGTTTATATAGGCTCAACAATTCAATCTATACAAGTAAAATTAGAAGATGCAGTTGTTCATTCAGTACCAGAAAGGATCACGCAGTGATTTAGAAAGTGAAGATGAGTAATATATGTTAAAGAAATTTGTGATTATATAAAATGCCATATGTGAAATCTAAATATACTCAAGTAAATAATATTAATGGATCAAATATTCTTAAAATTAAATATAATGAAAAAGATATTCAATTAGATGAAACAAAAGAGTATGAAATGGCTTTAATTAAATTAGAATATGTTAACTATAAAATTTCATCAAAAATAATATGTTATTATATTTTAAATAATATTGTAGATGGAATAAATATATATGGTAGTAACACTAGTGTAATATATTCATTTCTACTAATGACTAGACCTTCAGGTGTAAGTCGTTTTGAAGAACCAAATCATAGAAGTTATTTTCTATTAAAAACAAAAACACTTTCAGAAATGAAAGTTAAGTAATAGATGATGATAAAAATTCTATAGATTTTAGTAATGGAAGAATACAATTTCATCTAAGAGAAGTAAAGCAGTAAAGTTAATTAATTTTTTTATATTTGAAAATGATATAAAAAAATAATATATATATATATATATATATATAAATGGATATTTGTATTGGAGGAGTTACTTCAACAATAAGAAGAATGTTTTTACCAGCTATTCCACTTGATGGAAAAAAAGAGTATGAAATGACATTAATAAGCTTAGAAACATATCATTTACTTAATAATATTAGTGAAAACAACAATAAATTTACTTATATTATTTATGATGCAACTACTAAAAAACCATCGACAGCTAATCGATTAAAAAAAATGTGCATATATAAAAAATGACAGATTATCAAAATATTAAAATTAAGCTTTCAGAATATCAAAAGAATAAAATCAAGAAAGAACTTGAGAATAATTCAAAAAAAATTATTATAAAATTAACTTTTAAAAATCTAAATAATAAACATGCTAAAGATGTAATATCTCTAACACATAAACAATTAGAAGTAGTCAATGCATTTAAAAATAAAAAAGGTATAACACTTGAATTAAATGAAGAAAATCTCATGCATAATTCTAAAGTGGAAAGTGGATTTCTACCTTTACTAGGATTAGTTGGAAGTTTTTTAGCTTCAAAAATTGTACCTGCTGTTGCAACAGGATTATTAACAGGAGTAGGCGCAGCTGCTGGAAGCACCATAGTAAATAAAATTGCTGGTAATAGTATTTTGTATGTGAAAGATGATAAAAGATCTTTTAAAGTAAGAAAAGTAGGAAAAAGATTACTAATAAATGAATGGAGAAAAGGAAGATATTTAGGAAATGGGTATTACTACTATTATGGAAAAGGAACTAGAAACGATAAACAACATGAAAAAGTTGGAAAAGGTTTAATATTAGGTGAAAATTTGCCATTTAAGAATATTCCAGTATTAGGTTGGATTCTATAGATCACGAAGTTATCCAGACTTCGTTAGATCACGAAGGGATCAAGATATAAATATATATTTTAAGTAAATATATATTTCATTTAGTATTTAATACAGATAAAGGAAAATAAAAACGATCAAAACCATTTCTATATTTTCCATTCTTCACATCTGATGATAAATCAATAAAAACAAATTTATGAGGTTGCGACCAAACTATTTTACAAAAATTTTTAAACTCTTCTTTTGACATATCATTTGAAACATGATCATTATAAATATGACTTACATTTTTTGAATCTTCTTTAAACAAGCATATAAAATTCGCATTTTCTCTTATTGTTTTCCTTGGTAGCATAAAATAATTTTGCGCTAAATAGAAACAATCTACATTACTATGCCTTCCTCTTATATAATATTTTTCACACTTGTTTTTTTTTGTTAATTGTAAATCATCGAATATCATTAAGTTATTTTTAGTAAGATCGAGATCTTCAGGTTCTGGTACATCATCTGCTGTTTCATAAAACTGACACTCCATATCTATTTTATTTTTTAAATTTTTTGAATGAACTTCAATTACAAGATCAGGGTTGATATTCATCTTATCTATTTTATTCTGTAACTTAAATATTTTAAGAATATCTTCTTTTGGTACTTTTTTTTCAAAAGAACTTTTTAATGTTTTGTATTCGGGTTGAAAAAGAGATTTTCCAAAAACTTGTAAATTATTATAGTCTAACCAATCAGGTCTTATAAGTAAATTTAATAATAAATTTGTTTTTCCACAACCAGACTTTCCAACTATAAATCCTCTTATACTTCTTGGTAATAACTCATTATTATGACGATTATTTTTATTTACATTATATGACAAATCTAATACTTCCATTTTCTTATATAAAGAATTTTTTATATCGTTTTCAGAGATTTATAATTAAAATGTAATAAAAAAAATAGTAAGTAAATAAAAATGTACTGCCTTAAATGTAAAAGTAAAACAGATACACTAAACTTACAACATGCTGTAAGTAAAAATAATAGAAACATGCTGCGTGGAAATTGTGCTAGTTGTCGTACAACAAAAACTCAATTTACAAAAGGAACTAAAGGAGTTGATTTAGTAGAATCGCTTAATTCATTTACAAAGAATAAAAATTTACCATGGGCAAAATTTCCAGGCGAAATGCATTTACCTGGAAAGAATTTTGCAAGACCTGGTACTAATTTAGATGCAAGATTAACTTCTGCTGATGCATATAACGAATGGAGTAAACCTGTAGATCGAGTTGATAATGCAGCTTATATTCATGATCTCGTTTATAAGCATTTTCCAGATAAAGAGCATAGAAATTTAGCTGATAAACAAATGATTGAACGATTGGATGCTATACAAGATCCAACACCACGTGAAAAATTAGAAAGAAAGATTATAAAACCTATCATATCTGCTAAAGCAAAGTTTGGATTAGGTGTAAAGTCAAAAAACTACCGGCGATCAACAAAAAAAGCAAAAAGATGAAATAGACTGATGAACTTGCAAACGAACTTCATAAGCCTGTTGTAAAACATTTTAGAAAAAGAAAAGTACTTTCAAATGGGATTGATGACATATGAACTGCTGATTTAGTTGACATGCAAGCTTTTTACAAGTTCAATGACGGTATAAAATACTTATTGATAGTGATAGATGTATTTTCAAAGTATGGATGGATCGTTCTGTTAAAAAATAAGACAGGAATTGAAGTTGCTAATGCATTCAATAAAATATTTAAAGATAGAAAATGTACAAAATTATGGGTAGATAAAAACTTGGAATTTTATAACAAGGATGTTAAAGCATTAGGAGTGCAGCTCTATTCAACTAAAAATGAAGTAAAAAGCTGTGTAGTTGAACGTTGGAATAGAACAATGAAAGAGAAAATTTTCAAGTACTTTTCTGCTAATTCTACTATAAAATACATTGATGTT
This sequence comes from Hydra vulgaris, assembly GCF_022113875.1. NCBI lineage: Eukaryota > Metazoa > Cnidaria > Hydrozoa > Anthoathecata > Hydridae > Hydra > Hydra vulgaris. The sequence continues at coordinate 42,822,324 of NC_061159.1, read as the reverse complement.
TTAGATGAAATGTTAAATCAATACAACAACTCAAAGCATTCTTCAATTAAAATGACTCCAGCTGAAGCAAGCAATAAAAAGAATGAGAATATAGTATTTCTAAATCTAAATGGAAAAGTAAGATCAAATCCTATTAAACCCAGTTTTTCAATAGGTAATAAATCAATAGGTGAGAATAACTAAAAAGAAAGGAGCTTTTGAAAAAGGATACACACCTAGATGGACTGAAGAGGTCTTTACTATATCACAAGTTCAGTACACAGATCCACCAACTTATAAAATAACTGATTATAATGGTGAAAAAATGCAAGGTACTTTTTATGAACAAGAACTACGAAAAACGAATCAAGAAATATTTAGAATTGAAAAGGTTATTCATAAACAAAGTAACAAATTGTATTAAAGTGTTTGGATATCCTGATACTTTTAACTCATGGGTTGATAATAAAAAATTGAAAAATCTGTAAAAAAATCTCTAAATAATTATCTTGCATATAAAAAAAGATGCAAAACTCCAATGTAAATGTGAATATATGCGTATCAGCTATTTCTGGTCATGCTAATACAAATACTACTGTAACGACGACAACTTCATCTTAAAACAACTTAAAATGACGCATGCGCACTGAGCAGAGCATGGGTCCCTTTGGGACCTATGACGTCGCACAAGAAAATTCCTCGACAAGAAACGAAATTAGCACTAATTTGAAAACTGATTTTTAAATTAAAAAATTGATTTAAAAATTTATTTCTTAGTTATACTATTTATACACACTATGGATTAAAATTAACCATATATTTAATTAAATATATGGTTGAATAAATGGTTGATAATGAAAATGAGCCAGAACCCGCTGTTAATATCTACTAATATATATTTTCTGTTTAATAGATATCAATAAAACTATTTTTGTTAATTATGAGATATTTAGTTTTTTTTTCAGAGTAATAAGGTCATCCGTTGAAATTCATCCGTTTTAAGTAAAACTTATACTATGAAGGATTATTTTGTTTTAACGGTATATAAATAGTAAATTGCTAAACTTTTATTTTTCTTTACAGCCAAAGAGATATATCCTGTTTTTGTGATATATCTGTTTGTATTAATTTAAAAAAAGTTATTTGTTCAACAATTTGGCATTTGTTGTTTTTTTAAATAGATTACTTTTGAACCAATAAGAATTACTTTGCTAATGATCTTGTGTTCTAAGTGCTAGTGTGCGTGTTTACTTTCTGGATAGGGCAGCTACATTTATTTTAAATAAAATCTCAAACAATTTTTAAAAAATTGCTAAAAGTCAACTTTTAATAAACATAGTTGAAGCTATAAATAATTATACTATATAAGAAACAACTTACAAAAAATATTTTAAAAAATTTTTTAAATTTATAAAAAAAATATATAAAAAATGTATAAAAGAATATAAAAATTATTATAAATATAAATTTTTAAATTATATTTTATAAATATATATTTTTATACATATATATATAAAATTAAATTTTATAAATATATATTTTTAAATTATAAATTATACACATAAGTGTATAAAAAACTATATATTATATTAAAGCTTATTTAACTGTTATACAGAACCGGCGAGATCGGCCAGGGGGCGCTGGTCCCCCACTTGTTTCTAAAAGACCTTTTTTTTTTAAAAAAAATTTATTGTTATAGAGGACTTTTTTTTAGATGTTGACCCATCTACTTTCGAGCCCATGTTGTCGGTCCTGTTATACCAAATTAATAACACTAAAACCATTATTAGTGGACAATGACAATAATTGGTTTAATATCTTTTTTAAATTTATCAGTCTCAACTTCAATTTCATTGGTTTATTGAATCCTTGAAACCTTCTAAACAATTAATTTATTAATTTATTAATTTTATCGCTAATAATGGCCTTGAAAGTTTTATATACTAAACACTTCGATATTTTTAAACCATAAATAAGCCACGCAAAAAAAAATTATAAAACTAATTTTTGTCATTTAGATTTACATTAACTATTTCTAATGCGATTAAAATTGTTGCATTATAAAAGAGAATAAACCATATTGAAACATGGTTTGACCTTACAAAAATAAAAAAACCATACAATACAATAGTATGATTACAAAATACATAGAATGGTTTATAATGGTATATATATAAAAACAATGTAATGATTAAAAAATACATAAAAAATAAAATACCTAGAATGGTTTAATATTATAAAAATAAAAAAAACCATTAAGTATATTATATTTAATACCAAATGATGCTATTGTATTTCTAATTCTTTAAACTTATTTTGTATTAACAGATAAATGCACTTGGACGATCTATTTGTAATTCTAATGTTGAATTTCGATGCATTATTTTATGTTTCCTTTATTCTCCTACATAATTCTAAAACTACGAAACGTGCCAAACGAACCAAACGATTAACTTATACAGGAAAAAACTTTTAGTATTTCTGTAAACAAAAATGGAACAACAAAGTCAAAAACCATCATCCAATAGCATCATGCAAATTGGCACTGGTTTTTGGGCTTCGAAAGTTCTTTTGGGTGCAGTAAAGTTGGAGCTTTTCACAAAACTTGCTGAAAAAAAAACAATGTCAGCCCATGAAATAAAATCAAGTTTAGAGTTAAACTGTACCGACCGAAATTTGTTTGATTTTTTAGACACACTTACGACATTTGGTTTTTTAGAGAGAGAAGGTTTACTTGATACTGCAATTTATTCAAATAACATAAACACAGACTTTTTTTTGGACAAAAAGAAACTCACTTATATTGGTGGATTTATGCAAATGCTAAACAACAGATCGTATAACATTTGGGGTAACTTTGAAGAGGCATTGTTAACTGGACGTCCGCAGAGTGAAGCAAAGAATGGAGGAACTGTTTTTGATTATTTTTGTTTAGATTCTGTAAAGTTAAAAGAGTTTATACATTCAATGAGTGGTTTACAGATGGAGAATTTCATTCTTCTAGCTCAAAACTTTGATTTTTCAAAGTACAAAACATTAGTTGATATAGGCGGCTCGGCAGGAATATTTTCTTTGATGGTTGCAAAAAATCACTCTCATATGAGCTGTATTTCTTGGGATTTAGCTCCAGTCACTCTGATTGCCAACGAAGTTATTGAAAACTATCAATTGCAAGATCGTGTAAAAACAAATTGCGGGGATTTTTTTAAGGACGAATTTCCCAAAGCCGATATTATAACAATGGGAAATATTTTACACGATTGGGACGAGAACACCAAGTTAATGTTGCTTAGAAAAGCTTACAACGCTTTGCCGGAGGGTGGAGTTTTTATTGCTATTGAAAATGTAATTGATGACGAACGAAAGAAAAATGCTGGTGGTTTGTTAATGAGTTTGAATATGTTAGTTGAAACTGGAACTGGATTTGACTACACATTTGCTGATTTTGATTTATGGTCTAAAGAAATCGGATTTAAATCAACATCGATTATTCCTCTTTCAGGGCCAACAAGTGCTGCAATAGCTTTCAAATAAAACACTTTAGTATTAGAATAGATAATATTGGTGTAACGTTTTTAATTTTTTCACAATGAAATTATAAAACAATGTAAGCTATTTGATAATAAAAATAAAACTTATAAAATATATAAAAAAGATTAAACCCACCTCTTGTATTTGCAACATACACCAAATTTTTCTATTATTTTTTTTATTAAATTTTCTTAGTTCACAATTAAGCAGCCTCATCGAAATAAATCCCAAAATCAGACTATTTCCAGCAAACACTGGACGTACAAAAAAACGTACAATGTACGTTCAGTTTACGTCATTAACGTCCTAGACCTTTTTCGAATCAAAATATTTGTTTCAGTTAGCGTGCAACGTTCAAACGACGTCTAAATTACATTTAGAAATGTGTCTTTTTAAAATAAAATACAGATCAAACAAATATATAAACAAAAAGCATGTTTTATTAGTATCGGTCAAAAATATTTAGTTTATGGTTGCCTAAATGCGTGCGCCATTATTTATTTTTTCTCGAAATAACATTGAAATCTAAATAACGATTACTGGCGGACCTAAACACGGCGCACCCCAAACTCGGTGAAGTTCGTAAGCTCTTGAAACAATAACTCTCGGAGTTCGTATTTTATTAGAATAGGGGCTAAAATATTTCGTTATTGCGCGCCATAATGGTAAAATTGTTGAAAATATTAAAAATTAAAGTTTGCGAAAATGCATTTTAATAAAAATTTAACATTTTACAAAAAAACCTAAAACTTTAAAATACGAATTACCAACATATATACAGTAAATATTATACATTAAGTATTGTATTAATTTATAATTGTGGCTGGATAGCTCAGTTGGTTAGAGCGTCAAATGAAAAGTTAAAACCCGGACATTTGAACGATAGGAGTTTAAATCCTGCCACCTCCAACTCAGTGCTTGTTATACTTCGGTACGGTTGTTATACTTCGGTACGGTTGTTATACTTTGGTACGGTTGTTATACTTCGACACGGTTGTTATACTTTGGTACGGTTGTTATACTTTGGTACGCAAAAATGTTGGTCAATAACGAGCGTTTCTTTGGATTACTCTTAATGACTATTTGTGGTTGTTCCTATGTTAAGCCAACAATATCTACGCATTTAAGTATTTGTATACAAAAATATAATATGAAAATTCAAATAAATAAATAAAAATATAATAAAATCAGTATTTTTAAGATATTTTTTAATCTACTTAAAGTATCTTCTTAACGATTATCTTCTTAATGTATCTTCTTATAACTTAACGTGTTTGCTTAATTTTTTTTATTTGAACATATCTTTTAGGTTAAGATATCTTCTTTTAATCGATCTTCTAAAGGTATCTTCTTGTAGCATATCTTCTTAACATATCTTTTTGTGGCTTATCTTTTTATAGTTTTTGCAAAGTAAATTTTGTGTTGTACAAAAGTTTTGGGACAATATTCGTAAAATCAAAACCAAAGAAAAAACTCGGTTATTAAAAGGTCTATTATAATTAATAATTTGCAAAACGTAAAAGATATCGTTAAAGAGTTCAAACAACATTTTAAAACTCTACTCAATACGCCGCATAATACAAATAACAAACATAATCCTCTTAAAATTCCGCCTCTAAGTAATGAGCCTAATTCACTAATTATTACATCAGTTGATACTATAAACTGCATATCACAACTATATAATAATAGTGCCCAGATTAAAACAATTAAAAACGATTAACAATTATTTTCTTTTACACGACTAGATTAATTATTTACAAGTCGAGAAGGAAACATCGTAATAGCAGGGCTAATCGAGACGAGTTCCTTTCGTACCAAATTCTACTCATACGCTGAGTAGGCGGAGACGGGATTTGAACTTCCAATCCTGCTGCTACGGCCAATAATTATTCCGAACTTTATAGCAGCGCTATAACCAACTGAGCTATCCCGGCTTCAATAGCTAATACAAGATAGCTTTGGGCTAACTGCTGAACACCTTACAAACTGTCATAATAACAATCTTTTTTTGTGGCTCTTTATTTAATTATTACATTGATTAATTTATTACAATTTTATAGTTATTTTTGCATTGTTTCCATTTACTATGACTGTTAGTTTGAAAACCTTTTGAAAAACAAATTGACAATCGAGAGATTTATGGAGAAAAATTAACGTCTTGATGTAAACTAGCTGACTATATTCCATAAAAAACTGACTTTAAGTTGAAAATAGTCTCCTTTGGAATAATTTGGTGAATAATTGATACGTAATTAGTAATTTGTATAATAATACAAGCACCTTTACCAATATGATACTTGTGGAGGTGTTTGTATTTTTATTTAAAAATCCATTAAATTTATACCACGCAATAACCTAATGTTAATTAAAGTGTTAATTAAAGTTAATGTTAATTAAAGTGTTAAATATATATATAAACTATTAAAAAAAGCTAATGTTAATTAAAGTGTTAATTAAAAAAAATTGTGACACTGTGCGTTGAAACTAATAACCAAAATTCTAAAAACATAACTTTCCATGATATTTGTAGAAAACTAGCAAACCTACAAGGATCGCAAAATGTTCTTTTACTCTACTCATTAGGGTAACTTGGGGAAAAACGAGATACCGTGGCAAAGTGAGACATTTAGTTATTATATTAAACGTTTTAAAGTAGTTTCCATCAGTTTTATCCTATAATATGATATATAAAAGTGGGTTTAAAGCTTACGAGTTGCGTCAATTTGATTAAAAAATCAATTTTTTTTTTTTTTTTTTTTTGTGGAATAAATTCACGTACGCTCCCATTATTTATCGCAGAACAAACATAATATTTAGTTTGTAAACATTTATTTGTTATCTTTCAGCTGCCATTCTTCTTTTTATGTCAGATTATTTTGTTTCAAAAATATTTAAGAAATATATAATTTCACATTTACCGGGAAAGTGCGACAATCCTAGTTACTGAAAAAGATCGTCGAAGTAAACCTTTAGAATAGCAAGTTTACAAATTTTATAAATCGTCAAAGTAAACGTTTACGATAGCAAGTTTAAACTTGCTATCATCATTTTATGAAAGAATTTTATATAAAAGTAAAACATAATTTAATTAGAAACTTTAAAAAAACATAACTTTGTTGTCATTGTTGAATTTGTGACTTACCAAATGATTTGGTGACCAAAAGTTTTTAAATGAGAAACTACAAGAGAAAAACTTATCTAGCTAACTGGAACGAAGATGACATGAAAAATGATATTGCAGCAGTAAAGTTGAAGCAGATGTCTTTAAGAAAAGCTTGTAAAAACTTTGTGTGCCAAGAGATACATCGACGTGTTAAAAAGGCTTTACTTGAAAGTAGTTAACATACTAATTTACTATGAAGATTTAAAAAAGTGCTTTTTGATAACCAATAACAAGATCTAAATAAGTATATTAAAGATATGAACAATTCATTTTATGGTCTCTCAATGATGGATATTAAATTGATAGTATTTGAGTTCTGCAAAAAAAAAATTCAATTCTAAATCCTTTTAACAAAGATAGTAAATTAGCAGGAGAAGACTTTGTGCGAGGCTTTTTCAATCCTGATTTATTACTAAGAAAACCAGAAGCAATTTCTATAAACAGAGTATTTGGTTTGAAGGAAGATAATTTTAAAATCTGTTTTAGTAATTTAGAGAATTTGTTAAATAAGTATCACTTTGAGCCACATCAAATTTTTAATTGTAATGAGTCTGCATCCATAAGCCATTAAAAGTTATCTATCTACAGGAAAATGGTGTGTTTCATCAGTGACGAGGGAAAAAAGGAGTCACAACAACAATTTTATGTGTATTTAATTCTATTGGTCATTATGTACCACCCATGATAATATTTAACTGCGGAAAAAAAATTATTACTTACAAATTGTGCTCTAGTTGGAACTATTCAAGGATGCTCAGAAAATGGCTGGGTTAATACTGATTTATTTCTTGAATATATACAACATTTTGTTAAACATGTACGATGCACCTTGATCAACAAAGTTTTTCTTGTGTTTGTTGGTCATCATTCTCATACCAAAAACTTAATACTTATAGGCTATGCTCGTGACAATGGATTGTTTTTGTTATTGCTACCACCACACTTAACTCATAAACTTCAACCATTGGACTGTGAATTTTTTAAGCCTATGGAAACCTTTTTGAATCAAGCATGTATGAGATAAACACGAAACCATTCAGGGAGACCAATTCAATCAGAAAATCTTGGAGAAGTTTTTAATGAAGCATATTTAAGAGCTGCTACTTCAAGTTTTAGAGCAACTGGAATTGCCCCATTTAATTGGCATTTGTTAGAAAATGAATATCTAAGGTCATCTTTGAGTGGTAATAATAAAATCAGGTTATCCACACCTCATGAAATTCACTTTGATTGTGATAACAAAAAAGAAAGTGAAATTTTACAGCAGCCAGAGTTGACTACATTAGAATTAATGAGTCATGATAAATTAAAGCCAATTGAAGACTTTTCAGAGACCACTGTTACTTCATCAAGTTCTTTTGAAGACGTACTTCAGATTCCAAAACTTTATCCTCCAAAAAGAAAATTAGCTGAAAAATCTCAGATTATGACTAGTTACTAATAGACTAAATTTTTACTTTAAAAGAAAAATAAGAAAAAAACAATAGGAAAAAAAAAAAAAAATGAACAATAAAAAAAAAATTACTGGAAAAGAACAATTACAATAAATTAAAAAATAGAACAAATATAAAAGAAAATTAAAGAAATGCTTGATTGAAAAAGATGTAAACAATGAAGAGGAATGGTTTTGTCCAGTTTGTCCAGAGAAAGGTGTAATGGTACCCTAATCGACTGGATAGCTGTTGTGTATGTACTGTTTGGGTACACGATGACTGCAAATTAAACGATGTTTGCTATTTATGTAAAGAGATTTTATTCAAATTTGTTGACTAACATGAAATTTTGCATTTTTTTATAGATATTTTTTTTTTAATTTCTATCATATTTTTTGATAGAAATTAGAAAAAATTACATTATAAAATGATACCGTAACACTTTGGTTACTATGGCCAGCGGTGTAACTTTGGCCATTTTGAAAAAGTTTAATTAAACATCTGTAACTTTTAAATAGTTAAGTAACGTTTTACTATTTAAAATAGCAACGTTTTACTATTTAAAATAGCAACGTTTTACTATTTAAAATAGTAAAACGTTACTTTACTGTTTAAAAATTACAGATAATTAATAAAAGTTTTTAAAAATAGCTAAAGTAACCCCGCTGGCCTAAATAACCCTGTGTTACGGTACCTTTGTGTTTTTATTTGCATTCTTATATTTAATCAATTCGAATGTATTAAGTCTGCTTTAATTTTATTGAAAATTATTTTTTTACTTGATTTTTTCTTCAAATGAAATCTGTCTCACTTTGCCTCAAGTTTTGGGAAAAGTGAGATATGGGGCGGACTTGTACACGACCACCCCCCCCCTCCCTAAATTCGGTAAAACGACAATTTACGAAAGCGCTGATTTGTTTATTTTGTAGAATGGAAATCAATAGAATGGAACGAAATATTTTTAAAAAAGTTTTTTTCCGTATTAGAGTTCTGTAAGATTATAACAAACATAAGTTCAATAAGATTATAACAAGCATAAACAAGTAAAAGTTTTTAAAATATGCTACAAATGATTTAAGATATTTAAAATGGGATATAAAATATATATACATATATATATTACATAATTTAAAAATTAAATATATAATACAAAAGTTTAAAAAATATTTGTTATTTTACTCATTTTTTTGAGGGAAAAATGTATAAAATAAAACGTAACAGTGGCGAGCATTTACCAAAATAATGCGCTTCACGCACAATTAATCTAATAAGTTGTAAACAAAACAGTCCAGATATAAAACAGTTTTAAAGCTAAACAAAAAACTTAATAACATTAATTGTAACAAAAATAGCTCTAGGTCGGATCAAACATCTTAAGTAAAGCGAGTCAAAGAGGATATTTATCATGAATATGTTGCAAAAAAAGTGTAAAATTCTGCCACAGATTCTCGCTTTTGAAACCATAGTATTCTCTGTATATGGCTTCATCAAGCCGGGACCATTTTAAATTACCCTGTGATCCACATACAAACTTTAACCTACGCTTGATTCTGCTCCAAAACGATTCAACATGGTTTGTTGTCGCATGTGTCAAAGGGTCTACAAAATTTGTGGTATGATTCACTTTAAGATGGTTATAACCTAAATTATTTAACGTATTGTTGACCCGGGAGCTACCTATGTTACAATTAACGGTACTAATGTCTCAGCAGTTCGATCAGGGACACGTCTTAAATAACCTTTTTTTGATGTTAAGTCATATGCGCCAAAAATCCAATGTTTTTCCACAACGTGCCCAACATTATTTTTTCTTTTGAACATTAACGACTCGTCAATCTCAATTATATGACCAGGTCCACCTAACTGAACAGTATTGGGAAGATCAATAATTTTAAACGTACAGACGTCTTTAAAATATTGATACCACTGAACAGAAGTTTTGGCACACACACCGATTATAACACTAGCAGTTGTTACAGGAACCTCTGCAATCTATAAAAACATAAGTTAAAGAATAACGGCTACAGTCAATGAAGTAGAATTTTCAAAAAATCCACTTCGTACAGTTTTTGTTTTTTTACATTTACAACATCTCCATATATATTTATCCTAAAATAAAAAGTTAACGCAAACGAATAACAAATAACGCTTCAAGTTTAAAAGACCTGAATAAAACTTAAAATATTTACTTTACAGCGGTTAAACTTTTGAATATTCATATTGTGTCAGGGTTGGTACCCAAAAACCCAAACCCAAAAACCCACCCAAAAACCCACCCAAAAACCCAAGACCAAAAACCCACCAAAAACCCAACTTTATGGGTTTTTGGTCTTAAATTTTTAATTTTTAATTTTTTTGTTCATAAAACCATACCAAACCAGCTTAAACCATCTTGCTCATTATCATCAGACAGGCTAGACTTATTTGATGCTGCAGATGTAGATGGCCTTGACTCTAAAACTGATATATCACTTAACACTTCAGCGGAATTATTATTGCTTCGTTTATTCTTTCTTCTGCATTTATCCAAATGGATCTCTTGAAACTCTTTCTATTTTTTTAATTCTGCTCACTTTGCAATAATTACATATTACTCTATTTGGTTGATCACTTAATATGGTCACTTCATTCCACTCACTAGCCTTATTTCTTCCCCCTGAATGATACTTTGGCATGTTGAAGACGTATAATCTACTTATATTTTAAATTTAACTAAAAAGATAACTCTATTTAAAAATAGATTTATATTATAAAAAAATGCAATCTGATTATTAATAAAGCTTTTGTATAAGAAAATATACCTGTAAAAAATGAAAAATAGCTTTATTATATTATAAACTATAAATTAATCAAACTTTGATTACTAAAGATTTATACCAAACTTTAGCAAAAACCCATCAAAAACCCACCCAAAAACCCACCCAAAAACCCAGCTGGGTTGGGTTTTTGGTCAAAAACCCGGGTTTTTGCCAACCCTGTATTGTGTTCACATTCACATACTTTCAAAAAATCCATTAATTGGTTATTTTGTAAAAATCTGATTAAATTTTCTTCGTTAATAAGCGTTATAAAATGCTCTAAGGGCGACATTTCCAATAAAAATCTTTTAAAATTGCGCCAAATTTGGTAGAATTTTGCGCTTAATTGCGCCAATTATTTCCCACTCTGTTAAGTAATCAAATTTAATAAAAGTTGAATTCGTAAATTGTCGTATTTACCGAATTTAGGGAGGGTGCGTCGTGTACAAATCCGCCAGATATGTTAGTTGTTGCCATTTTGAACTTAATTATGTACCAATGCAACAACCTATCACCACAAATATGCGGTGATAGGTTGTTGTATGTAAAATTGCGGCAATTTTAGTTCCTAGCGGTGAAATCGATATACATTCAATTTTACTTTATCAAAATACAAAAGAAAGTAATTAAATAAGACTAATACATTTGTAAAAAAAAAAAAAAAATTAATTTTATAATTATTAGAGAAAAAAAAGAAATTATCTTTTTGAATAATTGAATTTATTATTGAATGGTATTAGTAAAATTTACAATTTTAGTTTAATGTATAATTCATGTACCTTTTATTTCTTAGTTACCCAATGCTGTATGCTAATAAGCATTCAGGTTAATAACATAGCAGCAATCATGTCTACTTGCAATTTTATATTTTTCATTTTTTTAGCGAGATACCAATTTGTACAAATGCTAATGACGGAGTTCTGTAAGTAACCAAAAACTCAGGGGTTCTTTCTAGAATTATATTATACTCGAATGCTATTATTGCATAAATTGTTTGATTTAAATATTCTAAAGTGTCACTTTTACTGTAAAAAAAAAAATCAGGTCTGAATTATAATTATTTATAACAACTTTTAAAACGAATAAAAAGTAAATAATAATTTCTTATAATTTAAAGGATGATCACTCAATACAATTGAGGATACAAATGTATAATGTAAAAATTAGTTTGAAAATCTTTAATATAAAAATATTCAAAACACTTTTTTGAAATATATCCTTAACTAAAGTTATATATACTGTTTACCTGCTGTTAAGTATTATGGTTGTAAGTTATAGTTTAGTAACTTTGTTTATATTACTAAACTGTATGTTCAATTAAATAATTTTATGAATATGCGTTGAGTTTATTCGGATAAAAGATTGAATACATGATTTTTAGTGATTTTAGTAAAGTACAACCAAATAAAAAAAAAGGCACAAATAATTATATATAAAAAATTCTAGAAGGAACCCCTGAGTTGTGTATACTCACAGAGCTCAGCTAATAGTTCGAACAGCATTTGTAAATTTGTGATATTTATTTGAAAAACTAATGTATGATAGTTTATTTTAAAAAGATATTCAGCTGCCTACCATGCAGTTATGTTATTAATCTTCTAGCACACAGCATTGCGTAGTTAAGAACTAAAAGGTACATAAACTGTATAAAAACAATATTAAACAATTAATTTATGGTAAAACTTAAATTAAAAGAAAGTAATGTCATATTTTCGTCATACCTAGGAATTTTAAAACCGAATCTTTTTTTATTTCTACTTCATCAATATAAAGTTTAGGTAAATCATAAGGCAAAAAACGTTTTTATTATTTATTTAACATTATAAACTTTAGTTAACGCTTTTTTTTTTCCAGGAACATAGTTGTAAAATCCATGTTTTTTAAAATTATTGCTTCTTTTTTTTTTAAGATTTGATATAGAATGGAAAATCTTTAAAATTGTATAAATTCAATTTGAACGATTGTACTTTATAAACAATTTTTCATCACTTCTTTATATCTATAATTTTTATATAAATAATTTTTCATCACTTCTCTTTATAATCTATCAATCTTTAAATTAAATGTTGTTAAAATAATTATATATATATATATATATATATATATATATATATATATATATATATATATATATATATATATATATATATATATATATATATATATATATATATATATATGTATTTTAATAACACGACTAAATAATAATACAGTTATTTAGCCATATTACTTAAATATAGCCGGCATTATTTTGTTAACTTATGAAATTCACTAAGTAAAATGCTAATTCTAACAAAAAAAAAAAAAACATCTCTGTATATTTATAGAACAAAACCAAAAACCATATATATATATATATATATATATATATATATATATATATATATATATATATATATATATATATATATATATATATATATATATATATATATCGGAAGAGAAGAAAGAAAAGATAAAGTATTAGAAGATATTTTTGTAGCTAGCCTTTGTTGTAACAATCATTTTTTTATTTTATTTTATGAAATAAAATAAAATTTATTATTATTTGTATTAGATATTTTATATTAGATTATTATTCATTCATTTTACAACTTCATAATATATATTTTTATCATTCTTTAACAACTTAATTATTAGTTTATTTATTTAGCTACATTATTTTATATAATATAGTTAAATTATTACTCTATTATTAATTTACATTTCTGTTAAACTTTATTAAATTTTTTATTTATTTAAATCATATAATTTTTATTTATTTAAATTATATAATTTTAATCAAAATTTTGTTTGATCATTGTTTTATTGTTAATAATATCATTGTTAATATTACTTAATATAATTGTTTTTGTTTCAAGTTAATTTGCTATTCTTCCTAATAATCATACTTTCTGTTATTGTTTGCTTTTTACTATTATTATTACAATAGTTACTATTTTTGCTTCCTTCATAATATCTCTTACATTCTATATTCTATTGCAGAAATTACTTATTTTCATTGTTCTACTATGGACATAAATTGTTATTTGTGTAAAAAAAAAATAAGTCTAAGTTGCCATCAATTTAATGTGAGAATTGTTCATTTTGGACAAAATGCAACAGACTCAATGATTCTGGGTGTAATTTATTACAATTAGGTCTCTATGAGTATATTTCCATTCACAGATGTACCAGATAACGAACTTAAATTATTATTTTCTTCTAATAAAATTATTAAAACTGACAATTTACCTCCGTCTACAAACATCTTTCCATCGTTTCATTTGAATAAAATTTTTAATTAAATTAATGACTATGTTTTATCTCGTGTTTTAGATTCCGATGAAGAAATCTATGCATCACTAGACATAACTTGTAAATATTATGACATAGACAAATTTTGTTCCCTGAAGTTTGACAAAATAAACGTACTTTCTTTTTATCACCTAAACATTTATACCGCTGCAAAAACACTTTGAGGGTTTAAACATATTTTTATCATTAATTAATTTTGAGTTTTCTATTATTGCTGTTACTGAAACACGTTTAAAAAAAGAAATTCACTCAATTCATCCGATTCTCATTGATAACTACAACATTGAGCATATACCAACTGAATCTTCCTGTGGGGGTACATTGTTATACTAGTCAAAAAAGTTAATATACAAACGATGAGATGATTTGATGATTTATTCACCTAATTTTTTAGAATCCACTTTTGTTGAATAAATTTTTTCGATAAAACCCAATATTATTGTTGGGTGCATTTATAGACACCCTTGCATGGACATAAATATTTTCAATAATATAATGTCTGCATTACTTCTTAAAATATCTGCAGAAAATTAATCTGTTTTCTTATTGGGTGATTTGGAAAGGCATTAATAATCTAATAAATATTAAAAGTTATAACAGCTCATCTCCCAACTGTTTACAAGATAATGATAGATATTTAACTGAACCGACTCTAATCTCTGAAAAATTTAACACTATTTTTTCAATATTTACAAATATTGCTCATTAACTTAAACTCAATATTCATATGTTCATTACGTCAACTATCAAAAGTAATCTTAAATATCCAAACTTACATAGTCTACTCTTATCTCCAACAAACATTCCTGAAATTTCATCTCTTAAATCTAAATTGAAACCGAGAAAATCATTAGGTCCAAACAGTATTCCTACAAACATTTTTATTGATTTTAACTATAAATTTTCAAATATTCTCTCTAAACTATTTAGTATCTCATTCATGAATGGAACTTTTCCTGATATTTTAAAATTATCTTGTATTATTCCAATTTTCAAAAACGGCTCTACACTTTTATGTAATAACTATAGAACTATTTCTCTTTTATCTAACATTAGTAAGCTTCTTGAAAAATTAATGTGTTCCAGAGTGTACTCTTTTCTACTCATTTAAGTGTTTAAATGAGTTTCAATTTAGTTTTCGATCAAACCATTCTATCTTCCGCATACTGATAAGTATAACTGAAAAAAATTAGACAAGCTCTTGATAGTGGTCATATTGCTTGTGGTGTTTTTATTGATTTACAAAAAGCTTTCAATACCGTTGATCATAGCATTTTGATTTCTTAGTTAAAACATTATGGAATTCGTGGAGTTGTAAGTGATTAGTTTCGATCTTATCTTTTGGACCGGAAACAATATGTAAGTATTAATGGTTATATTTCTAGAAACAAACGTGTTACATGTGGTGTTCCTCAAGGTTCCGTTCTTGGTCCTCTTTTGTTTTTAATTTACATTAATGATCTAAATAACTCTGTTAACTTCTCGTCGGTTCATCTATTTGCAGATGGTACCAATCTCTTGCATGTCAACAAATCATACTATTCTCTATGTAAAAATATAAATCAGATCTTAAAGGTATAGTTCATTGGTTAAATGCCAATCTAATACGTCTTAACACCGAAAAGACTGAACTAATTTTTTTTTCATCTCCTATAAAAAACTGTCACAACAACAAAAAAAACTGTAACAACGTTAAAATTAAAATCAAAATAAATAAAAAACAACTATATCCCTCGAGATTTATTAAATATCTTGGTGTGTTAATTGATTGCAACCTTTCGTGGAACTTACGTATCGATGAGCTGCGCAAGAAACTTAATCGTGCAAATGGTATGCTTTCAGTAATTTAACATTATGTCGATAAAGTTACTCTTTTAAATATTTACTATGCATTATTTTCATCTAATCTTAGTTATTGTTGTAAAGTTTGGGGTCAAACCGGCAACTATCATATTAAAAAACCAAAGTCATCTCAACGCCAATCCATTAGAATAATAAACTTTCTACCTTTCAAATCAGATACGTCAGATTCTTTTAAAACACTTAAAATTCCAACCTTTCATTTGCTATTAACGTTTGCTAATCTTTATATATATATATATATATATATATATATATATATATATATATATATATATATATATATATATATATATATATATATATATATATATATATATATATATATATATATATATATTTATATATATATATATATATATATTTATATATATATATATATATATATATATATATATATATATATATATATATATATATATATATATATATATATATATATATATATATATATATATATATATATATATATATAATTTATATATATATATATATATATATATATATATATATATATATATATATATATATTTAAACATATATACAAATGTCTTCAAATCAAGCATATTTCCCTTAATCCCGCATATATAGGCCTTTAGGAAAAAATCCCACATGTGCTTTTTGGAGTCAGCACACCCCTGACAACCCCTAATAATGCCTTTAATTCTGTTTTACATTAGATGTTTTTATTAAGCAGTCTAAAGCTTTTGACACAATAACTTATTAAGTTAAAACGTTTTAATGTTTAAAGTACGTTTTAAGTATGATTCTCAAAAACTGTAATTTTGTAATGCTGAAATTTTAATAAAATAATAAATAAAAAATCAAATTTTTAGTGAAGCAGATAACGAGATGGGAAATGCGTTCGAAATTCGAATTTTCAAAAAGTTTCAATGAATATATAGCGTTTTTACGAATATGAAAGTTTTGTTGAGTAGGGTGACGTGTAATTGTCGCCCTATTATACATATATATATATATATATATATATATATATATATATATATATATATATATATATATATATATATATATATATATATATATATATATATATATATATATATATATATATATATATGTATATATATATATATATATATATATATATATATATATATATACATATTTTACATACATACACACACACACATACACACACACACACACACACACACAAACACACATACACACACACACACACACACACACATATATATATATTTATATATATATATATATATATATATATATATATATATATATATATATATATATATATATATATATATATATATATATATATATATATATATATATATATATATATATTTGTATTATACGTATTCGTGTATAATTTCTTATAACTCTAATTTGTCTAATTTCTGGATAGTTATTAAAGTTAGACAACTTAAACATTACTTGCTTATATCTTTTTTTAAGATTAAGCATGAAACTTGAGATGGTTTGCATTATTTAGTGTAACTCGACCTCTTTCCAATCATATATAGAAAGTACTATGCTATATATGGCTTCACTAATTTATTTTACTTTTCAGATTTTCAAAGAAAAGTTATGTTCCAACTTGCTCAAATAAAAAACATATTGGTAAATAGAGCTGCACAGTTATTTAAATTTTTTTCTAGATCATTAGAGATCTAGAAAAAAATTTAAATGACTTCATAGTTCAGATGAGCTTAATGTTTTGAAAAGAAAAATTGCAAATGGAGATATCCAATACATCACTTTTGTATGCATGAATTTTACCCGTTAACAGTCCATGCCGTAATATTTCGCAAACTAAAAATGGTTCTTAAATGTTTATGTCGTAATATTACGGTTTTATGCATCTTCTTATAGTTTTATACCTTTATAGTTTAGGGATTGTCCATAAATTACGCAACGCTTCACCAATAAGAACAAAAAAGATTAAAAGTTTTCACTCGCAGAGCCTTAAGTCATATAAAAAATCAAAACAGCCCATTAAGTTTAATTAAAATTGCTGCGTTAAAGAGCTTAACATCCCCTAATCCTTTTTTTAAATAAATATAGCGTTGCATACGTATGGACGATTCTTTATATTTTATATATAATTACAATTTTAATTTTTGAACATTTTCAATGTTTGTTGCATGGTTTCTTTTTCCAGCTGATACAAATTAAAATGTTTTACGGATTATAATAAGTATTATAATTTTTTATAATTCAAAAAAAAGTTTAAATTTTTACATTTATGTTTGACAGAATGGCATTTATCATCTTTTTTATATATGTATGGGTGGAATGAAATCTATAACCAGAGTATTGTGTGGTTCATTCACAAACCATACTGTTTTGATATGTATATAAATATATTCTCGTATAAAAATGTACAATAATGTAAAACGTGCTCAAGAAGTTACAACGCTCGCGTAGAAGAGGAGTAAGAGTTAGAGAAAAAGCGCGGGATTAACCACTGACAATATAACACAAATAACTAGAAGTCGTTGCCGCGCTAGTGAGCGCGACAACGACTTCTATACTTCGCGCTAGTGAGCGCGACAAGTATCAAATGGCAAGTATCAAATGGTACTCTGATTCATGAATAACATTTTGAAAGTACTTGAAATTGTGGTTTTAGGCGCGGCAATTTTGTTTAGTATTGCTTAGTACTTGCTTGAGATTTTCATAGTTTTCAGGAATATTTTTTGAAATCATCATTTGCCTCTTAATTCTCGAGTCTTCTGCAGAAGTCAGTACCTTTAAGTCTAAAAAATCAGCCTGGCTTTAAACAACAAGGAAATTTTGAACAGTTAAAGCACATGCAATTTTGAGTAGTTGAAGCACATGCAGCCGGAAAAAATTCTCTACGTTTGGAAGGACCTGAATAAAATTTTTTTTAGTTTGGCATTTGTATTTTATTTTGGTTAATTCTTTAGTACACACTTCTTAAATTTTTAGTTTACTCTTTTGTAAAATTCAAGAATTTTTAAATTTTATGAACTCAAAAAATACATTACTTAATTATTAGAAAGCGATTTTGCTTTTCCTTTATTCAGTCTTACAACCATATAAGGTATAAAAAGCACTATTTTTTAAAATCATCAACAGGTACACTTTTACCTGTAACATTTTCTTTTGTGGCAACATTTAACAAATTCTGTCTAAGTGTTTATTTGGTGTAACTATAAGGAAGACCTCAACCAACAATAGAAAATGCTTGTTGAACGCTTTGAATGCTTTTTTTGACTCTATTGTAGTTGGACGAACCTTTACTGCTCAATAGTGAAACAATGGGTGTAGAGGAACATCTTTATCTCAATTAATTCTTCTAAGAGCTATGAGGCTTTTTTCACATCAATTGAAAGGTCATTAAAGTCAATTTGATTAGCAAAAACTTTTTTTAATGCTTATACAACAAATCAGTCATTTCTCTCTTGGCTTATAAAGAACAGAGCTAAATTAGTAGATAAATTAGTAAAAACATTTACCTAATTTTTATCTTCGAGAGCTTGTTTCTCCATCAGTAGGTTTATCAGAAAGCCTGATCAACTATTGAACCTTAAAAACCTTCCTCATGAACCTACTGATGGAGAAACACATTGTTGAAGAATAAAACTAGATAAGTGTTTTTACTTATATATATATGTATATATATATATATATATATATATATATATATATATATATATATATATATATATATATATATATATATATATATATATATATATATATATATATATATATATATATATATATATATATATATATATATATGTATATATATATGTATATAT
Source organism: Hydra vulgaris (assembly GCF_022113875.1). NCBI lineage: Eukaryota > Metazoa > Cnidaria > Hydrozoa > Anthoathecata > Hydridae > Hydra > Hydra vulgaris. Next base: position 42,802,481 of record NC_061159.1, on the reverse strand, counting down.
ATATGTATATATATATATATATATGTATATATATACATATATATATATATATATATATATTTATATATATATATATATATATATATATATATATATATATATATATATATATATATATATATATATATTAGGGTGGATCGATTTTCATAGCAAAAAAAAAGTTTAAAAATCAATATTCCTGAGTCACGAATCGATGTCTATTAATTATAAGATGAAAGTAAAAAAATTTTTTTTGATTTTGATGAGATCTTGAGGTTCCTCTTTGGATTCTTAAATCTTTGACGGATCCTAATATTTTTGAATTTTTTTTTCTAAACTATATCAACCTTGGACTCAAAAAGAGCAGAAAATAATGCTTGTTTTATCAATAATAATTTTATTAAAAAAAATTTTTAGTGAAAAAAATATTTGCAAAAATATACCTTAAAACCCCCGTTTTGATAAAGACGGGGGTTTTTTAATAAAAAAAACGGCATTATTTTTTTTGAGTTAAAACAAATATTATATTCAAAATAATCCGTCATAAATTTAGAATCCAAAGACATAAATTTAGAATCCTCTAAAACTCATTTAAATTTAAAAAAAAAAAAAGTAAGGTTCTTTTTTCACCAAAAGACATCTCAAAAATTTTTAAAATCGATAAAATCACCCTAATATATATATATATATATATATATATATATATATATATATATATATATATATATATATATATATATATATATATATATATATATATATATATATATATATATATATATATATATATATATATATATATATATATATATATATATATATATATATATATATAAATTTTCATGAATGAAAGTTAATAAACAAATTTAACTTTTTAGATTAACTTTACAAATTTTCTTTTAGACATTGGAGCCTGAAAAGGAATTTAAAGTGTTTCCAAAGTTTGTTATTGAGCTAATTAGAAAAATTCACTTATGCTAGATTTATTAGGACTATGTATTGATCCAAAAATCAGATCAACTTTAGTTTTAGACAAACTCAAAATGGACAGGCAATAGAAATTTCTCTATTTTAGATTTATGCAGAGTTTATTTGAAATTCGAAATATCAAAACAAGTGGTCAAACTATAAACAGAATTATTAAAGTTCTAGAAATTACCTTTGATGCTCGAATATGAAATGAGCTGAAATATTTTTGATAAAGTCAGATAACAAAATACATCAAAGATTTTTCTTTTTATTCTGAAAGTGTTTAGACATTGAGCACAACTTGTTTCCAAAGTTTCTCATATTGTCTATGGTATGGAAGCATGTCAAACCTTATTGTGGATAAAATTCTAATCAGAAAGCATCAAAAGAGTTTTATGTTTAAATGTTTGTTTGTGTCTAAATAAATTTTTGTAATAAGAATTTGAGTTAGTGTATAATTCTTTTAATTATTTAATATTTAAAGTCATTTTTTAAAAAGTTTATTTATGCAATTTTTTCTATTTTTTCTGTGTGTATAGATTTTCTATGTGTATAGATTGTATAATATGTATTTCTATGTGTATAGATTGTATAATATAAAATGTGTGTAGATTTTTTATATTTATATCAACACAATTTTACAAAATAAAGAATGATTAATTAACTAATTAGTTACGTAAAAAAAAGAATAAAAACTTTTAATTCTTTAATGTTATGTATTTTATTATAAAGACGAAGGTCAAAACAATTAAGGTCAGGGCTAAAAACTTCAAGGCCAAGGCCAAAAGTTTCAAGGGTTAGGCCTTAGTTTTAGTCTTATAGCAAAGGTCAAGGCCAAGGACTAACAACTCTGGTCTAAAGAAACTTCTATATAGAAAAGAAATAGAAAATATTATAAAAAAGAAGAAAATTATTATAGAAGAAAATAGAAAATATTATAAAAAAGTTATTCTTATAGAAAAGCTATACATATTTTGTTATAGGGTAGGGTAAAAAATTAATGACAATTCCGTTTTTTTACTTTTAATTGTATTTTTAATAGTTTAAATACTGTTTAAACTGTTTTACTTCTCGTGGTTGTCTCTGATTTGCCAAATATTCTAAAGCAACATAATATTCTTCAACAGAATTGAAACAGTTTTATTATCATTATTATTATTATTATTATTATTATTATTATTATTATTATTATTATTATTATTATTATTATTATTATTATAGTTGTAGCCGTAAATTTACATAGAATGTACACATGCAGCGAGCAGGGAAAACACCCCACTATAAACAACCAGTTTTATAAATATTTGTTCTAAACTTATTCCACAACCAGGAGTCTAGTCTATTTTTGAAGGAAAGTACAGTGGAGTACAAAGTTATTTGCTCTGGTAGTTCGTTCCAGTATTTTGCTGATCTATTATACAAATGATTATATCTTGGAAGACAATTTGGAACATACTCACGCCTTATTTTAGAATGGTGACCACGAGACATGGAGTTAATATATTTTGGTAGATTTTTATCATTAACTATATCAAAACGATATATTAATTTAAAAATTTGGATTAAATTGCATCGAAGGCGTCAAAACTCAAGTGATGGTAGATTTAATCTTTTTAGCCTTTCGCAGTATTGAAGATGCCTCAAGCTGTAAGCCCATTTTGTTGCTTTGCGTTGAACAGATTCAACCAAAGCCATATCAGCTTTTAAATAAGGAGCCCAAATGGACACTCCATATTCAAGATGTGGTCTTATAAATACTTTATATAATTTGAGAGCCATTTTTTCATCAATGAAAGTGAATGTCTTTATCAGCATACCAAGAATTTGTAAGGACTTAGAGACAACTGTTTGAATATGAGCGCTCCATTTGAGGTTAGATGTAGAAATGACTCCTAAATCACGTTCTTTAGTAGAGCCTCTTAGACAATGGTTGATTCCTTGGTTATTTTGCAGAAAGTAATTGTAATGTGGGTTGTTTCGACCGTTATGAATGACGCAGCATTTTGAGGTGTTTAACTTAAGTAACCAAGTGTTTACTTGGTTACTTAAGTTAAACACCACTCGTATACCAAGCGTAGACGAGTTCAAGTCCAATTCCATAAGAAACTGTTAATTTTTGTTAGCTTTGATGTTTCCAACTCAAAAACGTTTTTTTTTGGACAACCTTTTATGTTATTGATTCGGACAGTAGATTCCCGAAAATAAATTCAGAGCATAGATATCTTCAAAATTTACGCCGGTAAAAGTTATATAAAATTTAATGAAAAAATATTTTACGTCTCAAAATTTACGGCTGTCAAAATTCCAGAGTAAAAATCCCGCCGGTAGCCCGATAAAAAGTTTTATAACATTGCCCCCTGAAACTTGCTGACATTGAACATAAAATGTATCCTTACGCCAGGATACATTTTATGTTCAATGTCAGCAATTAAATTTCCTATTTTAATTTAAATTTCCAGCAATTAAATTTCCTATTTTAAATTTCCTATTTCCAGTAAAAAGTTATGAATTAAAAACTGAAACGGTGAAATATAGGGTACCCTATAATATAATTATATATGAAAATACCCTATAATATAATTATATATGAAAATATTTCATTCAACCGGTTGAATGAAATATTTTCATATATAATTATACAAATTATTCGCTTGGTGAATAGGGATATCAATTTGATATCAATTTTATGTATTATCTTATATATATGTATTACATTAATTTCTTACTTGTTAAAACATTGTTTTAAAGTTTTAAAGTTGTGGTTCTATGAGTTTTAATTTATTTTCCTTCCTATAATTTAAAAGGTCGAATTTTTAACAAGTTTTAACAAGTTTTAAAGTTATAAAAATATCAAAGTACACTAAGATATTATTTTTGCATGTAAATTTTGGAAATATATTACAAAAGTCCTGCATATTGATTAGAAAAAGATATAAAGAGTTTTTTTAATTTTATCAAAAATGGGTTTTGAGCAAACCGCCCTTTTAAAAAACGCCGAATGAAACATTGTTAAAAGTTTTTTAATTTATAAATAAAGAGTAGAAAATTTTTTAACAATATTAAAGCCGTCACACTAAAAAATGTATAAAATTTAGTTTGTCATAAAGAGTCACATTAATTATTTTTTATGCGATTAAAATTCTTGCATTATAGGTGTAAAAGAGAAAAAATTTTAATAGAACATGGTTTGACCTTATGAAAATAAAAAAACAATTAAATACAATATTTCTAATGCCAAATGATGCTATTTTATTTCTAATTTTTTATTCTTATTTTATGTTAATAAATGCACGGTAATGGTTTATTTATCTTTATTTATCTTGCTTGTTGAATTTTAAAATGTTTGATATAATCTCGTTGTTTGAAACTATACGCATACTAAACGCACCAAACGATTAATTTATACAACAAAAAATCTTTTAGTATTTCTGAAACAAAAATGGAACAACATAGTCGAAAACCATCATCAACAAGCATCATGCAAGTTGGCACTGGCTTTTGGGCATCGAAAGTACTTTTGGGTGCAGTAAAGTTAGAACTTTTCACAAAACTTGCAGAAAAAAAATCAATGTCAGCCTATGAAATAAAATCAAGTTTAAAGTTAAACTGTACCGACCGAAATTTGTTTGATTTTTTAGACACACTTACAACATTTGGTTTTTTAGAGAGAGAAGGTTTACTTGATACTGCAGTTTATTCAAATAACATAAACACAGACTTTTTTTTGGACAAAAAGAAACTTACTTATATTGGTGGAATGCTAGAAATGCTAAACAACAGATTGTATGACATTTGGGGTAACTTTGAAGAAGCATTGTTAACAGGACGTCCGCAGAGTGAAGCAAAGAACGGGGGAAATTTTTTTGAAACTTTGTACTCAGATACTGTAAAGTTAAAAGAGTTTATGCATTACATGAGCGGTTTACAGATGGAGAACTTCATTCTCTTAGCACAAAGTTTTGATTTTTCAAAATACAAAACATTAGTTGACATAGGCGGCTCCGCAGGATTATTATCATTAATGGTTGCAAAAAGTCACTTTCATATGAGCTGTATTTCTTGGGATTTACCTCCAGTCGCTCTGATTGCTAACGAAGTTATTGAAAGCTATCAATTGCAAGACCGTGTAAAAACAAGTTGCGGGGATTTTTTTAAGGACGAATTTCCAAAAGCCGATATCATAACAATGGGAAATATTCTACATGACTGGGACGAGAAAATCAAGTTGATGTTGTTTAAAAAAGCTTACGACGCTTTGCCGGAGGGTGGAGTTTTTATAGCTATTGAAAATGTAATTGATGACGAACGAAAAAATAATGCTGGAGGTTTGTTAATGAGTTTAAATATGTTAGTTGAAACTGGAACTGGGTTTGACTACACATTTGCTGATTTTAATATATGGTCTAAAGAAACTGGATTTAAATCAACATCGATTATTCCTCTTTCAGGGCCAACAAGTGCTGCAATCGCTTTCAAATAATGTACGTTAGTATTAGCTTAGATAATGTTGGCGCTTCATATTTTTTAATATTTTATATTTAATAAATATTTAATTTTTTTACATTGGAACAATTATAGGCCCTCTTTGATTTTAAATCTTAGTATTTTTACAAAAAATAATTATTGGTAACATACTTATAGTAAATATTTTTTTGAAAATCTATACTGTTGCCTTGGTAATCAATTAGTACCCTAAAATCACTTTAGGACGGCCAAAATATAAAGAAATGGTCATATTTTTACAATTCAAAACTAAAGCATAATGTTGTCATAAAATAGGGCTGTGATATAAAGTGGAACAGGCTTTTCATAACTTTTTATCAAAACCACAAAGACGCGACTTAATTCGTTTTTTATAGATTTATATATTATATTGGAAAAAACCTTTTTTTTAAAAAAAAAAAAAAAAAAATTTCATTTGTTTTTTATAGATTTATATATGAATCGCTAACTTGAAAAAGGGGACATGTTATGTGAATTTTTGCAGTACATGTCCCCTTTTTCAAGTTAGAGATTCATACAATATTGAAAAAAACCCTTTTTTTAATTAAAAAAATAACCATATCATTAGTTTTATATAGATTTTTTTTTAAAAATAAACAAACATTTCATTCATTTTTTATTAGGTTATAACATCGTAAACACTTCTTGAAAATTTCATTGAAAAATATAAATACTTAGCTCTCCAAATGTATTGGAAAATATCTGGACATGGCTTCAACGTCTGATACTTTGCCACTAACAGTATTAATAATAGAAAAGACTCTATTAAGAAATATGTCATGCCATGGTATGTGTCATTTCATGCCATGGTCATGTGCCATGCACCTTTTTTTGCAATATCTTTTTATAAAAGATATAACAAGGAAGATAAACCATACCCTTTAGTATATCTTTCACCTGTTGAGAGTGAAAACAATCACATTCTAGACACAGAAAAGAACTGCAAACAGAAACTAAAACAGCAACATTAATAATACGATAACCAGATTCACCAGGTTTTGAAATAAGTGCATCTTTAAACTCTTTAACTTTATCAGATGAAGCTGACAAATTGAGTTTTCAGTAATTGGTTCAAAAACACAGCATTTAAATTTATTGTTGGCAATTCAATATTTACACATCAGAAATACTTACACAATAGATTTATTAGAATTTCCCAAAAATCTTTTTCTTTAATCGTGAGCTTGTTGTGTACGTTGTTTCACTTGACAACTTCTGACCCATTTTCACTTAAAGCTGATAAAATAACACAATAACTGACTTGATATACCAATTGTACTTGATATACCAATGCGTACAAAAGTTCTTGAAAAATTCACCAAGAAGTAGTTAATGTTTTTGCTTTAGGTGCCCCAATGAGACTTAATGTTCCTGTCACAGAGCACCGCGGAAGAGCATTTGACTAACTTTACCAGCTAAAGACTAAAAAAAGACGTAAAAAAAGTTTCACGTTTACAGGCATTTGCTGACTGCCCATAAATAGATCCAAACTTACCCCATAAATAGATTTACAATACCCATAAATAGATCCAAATACCCCATAACATACAATACCCCATAAATAGATTCAAACTTACCATAAATAGATCCAAACTTACCCCCTCCTCAACACCTTGATGACAACTTGTTTTTAAGGTCTAAGATTGCATGTTCCGCTGAGTAATTTTTGAAAACTGTGTTGGTAGTTACTTACGATTTAAAAACCTTAAGTAAACCCTAACCCTAACCCCAGGCTACGTATAAATAGATTATAACTTTAATCTATAAAATATTTATAAGTTCTGTTATAGATTAAAGATTATAGAGAGAAAATTATAACGATAGAAGTGATTATCCTTCAGCTCTTTTTAACTTTCACTAAACAGCTTTGACGCATTACCAAATATGGTCAAGAAATTTATTTTGTTAAAAATGTATCCTAACGTATCAATCACATGATTTTAACAATACAACAGTGATTAAAGCAATTTCATCTATCTTGTTAGTCGATAACTTTTTCTTCTGTATTGGGTGCATAATACTGAAAAGAATGTGGCGATTTTAGTCATACGTGATATGCATCAGCATTGGTGGTGATTTACTAGCTGTAGTTCACGTGATTAACCTACACCTTAGAAATATAAAATTTTAAACACGTCTAGGTAAAGCCTATTTATGCTAACTAGTTACTTTCCCATTGACGCCGGCTGTGTTGCTTCAAAAATACTCTTGACCAAGTAATCATAGACAAGCCAGATAAGATAATTGAGCTGCAAAAAGTTGATCGATTGAATTTGCTATCTTTTGAATTTAATTTGCTATCTTGTGAATAAATACTTGTAACTAGATTTTAAAATCGAATATGCGCAACACTAACGCAAATATAACGGATAAGATTGAAATAAATAAAGGCTATTTGTTATATGTTTTTTTATTTGCGTCATAAATTTTGTACGCTTTTTTTTGTTGTTGCCCAATTTGGAATGTAACATATGAGAAGTCAAAAAATATATTTAAAGGCTAAAACAAATTCTGTGCAAAGGGTAAAAATTAGGAAAATAACTTAAATAGGTAAAAATATCTACGTGAGTGGCAACTTGTCAATCGTTTTAATTATAAACATTTATCCGCCAATCTATCTATATTCACAACTGAAATATTCTGTGACTGGAAAAAAATTTTTCCAATCAAAATATATAAAAATTTTCAAACTCATAAAGAAGCATTGCTTGCATAGATTATTAGGAAACATAGAATAACACGTGGAATAACCTTCGTCATTCGATAAATATTCATTAATCACGTAGAAAATTAGAATAACCTTCGAAATTGGATGCGCAAATAATTGAGGATAGTCATGAAGGATAGTGATATTAACAACAGAACGTGGAATGTTTTTTCGTAGAAGCAATTAAGTATTTTTTTCTCCACATATTAGAAATTATTTTGAATTATTACAACTATTGGCCGAATATGATTCATTTTTATTTAATCATTTAAAATGTTATAAAATGGTTAGGGTTCAGTCCTCTTACATGTCCAAAAGTATTTGTGATGAATTGATTCAGTTGATGTCATATAAAGTAAGGCAATAAATTCTAGATGATTTAAATAAAGCAGGATATTTTAGTTTATCTGTAAATTCTGCATCAGGTTTGTCACATGTAGATCAACTATCTTTTATAATTAGATTTGTTTCACCAACTGATTTAAAAAATCGCACTCTTTTAGTTAGAAATGTATTTTAACGTATCAATCACAATTTTTGTTGTGTACCAATAACTTTTTCAGACAATTATATTAACCGTAATTGCCCCAATATTAATATTGGGGACAATACGGCTAAATTAGTTGTAGAGTAAATAAATAAAAATCATGAAGTTAATTTTAACAAGTGTAAAGGTCAATTGTTTGACAATATGACTAACATATCTAGAAGGTATAATGGTATGCAGCATATATTCGAATAAACATGCTACCTATATTCCATGCGCTGGACATTTACAAAACCTTGTTTGACAGTCTGCAACCCAATTTTGCTTTGATGTAGTAAATCTTTTTTTACAGTAATACAAGAAATATACATTTTTTTTACTCGCTTTTTTAGCCAAAGATTTTTTAAAGAAAATAATCAAAAAATCAGTAATATAATTCTGGCCAATGGTCAAACAATGAGAGTTTTTTAAATCTTCAGATTTTAAAAAACTCTCACTTATGCCAATTTGCACTTATGTCATTATTTGCAAATTCTAAAAGAATTTGAAAATAATGGCAAAAGTGCGAACTGGTATAAGTGCGTAGCAGTTGCAAAAACTGGCATAAGTGTGAAGCAGCATAAGTGAGAATTGATATTAGTGCGCTGAAGAAATTTGCTAAAATTGATATAAGAGCGAACAGGCATAAGACCGGATCAAGATGCCAATGTTTTTAAATTCTTTTGAATGTTAGAATGTGCAACTCATACTATTAATAAGATTAGCCAATTAATGTAAATTAGTACAAACGTAGTTATCGTTGGTGATGACGTTTATTTATACTTATTAAGGTATTGTGATTTATCCTCCTCCAGTTAGTTGCCATACAGAGGCCACATTACCTAGGCCCGCAAAAATAAGTTCAGTTCCCCGATGAGCGTCATAACCCGCCCTACGGACCAAGAGTAAAGTGAGTTTGCGAAGAACGAAGATGTTTTAGAGTGAAAGTTGGAAGAAGTCGTGTTAGAAAGCGAACAGAAATTGCACACGATGTTTGAAGGTGCAAATTGTAAATAAGCAAATTGATGAATTAACATTGCTTATGACATATGTTTATTACATGCTTATTTTTTTTATTATTATTATTGTTTTTTTATTCGTCCAAATAGAGACACCTGCTGCTGAAACCAGGCTTACACAGGGCCAAGAAGGCATTGTTATTAGGGAGCCAAAACTCCGCGTATGGCCCATTTAAGGGTTTATTTGACACTCAGCCGAAACTGAGCAGCGCCAACTTAATGTTTTATCTCCATTTAACATCTGGAGTGGACGGATCGCTTTGAGAATTCTGAACGTAGAAAGAGACCACAAAAAAGCGACTACGCCAAGAACCTCTATCGACTGTCAAGGTTTCAATCTTGTGCTGTTTCTGCTTTCTAACAACACCGTAACCAATTGCGAGATGGTCCGGAGCCAAAATAAAAACAGATACTACACTTGATCTTAGCCATTAGGCTGAGAAGCGATATGTTGCATTGTAATCAATGTAATGCATCTAATGTATTACATGCTTTTTTTTTTTTACATGTTTAATTTTTTATTTTTTTTTGCCAACCAACTAGGGACATCTGCTGCTGAAACCAGACTTACACAGGGTCTTACTAGAAGGCCGGTATCATTAGGGAGCAGAAACTCCCATTTAAGGGTTTTTAGTATGGCCCATTTAAGGGTTTAGTTGCTACTCAGCCGAAACTGAGCAGCGCCCACTTAAGGGTTTATCTCCATTTAACGTCCGGAGTGGACGGATCGCTTTGAAATTTCCAGACGTAGAAGGAGACACTGAAAAAGCGACTACGCCAAGAACCTCTATCGACTGTCACGGTTTCGATCTTGTGCTGTTTCTGTTTTCTAACAACACCGTAACCAATTGTGAGATGGTCCGGAGCCGAAATAAGAACAGATACTACACTTGATCTTATCCATTAGGCCGAGAAGCGATCTACATGTTTATTACATATACTTATATTTAACATAGCTATGTTATTTACTTACAGTTCAATAAAGACTGCGATAACATTAGACAAAAATTGCCATAAAATGAAAAAATGCCAAATTAAAAAGAAAATTGGCCAACTTAAACGCAAAAAGATGTAATTACTTTTTATATATTTACAAATAAATGAAAACCTCATCGTATTTAGTATGAATGCAAAGTAGTCGTGGCAAAGTCATTGTGAGCAATGACTTTGCCACGACTTTTTGTTTGGTATAAGTGAAAGTTGCTTTTAAAGTTGTTTGCCGGATTTGAAAAGGGATTATTGAGTGAGTCGTTATTGTTTTTAATTGTGCGAAGATGGATCTATCAATGAAAAATTTGAGAAATGAAATGAAAAATGAAAATATTGAGAATAATAATATCTAATAATATCTAAGCTTGAAGATCAGAAGCAAAACATTTTAAAAGAAACTGAAAAACTATTAAAAAAACAAGAAGAAACTTTTACAAAAATAATGAGTTCCAATATAAAAATACTATCAGACAGACTAGATAAACTTGAAAAAGAACTTAGTTTTAATAAATCCCGAGTTGAAATACTAGAAAAAGATACTAGCGACATTAAAGATAGTATTAATTTCCAAGAGGAAAACATCAAGGAAATGCTGTCTCAACTAAATTTAAAGATCAATAAAGAAATAAATACTTTGAAAAAAAATATATATATCTAGAAAATAGATCTCGTCGCAATAATTTAAGAGTTGATGGTGTTGCAGAACTATCGTCTGAAACGTGGGATGAGCAGTTAAAAAGATCTTTAAAAACCAGCTTGGAATTGCCGATGATATAGTGGTTGAGCGAGCCCATCAAATAGAAAGAGTTAAAGACAAGCTTGGATAAACGCAAACGATTTAAGTAATAACACAAACTTTTATCTTCTCCGTTTTGAGTTAATATCCCAAGAGAGACATACAAATAAACGCGGTGGCGGAGTTCTTATTTACGTGAAAGAAACCATTGCGCATTACGTTAGGAATGATTTAAGTGTTTCTGACGGCGATAAAGAAATTGTAACCATTGAAATCTTAAACAATGAATCTAAAAATGTATTACTAAGCTGCTGTTATCGACCACCTGACGGTCTTAGTGAGAATCTGAGCACGTTTTTTGAGAAAAATGTTATCAAAATAGGCAATAAAGAAAAAAAAAAAAAATTATTATTGGCGATCTAAACATGAATTTTTTAAACTACGAGAATGACTGTAAAATAAAAAAATTTTATGATTTAATATTTGAAATAGGAGCAATTCCCCTAATTAATCATCTAAGTAGAGTATCAGCAAACACAGCAACTCTCATTGATAACATTATTACAACTGATGTTTTCAATAACAATACACAAAAAGGTATATTGAAAGCAGATATAACTGATCATTTTCTAATATTTCAATCATTCAACTCAAATTCTAAAATTAAAACCAAAACTAATAATAAAATAAGTAAACGCATATATAATATAAACAATATTGAACAGTTTAAAAAACAATTATCACTGCTTCATTGGAAGCATATAAATTTTAATGACGACGCAAATAAAATTTATGAAAATTTTTTAAAAACATTTTATTCTGTCTATGATGCTAATTTTCCCATCTGTGAAAAAACAATAAATCAAAACTAAGGGTTTTAAAAAATCATCTAAGATCAAACAAAAGCTATATATAAATTACTTAAAAACAAAAACATCTTTAAACGAAAAATTATACAAAGATTACAAACATCTATTTGAAAAAATACGTAAAAATTTAAAAAAGAATTACTACTTGAAATTAATTGGAAATGTTAAGAACGACTCTAAACGTACTTGGAAAATATTAAGAGAAATTGGTGGAAAACAAAAAATTTGCTTAGGTTCCCTACCGCAGGTGATTAGAGTGGATAAACAAGATATTTTTGAACCTAGATTAATAGCTCATGAGTTTAACAAATTCTTTATTGATATTAGCAAATAAAATTCCTAATACCCAAGTTGTGTTCAATAACTTTTTAACACCGATGGATGATTGCATTTGTTCAAATAATTTATCTTCTGAGCTATCATTTGAGGAGTTTTAAGTGTCGTTTAAATCTATTAAAAAAACAAAGCCCCTGGAGCTGATGAAATAAATGGAAACATAGTCTTAGAATGCTTTGAAAAATTAAAAGATATTCTCTTTTAAGTTTTCAGAGCGTCAATACAACAAGGAGTTTTTCCTGATAAGTTAAAAATAGCTAAGATAATCCCAATATAAAAAGAAGGAGACAGAACTAATATATGTAACTACCGACCTATTTCTATTTTATCAACATTTTCAAAAATCTTAGAAAAAATTATTTACAATAGATTATATACTTATTTTAAGGAGAAGAATTTTTTTTATAAAAATCAGTTTGGCTTTAAAAAATAGTTTTACTGAGCATGCAATCATTCAATTCGTCCGTGAAATCTCCAACTCTTTCAAAAATTCCCAATTCACTTTAGGTATTTTTTTGGATTTATCAAAAGCATTTGATACAGTAAATCATGGCATTTTGATTCATAAACTTAAATATTATGGAGTGGATGGTGTAATTTTGAAGTGGTTTAAAAGTTATTTAACAAACCGAAAATAATTCGTTTCTTTTAACGATCCTTATCAAAGATAAGGATCGTTATTTAGATACTTCATGTGGTGTTCCGCAAGGATCAATTTTAGGGCCACTTCTTTTTTTAATATACATTAATGACTTGCATAAAGCTTCTAATCTTTTAAGTACTATGTTTGCGGATGATACTAATTTATTTTTATCTGATAATCAATTCTTCACTACTATGAATGAAGAACTCAAAATAATTTCTAGCTGGTTCAAATGCAATAAACTTACCCTAAATATTAAAAAAACAAAATGGATTCTTTTTCATTCGATAACTAAAAAACGTTAATTACCCCCAACTCTACCTGATATTTTTATTGACCATATTGAAATAAAAAGAGATTGCACCACAAAATTTTTAGGCGTATTCCTTGATGAGAACATCACATGGAAGCAACATATTGATTATGTTGGTACTAAAGTTTCAAAAAATATTGGAATTCTTTATAAAGCTTTGGAACAAAATTATTTTGCCTAATTTTAATTTTGATCTACCTACTTCTTTGCATCTTTTTAAAGTTAAGCTGAAAAATCTTTTTCTCTCCCGTATTATCAAAATTTGACAATATTTATATTATGGAAATATTTATTAAACTTTATTATATATACTACAAAGTGATATATGTATGTATATTTTATTTTTATTTTGTTGTACTTATAGTTACTTTATAATATAATATTTTGTTTATACTAGTATAAGGTTAGTAGTATTTGCTTACTTTATAATTTGTATTAATTTTTTATTTACTCTCATTATATTGTAAAAATGAACTAACAAATGTAAACTAAAATATTAAAAAAAAAAAAAAAAAAGCAAGAAGTTTTACTTGAACTTTGTTTTAGGTTTTTACTATGAACTTCGTATTCTAAAGTTATGCAAAACTTAAAAGCAGGGGTGTGGAGTCGTAAAAAAAAGTAACGACTCCGAACCCAGTTGTTGAAATTTTTTGAGTACAACTCCGACACCAACTTCAAAGCAAAATTTTTGAATAATTCTTTGAGTTCTTTAAAAAATATTACGCGATAAGTTAAATTTTTTTTTTGCCAAATTTATGAAACGTTCTTTGAGGTTTAGTATGAACATAAGGTTAATTGAATGTTTTGTATATGCATGCGCAATACCGTTTTACTATTGAAGTCGGAGTCGCAATTTAGTTTGGCAACCCCGACTCCGCTAAAAATGTCGCAACTCCGCTACTCCAACTCCACAGCCCTGCTTAAAAGTATTTTTTTTATTTACTTAAAATTTCAAATGAACTGTGTAAAAACCTTAATACATTGATAATGGGATCACCCTAAATTTATTTATCAAAGAGTTTAAATTCTTTGTTAAATACAACTTATAAATGATTTAGAATGAAAGAGGTGCATGTGTAAAAAAGGTGGAGAGGGATGGAAGAGTTGCTGATTTGAATAATTTAATTAGGATCGCAGAGCAAAAAAATGTTTTGCTTCTGATTTTTTAAATGTTCACAAAGAGGAGTAAAAACTATAATTAAAAGACAAAGGAGTGTAAAAATTATAATTAATTAATGTTGCAAGTTACCCCAGGAGGTTTTGTAAAATAGTTAAAACGTTCAACTAATTTATACCACATAACGCGTTAAAATAAATTATGTCATTTATCGCGTCGAACTATTTTTACCAAAAGCGTAAACTATTTTGATATTATCAATTTATACTACACATATTACTTCGAATATTCATGTTGTTGATTCGTGATCATGTTGGATCCATGATCTAATATGATCACGTGATTGGATATTAGATTATGTAGTACAAAAAAAAAACATGAAATAAAAATGTAATAGCAAACAATTTATTTTTCTATCTATATATATGGTTTTAAACATTGTTAAATATATTGAAGTATGTATGACCTCGAATGTTTTTTTTAGCAATAAAAGCTTTCTTCTTTCTACTAGGAGTAGAAGGTACTCTGTGTACGAAATTGAAATAGCTTTTCTCCAACAGACCATGAGGACGCACCATTTAGTTAAAGTGAAATTTAAAATTAAAGCCTTCACCGAATCCGTTATGAAATCCGCTAAAAGGATTATGCCCACCACCTTGTTGAGCTTCAGGATCTAAAGGAT
Organism: Hydra vulgaris; assembly: GCF_022113875.1. Taxonomy (NCBI): domain Eukaryota; kingdom Metazoa; phylum Cnidaria; class Hydrozoa; order Anthoathecata; family Hydridae; genus Hydra; species Hydra vulgaris. The sequence goes on along the minus strand of NC_061159.1, from coordinate 42,787,092 downwards.
CCTCACCTTGGTCATACTTTGCACGTTTCTCTAAACAAATAAAAATTAGCACTTTTTAATTTCTGTACTGGCACATTTATGAAGTAAAATTCGTAATATCAAAATGAAACAAACTAGTATATTAAATAAAATAAAACCTGGATCAGATAACACTTCTTTAGCATGAGCCAAGTCAATAAATTTTTTTGATGCTTTTTCTTTGTCAGGACCGTCATATTTATCTGGATGCCACTTAGATGCTAATTTTCGGAATTTTCTAAGAATTTCTGCTTTACTTGCGGATCTGTATTTGGAAGAAAACGCATTATACAGATAACTCAAATAGTAAACACTTAAATATCTTTAGGATATAAAAAAGTCTATTAAACAACATTTTATAATGCATAATAATAATATAAATTAGGATGTATCGAAAAACAATATTCATTTTGAATTTCCGATTGTAATGAAGGGGAAAAGTTGCATAAATAGTAATTGTGCCGAATCTTTTTCAAAACTTTTGATAACTTGTTGGCGCCGGGGGTTGGTTTATAAAACAGGTTTTCTGCCATTTGTTACAAAATAAAAATAACAAATTCTATGTATATACTAGATATGAAATAGAGTTTAAATATTACACAATAAATCTTACAAAGTTAGAAATATTTACTACTTTTTAATGAAAAATTTTAATGTCTATAGTTTCGGCTTGATGGCTGCTTTTTTTTCTCGAAAAAATACTGTTTCATGAGTTCTTGCCAAACAAGCTCCGCACTCCATAATATACAACAGCGCTCCAAATAGTTTTTCAAAGCTTCCCGATCAAATGTAATTTTTTAACAAAAACAGGTTATTTTCCCTTGAATTTTTCGAAATTTACCTAAAAATAGCCGATCATTGATCGTTGATCGACCGTTATTTCGAGCGCTGATACAATCAATGTTTTAATATGAGTGAAAAAGTTACTCTATGTTTAAACTAGCTATAGGTTTAATTATCTGATTCATTTGTCTTCGTCTGAAACTGTCTTTTTGTGTTGAATAAAAATCTCTACTAGCCTAACCGCAAAACTTGATCTGAAGTCTCGTTTAAAAATTTGATTCATCTATTTAATTATGATAATTATACTATTTAACTATGATAAAATAATTTATTATGATAAATATACTTGATTATTGCAACATGATTATGGTAAATGTTGCACATATGAATGGAGAACCTTAGAACTTTGTTTTTTTCTTAGACCTTCCTTTCAATATTTATTGTAACGCCAATACCCTTACATGTGAGCAAGTATATAATATCATAACAAAAAGCATGTTGGATCAATAATAGTTGTTATGTCACAACTAGCATACTTATACAAATTAATATCTATAAAAATAAAAATAACACAAATGTCATGTGGTGCATGATGGATTACATCTTATATTAAACCATATTTGGCAGTAAACCTCAATAACGAACTCAACTATATCTTTCAGCTTGTGTTATGGCTTGCTACAACCAACATAAATATTCCGATGACCCACATGGCATAATTATGTTTTCCAGGATTTCAATTAGGCAAACTGGATGGACAATAACCTTTAGATAATGCTGTTAAAATATCAAAAATGTATTTTTTGGTAAAAACTAAGAGATTTTTTTTGGTCAAATCTAAGAGATTTTTTTTGGTCAATACTAAGAGATTTTTTTGGTCAAAAGAGATTTTTTTTGCCAATGTGACACTGACAAGAACCTTATTAACTATTAACAAGTTATCCTAAAATTTAATTTTTTTTCTGATTGGTTCAGACGAATCATTAGGTCCTGACGAAGGTCCATTGAGTTTTTGAATTAGATGCCAGAGAGGTAGTTTATTAGCATGTATTTGACAGATAACTTAAGAGACAGGTCTTTTTAGTTTTAATTTTAATAAAGAACCAAACAGAAATTCGGAATTGACAACAGTTTCGTCACAACCAATGGCAATTAATTTGGATATATCAATGTTGTTTTGAATGCGCTTATACTTGTCTTAATGCTGTGTCCACGTCCTGATGCAGTCACTACATGCACCAGATATTTTGATCCTGGTTTATGTACTAAAACTACATGTTCTTTAGTAGTTTTTTGTATATTTTTCTCTTTGTTAGTATCAATAACTAATGATGTATCTTTTCTTTCATCAAAATACAAACCTTCTAACATTAGTATATTTGTGTGGTCTAAATATTGCATTTGAAGTCTGTTTTTCTTTCATTTTCTATGAATCTATGGTCTTCTTTTGAAATTCTGTTTACATCTTCCATCACTAAATATGCCGTAAATGTATCAACTCTGTTTCAAACACTTACTCTGGAACAGGCCTGTGCTAAAGAAAGCAACAATGAATTTTGATCAGTTTTATCTTTTTTATTCCTTTTTTGTTTGCGGTCTTCAGCTGTATCTAAATAATTAGCATCTGAGCCTAAGTCTAAGCCAGTATTCCAAAGTAAATAGTATCATCAGAGTCAGTATGTGAAGATATAGAACAAAAACTTGAATTCTAAAAGTTGCTTAATGATATTGATTGAGCCTCAATGCCTGTAATAATTAAAGAGAGTTTTAAAGATAAATAATATTGCTGAAAATTTTGGTAAATAATATTGCTAAAGGTTTTGGCAAATAATACTGCTAAAAGTTTTGGTAAATAATACTGGAAGTGATGTATCTGGTAACAAATTCATTAAAAAAATGTTTAAAAAATGTAAAAAAAAAATTACAACTATTATTTAATTATAGTTCCATTTAAATAAATAAATAATAAATAGTTAACTTTAAATAAATAACTCATTTAGACCTGTTAACACTTATTCAGACCTGTTAATAACTTACATAATGTAATGTTAATAATCACTGCTGTAACAATTGGTCACAGAATGTTTGGTATATAACACTTTTATTAGGGGTGTATTGGAATGGAAATTTTAAATTCCGGCCAGAACCAGATTTACTGGAATTGTCAATAAATTGGCCGGAATGATAATTATATTGATGTTATTTTTTACCTTAAGTTTCAAGTAAAAGCATACACTTCAATTTCAAGATAAAAAAGGTGCAGACTTTCACCTTAATCTTATGGTAAAGACTTAAGATATAAGTGAAAACCTGTACCTCACCATTGCGGCTTCATAGTATATACTTATAACCTATAGTATATATAACCTATATCATTAAGTTGATTCTTGTTTCATTTAAATATAGTGCTATTTTTATAATTTTATGTATTGAAAGTTTCAACCTGCATAATATTTATATTTAAAATAATTTATTTTTTATTTTTCTATTTAGGTTAAAATTGAAATATTTACTGTAATAGGCATCCTATATTTTTTAACTATTCAAAACTTAAGAATATTTAAAATGAGACTATTCTCAGAGGCAGGTAACATTTTCGATGAAAAAAAAAACAATTTGTTGCCCAAACCTTACATAATTGATTATTCTAAATAAAATTACATTGTGTTCGCTTAGAAATTTGTATTTTTTACCTAGGTTTACCTATAATTCTTCATTGCCCTGTAGGACAATGATTTTTTGATTTAATTAACACAGTCATTAACTGTGTCATGTCTTAAAAAATAAAGGTAAAAAATAAATTCTGGCATTCCAGCATCTAGGTCTTATATTATCATCTAGGTCAGAAATATTTTCAGCCAGAACCGGAATGAGCTAAAAGCAAACTTTTATTCCAACTTTTTTTTATTTAATGTGAGATGAAGCAACAGGTTCAATAACAATTAAAATTAATTTATTTTAAATAAAAATTGGAATCTGATATTTATGCTACATTTATTTTTTCATAAAAACCCAGACCTCCAACCCAGCCCTCTAGCAGCAACTAAAGACATTACAAATCTAGTATATGCAAAGAATTTGTTATTTTTATTTTGTAAAAAAGTGCAGAAATATTTTTTTATAAAAAAAACAACCTCCTGTGGCCTACTAAAGACATCAAAATAAAAATAAAAATTTGGCACAATTACTATTAATACCATTTTGAAAATTTTTCACTCTACTGCAATTTTAAATTCATTTTTTGATACACTCATATACATACATGGCATTACTATGTATATATATTACTATGTGTATATATATATAGTAATATATATATACACATAGTATATAATGTATATTAATAATAAATATTAACTATTAATAAAGATTTATATAATAGTTAAATAACCTAATAAATTAACTATTAATTAATATTTGTTATTAATCACAATAATAGTAGTAAATAAAAATTGTATTTACATTCATTTAAAAATAATATCAATAAAAATAATTATAAAAGATAAGATTAACAATTTTAGAAATACAAATACCTGCTAACGCCTAATATTTTGTAGTAATCTCTTTTTTTAGATTGTTTAATAAGTTTGTTTACTCTATCTATTCCTTCTTTTGCCTTAACAAAAAAAAAAAAAAAACTTAATTTTTGCTACATAAAACAATACAAAATTAAAAAAAAACAAAAAAAAAATAATAAAGTTAATAATTGCTCTGAGAAAAGACCATTTGTTCACAATGGTTAACATAAACACATTAGCATGGAACAATGAAGTTCAAAACAAAGCAATATAAAGTAAATTTCAAATTTTATCTTTCCAAAGTTATTTTTCTACATTTGTATTATATATATATATATATATATATATATATATATATATATATATATATATATATATATATATATATATATATATATATATATATATATATATATATATATATATATATATATATACATATAAAACATAGCCTCAAAAAAATTCCAAAACTGTAAACAAACATTATCAGATTTTATAAAAGGTAGAAGATGCTTTTAACACTCCCCCTTGTAGAGTTTTGCATTTATTTCAAGTTACAAATGATTTGCAATTTTTGCCACAAATTGCTCGTCAAATCATACATTTTCTGACAAACTTTCCAGCTTTGTATATTTATCAGGGATGCTGAGTCCAGAGTCGGAGTCCATGGAATCCGTATTTTAGCCCAGAGTCCGGAGTCTTGGGAGACCATAAAAATTTTAGGATTCTGGGACTCCTTTTTTTTTTAAATAGATATTAATGTGTCACAAAACACTGTAGAAAAGCATTTGACCGGAAAGCTCAACTCCTTCCTTACAATTTTCGTTCATTTGGTCAGATTGAGAATCTGTTCGAATGTTACGCCTTGTTAAGAGGTGTTACCAAGCTCGCATTTTACATGCAAAAAGGCCATATGCCTACGCGTTCAGCAGTTTTACGTTAAGTAAAAACTTTTATTCTTTAGAATATTTAAATGATATTTTGATAACGTTTATGAGATGTTTATTCAGAAAATATGTTGTAAGTAAAAGCATTTAACCGCAATTGTGATCTAATATATTTTTTGTTAAAGAAACAGTTTGTTTAACAAATTTTTTATTTGCTAAAATTAGATTTAAAAAAATAAAGTGTTTTAAGTTTAAAACTTTCATCATAATAAATGTTAAGTTTTATATTTCTTAAGTTTATAAACTACTATTTGGAAATAATGTTGATTTTATATGTAATGATTTTTGTTTATTTATTTTTTAAAACATTTAATTTATTATTTTATCCTATTAAGAAAGTATTTGTGATTAACTGTTTATTAAAGTATTTCCTCATCATCAAGTTCGATACTCAGGGACGATTTCACGGGTTGTATGAGAAAGGGGTTGTTCCCCCCTCCCCTAAAAAGAGAGGAAGTTAGCATTAAACTTACACTTAAATATTTTTTATAAGACATTTGTCACTTTTGAAGGATTCATCCTCCTCATTTTATTCATAAAATCGCTGCTGGCTAGACCTGCAGATGATGATATGTTTGAGAATTTAGTTGTTTGATTTTTTTTGAATATTTACCAAATTTAGAAATATTTTAGTGTTAATGTTTTTATGCATAAGTTTTTTCGTTATTTTTCGTTAAGAAAATGAGAATTTTTTTATTTTAATAACGCCTAGAGAAAAATCACAATGAAAATGATATGATTTAAATACGAAAAGCTATCAAATTTCACTAACAAATTAATTATATGCAATAAAAAAATCAAGTTTGTCTGTGAGTTTGAGCTATGAAGTCAAGCTAACAATCTAGACAATTGAAAATTGTCATATCATCTAGGTCATCTAGAAGTAATATCATCTAGGTCAGAAAGAAGCCAAAAAAAGCTTATAAAAATACCTCAACAAATAAATACAAATTATTTTGCACAACAATTCTTTTAATGGAAAAACTACTAATGTCATCGATTCATAACTAGTCAATCTAACAGCTTTCCTAACTAGTTTTTCATGGGTTCTTTTACAAATAATTAATTTTGCAAAGCATATATAACAAAAAGAAAATACTTTACACTTACTTTACATTTTATAATTTTATGATCATGTGGTTTCAAATAATAAGAGAAATTGAGTGCGACATCAGAAAAATCTGTGACATGACAAAAATGTGTGACAAATCAAATAAAAATCTTTAGAGTTATATTGTTCTTATTAATTCTTACTATCCAGCAAAAGCGGGACAAATTAACTTTTGGATTTAAGCAGCCGTGGCGCAGTGGTAGCGCACTTTCCTACAAAATAATGGAATCTGTGGTTCAAACCCTCTATTGGTTTTGTGACATTGGTTAGGAGGAGTGAATTTCCTGTTAATTGCTTTTCCAAGGTGCTCTATTATAAGAGTGTAAGGATTTCTTAGGGTACCTAAAATAAACATATATATAATTCATAAGAGAAAATATTATTGGTACCTCTCATTTTTTCGGAATTTTGCCATAAAGGTTCCAAATAATAAAAACCCCATACTTAAATAAAGAAAAAAATTATTCTGGAGTCCGGAGTCCATAATTTTTGAGCTCAGAGTCCCAAAAAAATGATGGAACTTCGCATCATTGATATTTATATATATTCCTGACAGTTCTATGCTCAATGCCAGCATAAATAAAATTTGACATAAGATTCATCATGAAGAATTAAGAAGCTATCAAACTTTGTCAGAATGTTATTGCACAGTTTTCTTGCTTGCATTTTGATACATTTTTGCTGCTTTTTGGTACGCTTTGGATATCTTTTGTGTTAGATATTATCTAGGCATAAGAGTGAATACCGCAAAAATTCTTGACTTTTTGCACAAAAGAAAAAAAAGCATTGTACTTATTTGCTCTTTCATAGTCAGATATAAATGTATGAACAAACAATTTCCAAGGCTAACATTTTATTTTCAAACCCCTTTTTTCTTCAAGATCCTGACCTGTAATTGATGGATTGATTCCTTGTAGCATTTAAGAACTCAAGAAACAGTTGACTGACTTTAGCTAATTTAGAAATTAATCTAGATAATGATCTATTAGTTATCTATTTAAGTAAATGCGCAAAATTCTTTTATGGTTTAAAATTCTTTTATGGTTGATTTGTTTATTTGACATCAATACACAATATTAATAATCTTTCAGGAAAATATTTGTTCATTTTTTTGTGACAAAACTAAGCTTTGTTTATATTTTAAAAATTTACTTTTAAGTATCATTTTTTGTTTAAAGAATTTAAAGAACCCAATGTTAAATCAATTTTTTTATGGCTATGTTTTATGTAAAACATAATTTAATAATTAAACAAATTAGAAAAAAATTAATATAAATTATAAATAATTAATATAAAAATAAATAAGTTATTTAGACAATATATATATACCAACATTTTAAATAAAATAAAATAAGATGAAAACTACACCATCATTTTTATCACTCATAACTGCTTGAACTGAGATTATTTATGATCTCATGCTTGAACTGAGATTATTTATGATCATGCTTGAACTGAGATTATTTATGATCATGCTTGAACTGAGATAATTTATGATCTCATGCTTGAACTGAGATTATTTATGATCATGCTTGAACTGAGATTATTTATGATCATGCTTGAACTGAGATAATTTATGATCTCATGCTTGAACTGAGATTATTTATGATCATGCTTGAACTGAGATTATTTATGATCATGCTTGAACTGAGATAATTTATGATCTCATGCTTGAACTGAGATTATTTATGATCATGCTTGAACTGAGATAATTTATGATCTCATGCTTGAACTGAGATTATTTATGAACATGCTTGAACTGAGATTATTTATGATCATGCTTGAACTGAGATAATTTATGATCTCATGCTTGAACTGAGATTATTTATGATCATGCTTGAACTGAGATTATTTATGATCATGATTATTAGTATATTTATATAATAATTTGATAATAATTTATTATTAGTATATTTATAAAACTTCATAAAATTGCTTACTCTATTTAGATCATTGTTAATTTCTTTTGCACTTTGAAAATCTTTTAAGGCTAAAAAATATCAAAAATATTTTCATATACTATAAATTGTAAAAATAATATAAAAATGGTAAAAAAAAAAGTTGGTTAAATAACTTATATTGTGTATTATATAGAATCCAAAGCTTTAGAGAATAGTTATTGTCCCTCTGATGTCATGTTTGTTGTCATGATGTCATGCTGTCATTCTGATGTCATGTTTGTTGTTTCATTAAAATCACATGCATGACATTCTTCAACATTCTTTGAGTAAATTGAAATGCAAATGGCACAAATAACGATGCCACTCCAGCACTGCTTGATTAATTTTATTTAAACAGACTCATAAAATATTCAAAACTTAAAATATAATCCTAATATCCTTGGCAATGTAATATAAACAAATTACTTGTTACTAACTTACTGTAATATGTGAAATTTTTAACACTTATGCACCAATGGTGTAGGTATAAAGCTGAAGCAACTGACTTCAGTTCTATACCAAGACAGCAGATGGGAAATTAATTAAGGCAAAAGCCAAAATTCTAATATAAACAATTTGACATAACTTATGCAACAAATAATTTAAATATATAGCTATTATTACACAAATATGTAGATATCTATTGTTTAAACTTATTTATAGCTATTTTTACTTGTAACTTTTGCGGTAGTGGTGTAGTGGTAGAGCGCTTGCCTAATAATCATGAAGTTCTGAGTTTGATCCCCACCACACCCATGGTAGTATCACGCTCAACTTGTTTCTCTGCGCAGTGGCCTTTGTCAAGGCTTGTTTTTTGGAGTTATAGAGTTGAGAGAGAGTTGTAACCACAACTAAAGTAGCCTCCTCAATTGACAATTTTGACTTTCTCATACTTGGGAAGGTGAATTCAAATGAAAAAAAAAACTATATATATATATATATATATATATATATATATATATATATATATATATATATATATATATTTATATATATATATATATACAAATATTTATATATATATATATATATATATATATATATATATATATATATATATATATATATATATATATATATATATGTATATATATATATATATATATATATATATATATATATATATATATATATATATGTATATATATACATATATATATATATATATATATATATATATATATATATATATATATATATATATATATATATATATATATATATATATATATATATATATATATATATACTAAATTAATTACCCTCATCAAGTTTGTCCTCTAATAAATAAGCTTCTGCTCTGTCACACATTGCATTAGCATTCTGTGGTTCAATTTCTAATGTTTCAGTGCAAACTCGAAAAGCTTCCTTTGAGTTTTTAATCTAATTTAAACAAACAAATTTAAAATTAATGTATGTTTTAAACTTTTAAAACTATTCTTAAAAATTGTTTTATAAGTCATTTACTTAAATTTCATAGATAAAATGTGACATAAATTGTGAGATTTTAATTAACATGAGATACAATGTGAGATTTCAATTAATGTGAGATTTGATGCAAGATTTCAATTAACATGAGATTTCAATTAACCTGAGATTTCAATTAACGTTAGATATAAATGTTAAAGTATATGAAAATGTAAATTTTTTAAAGGAATTTTTTCCAATGATAATTTAAAAAAATAATAAAAAATCAATTATATAAAACCAAAGAAAAACATAAAAAAGTCTTTTAAACTACAATACATAATTTTAAATTCCTACAAACTTTTATGGTTCATAGGATTGTTTAAATTTTTAAAATTAAAGAAAAAATTAAAAATATTTCAACCTTAACATATGAATGGCACATTTTTTCTTTGGCACTAACAACAAACTTATTATTTGAGCTCTCCATTTTAAGGGCTGCATTTAACTTTAACAATGCGTCGTCATAACTAAAAAACAATGTTTTTTTTATCAATTTGAAACAAATCATAATTTTTTATATAGTTATTTTTTATTATTTATTAACTATTTTTTCTTACACAATAGAGCTATTAAGACATAAGCAGTATTTTTTATATGAACACAAGATGATATATAAAAATTGTTTTATTAATAATTTTTCTATAGCAACAATATAAATAAATGATGAATTGTATCAAATTTCCTAATCGCTCTACCAGTAGTTTACTTATAAACTTAGACAGACTATGTATTTTAAAGGCTGAAGAATGCTGAGCAATCAACTTTTAGTTTTGACTTTTTGTTTTGAATAATAATATAACAATAGTAAGTTTATGAAAAAAAAATCTTACTTTCCTTCATCCATATATTTTTGGGCGTCTTGAAAGAACTTGACTAGTTTTTTAACTTTCTGAAAATAAAAATTTGATGTATCATTACTAACCTATTGACAACATTTGTTTACAAACAAGAAAAACTTAGATTTCAATATAGCTAATATTGATAATCATTTTATTTAATTATCTGTTATAATTATCAAAATATAATTATAACAACCTTATAATGCTGGTGACATTTTTTGTGGTCTTGGTCAAGTTTAAGACATTCTCTGCTTTCTCTGAAAAACAAAACTTATGTAAATTTATATTTCAAAAATAATATAACAAATATTATAACATTACAAAATTTGAATCGGTGAATGTTAAAAGGGCAGAAGTCCAATAATGAAAACTTTTGGGAAACTAAAATAAACTGCATTTTCCATGGTAGTAAATTTATATTAATGGTTCAGTAATATTTTTTTTGAAGGTGAAAAACATTATTCTCTTCAAAAACAAAATTATTAAACCATTAAAAAAATTTACTATGGGGACAATGCAATTTTTTTTAGTTACATGAAAGTTTTTATAATTGGACTTCCGCCCTTTTAACATTCACAGATTCATTTATTAACAATACAAGCAATATTTACAAAGTAAATATTGTTTGTATCATGATTAAATAATATTTATATTACGAAAAAAATATTTACATTATAAAAAACAATATTTATTATAACAAAAAATATTTACTAAGTAAATATTGTGTGTATGATGAGTAAACTTATTAAAAAAAATAATACAAAGTATTAAATAATTACTTTAAAGAATCTTCGCCTTCCCCGAGTATGTAATAGAGTTCTGCAACTTTCAGATGGCCTTCTGTATCATCACTTTTTAATTTTGTTGTAATTCTGAATAATAAAGAATTTTTTTTGTTAAAAATTTTGAATGTCTTATTGTTAAATTATTAAATCACGACTTTCATTAAATTCTTCTAATCAAAACTTTAAAGAAAACATTATAGTCTTTTTTAAACAAATGTCTAATCAAGCCAAACTGCAAACCAAATTCTATAATATCTATAACTCTTCCATAATGCTGTAACTCAGAACCAGGTTTCATTACATCTATAACTCTTCCATAATGACATTTAAATAAGAAAATAGCATTATGGAAACTACCTAAGTTTTGAAAACATGGATGTTAAACAAAGAAAACATGGATGTTAAACATAAAGAAAACATGGATTTTAAACATAAAGAAAAAAAATGCTTAAGGAGATTTTATCTATCTAATAGATTAAATTTATTATTTATATAATTTCTATAAATTAAATATAAATGTATTAATAAAATGTATATAATTATATTTTCATTTTTTTGTTTTGTTTTGGTTTTTTTGGCATTTTCACTTCTGACAAGACTACAAGCAACCACTATTAGAGTTGGAAAATACTGGAAGAGAAAAGATGAAGTTTATAGAGCAAGATAACAATTAACATACAACTTAAAAGAATGTTTAAATAACAAAAACTTATGCTTAAATATAGTAAATTATATAATAATTAAAACTATTTGAAAATATATTTTAATTTTAAATGTTCATGTGTAGTTAAAAAATACTCTCATTACGAACATATTTGTTTGCAAAAAAATTTTGTGTTTTTTATTTAAATGTTATTCTTTTAAAATATATGCTTTTTTTTAATAAACCTATAATATTTATTGTTATAACATTATATAATTTATATAACATCATAAAAATATATGATATATAAATAATTTCATATTCTGATTAATGCATGACCAAAACTTATGGCTTGTTTGCAAGAAATGTAAAACAAAATAATAAACCATTTACATATAGAGCAAAATGTTAATAACTTTTGCTTCCATGTAACAACATCATGAAACTTATTTGGTTTAAAAATTTTTTACTTTATCTAAATAAAACTATGTAAAAATTTGCTACAAGTTGTCAAAAATGTCATTTAAACTTATTAAAAACAATAATAAAAAAGGAAACATAGTTAATGGTTAAAAAAAAATAGGAGAAAGTAGAGTAAAAAGGATTTAAAGGAATAAGTAAAAAAAAAATTTTAAATTTTATTAAAAAAAGAAACATACCGATAATCTTGAATAGCTTTTAAGTAATCTCCTATTTGTTCATAACTTTTCGCTCGCATTTCTCTTAAATGAACATCCCAAGGGCATACCTAAATCAAAAAAATATTTTTTTTTCTTGTAAATACTAATTAAATGAAAGCAAAGCAAATGAAAAAAAAGTTTAAATAATTATTTTCTATAAAATGTATTAACTACTTTAATTTTTATGTGTATCCTTAGTAACATACTCAGTCAACAATTTTCTAAAAAAAAAGTATTTTTCTTTTTTTTTGTTTATTTATTTGCAATAATTAAAAAATACCTCAATAGGATTTTCGAGATGACTTATAACCATATACCAATGGTGGTGTTCAAACATTTCCTCTGCCGTCTTTACTTTTTCATGAACTGGACCAATAATAGATAGCTGTCAAGTTAATGTGATATTTTAAAAATTATCAATCAAAAAAATTAATTAAACCACCATATACTTAAACATAGTGTAAAATTTGAGACTTACACCCTAAGTAAAAAAAAATTGAGCAGTAAAATTTAAAACTTACACCCTGAGTAGCCTCTGCATTAGAAGAATCTTGTCTACTCTAAAAAAAAAGCCATTTTAATAAATTTTAATTTTTAAAATAATTATATAGCATTTGGATATTGTAGCTGCAGCTACAATATCCAAAACTTTTCTGCAACAAATTCTTAATGGTAGTAGTGGACTTATTTTCATTATACTCTAATATACTCTAGATGATACATTAGTTTTAATAGTAAGTAAGTAAAACAGGAACTTCTGCCAATATAACTTGTTTTTTTTTTTTTTTTACCATACTAAACTTATTAAATATTTGCTAATTATATATGCTCATAAGAATGAATAGTAAAAGTGATAATCAGGAAAAATTAAACAAACAACTCTAAAGATACCTTCATTTATACAAGATATTTTTGAAACTTGAGTTTTTCAGCCTTTTTTAGTAAAAAATTTACTTACCACATGAAGATAGTCAGCTTTAGCTTCTTCAAACTTTCCATGTTTCAATAGAATGCTTGCTCTTTGTAAGCGAGCCTTAAGATTTATAAATAAAAAATATATATTTATATATATTTATATATATTTAAAATATATATACTTTTAATCTGGAAATAAAATCAAAATCAAATCAAAATCCTTTAAATCAATTGTCTTGATTTTACAAAAACCATTTATCAAAAATAGACTTAAATATAAAAAACACATTTAAGGAAAAACTTTTAATTGAAAAAATGAAGCTTGTTGATAGTCACTGTGGACCAGAGAGCTTATTAGGCTTGATGAAGTGTCGCCTGGGAATTTTTTTTACTGATAAAGTATTGCTTTCATTAAACTAACATGGTTTAATCATATTTAAAATTAGTTTCATTTGCTATGAGTAAAAACCCACTCCTCGAATTAAAAAAATGAGGAGGTTGTTAATTTTACATAGCCACAGCTCCTGGATATCAAAGTATTTTTTAATGAAATTTGAAAACTATTAATTAGTAATTTTTTTTTCTTCATTTAACTAAGGTGGGCCTGTGTGGTCAAAAATTTTGGGTTCTATTTATCCCCTTGAAAAAAAGTTTGCTCCAATCTCACGATTTTTTATATAACAACTTTATTTAACAATATAGTGAAATATAACATTTTTACTAAATATAATTTCAATATAAAACTAAGTATTATAATCTTTAATTCCAAAATCAATAACAGCAATCTCCATAATTTTTTTAATCTCCATAATCTTTTCAATCTCCATAATCTTTTCAATCTCCATAATCTTTTCAATCTCCATAATCTTTTCAATCTCCATAATCTTTTCAATCTCCATAATCTTTTCAATCTCCATAATCTTTTCAATCTCCATAATCTTTTCAATCTCCATAATCTTTATGATCTATGCTGCATTTATATCGTTGCCATGTAGGGTTAAACTTTGCATGAATCGCTTCACCACACTTTTCTGCACACTTTGACAAGCCGCATCCTGAATGCTTTACAAATGTAAAAACATGGCAACATATAATATTGATTTTCCATGTAACTGTTAATGTCTATTAACATTGTTTAAAGATGCTTTTCTACACCTACAAGAAACAGCTTCTTTGCTATCCAAGCAAAGAAGCTGTTTCTTGTAGGTGTAGAAAAGCATCTTTAAACAATGTTATTTTGTGTCAGAATAGAGATTTTTTCCAAAACAAGCTTTTTTACAGATTTAAAAGTTCTTAAGCTTCGGACTACAGGAAGTAGATATGGTACTTTAAGTTGCACTTCAAGTTGAAGTGAATCAAGTAATTTTAAAATTTTATTTGCATTTTTACCATTCCATCTAACTCCATGATGTCCTTTTTCAATTTTGTGTTTTTTTCAATTTTGTTTCAATTTTGTGTTTTTTTAACCACAGCTTAAAACCATCCCACTCAGTTAAAAGAAACCCTGCTACCTTAGCCACTGCTTCAATAAAAATGTAGCTCAGGCAAAGAAACTAAATTTTCTAGCAAAGTATTTTTATCCATGTTCAGATATACTAGGCGTTTATTCACAATATTATCAAATTCCTTTAATGGAAAATGGATCTATTTTTGATGTATGGTGGTGGTTAATGGATCTATTTTTAACATATGCTTCATAACAAAAATCAAGATGGCCAATAGTTCTAAGAGTTCCAATATCAAGTGTACATTTGCAACTACACCACAAGCAAGCTTTTTGCCTGCGTGTGATGAAAGACCAAATAATTATTTATTTAACATTAGCACATTTAAGATCAAAAGCAAAACAATGGTTTAAATTTTCAAGATTAAGTTTCTTAAGCACTAATCTAAGGTTTTCCTTTTTTTCAGTAATACCTTCAACAATGGCTAAAATAAAAACTTTTTGAACTCCGCTATTTTGAAATTTATTTTTAGATTCTTCTTTTTCCTTAAAAACATTACCAACAATTTTTAGGAAGCCTCCTCCGCCATCTAAAGAAACTCTTACAAAACCTACACATGTATTTATACCTCTTTCTTTAATAATATACAGGATTAAATCAGAGGGATTTTTAATATAAACTAAACCTCTTATGATTTTTATTCATTCTGGTTAGAAACAAACTCCAGTTCCTCTACACTATAAAAACAACAAACTCCAGTTCCTCTACACTATAAAAACAACAAACTCCAGTTCCTCTACACTATAAAAACAACAAACTCCAGTTCCTCTACACTATAAAAACAACAAACTCCACTTCATCTACACTATAAAATTCATCAAGTTGTACTTCAAGATAATCTAGTTTTTGAACTATATTTCCTTTCACAGAGTCTCTTTCATTTAATCCGGTTCTAAATGGAGAGCGAAGTTTTATTGTTGCATTGTCAGAAAGTTCAAGGGAGACTTGTAATTCCACGACTGTTTGAAGAGAAAGTTGTTTGCTACATCTGTTACTTTTTTAAATTGGGATCCAGTCACCATATCTAATGGGTGATAGATAGATGTTTCTGGTGTTTTTAGTTTAAAAACTGTCCATTTTTCTATACCTTTGCTCTCCATCTTTTTTTTAATTACAGTACTGGCTATTTGTTCTGCATATTCTCCTAATTGCAAACAGTGGCCAATCAAAGTTGTCTAAAGCAGCAGTGTACACTGATGACAAATGCCTCATCCAGTAACAAGAAAACAAATGCTTCATACATTTTCAGACACTTTCGGTTCAGTAAATTTTGGAACACTGATACCCAAACATGGATCTGAAGATCGCCTTTAGTTGGCCCAATCAATCTGAAGCATTTCAGCTTACTTTGTAACAATTTGTTTCAGCTATGTTATATATCTAAATATATATTGCATGTAATCATTTGTTGTATTTACTGTCACCAATAAGCAGATATAATGGACAATTGTTATAGTTTATAATAATGTTTAAATGTATAATACTTCAATGTTATGTAAAAAAAGTTTAAATTTTTTTACATAACATTGAAATATTATACATTTAAAAATAAAGACTTTATGTTTAAATATATATTATTTTAATGTTGTTTAAAAAGGCTTAAATTTGTTCTATATGTGTGGCACTTTGTTATTTATACTTTACTGTAGTATTAGTGCAAAACAATTTGATTTAAACATAAAGTATTAGTATATAAAATACCTTGGCAACTTGAACTCCCCATAATTCACTAGAAATATGGCTACTTTTAATAAGGTATAAATTTTGTTTACAATTACCACATATGACATTTGGAAAAGTCATATTTTATCATAACCATCATACATGTAGAGTTTGATCATATCTTGTATTCAGGTGGTGACTTCTGATAGTGACTTAGATTTAGTGTTTTTTTTAAACCCAACACACTGCACAAACTGAATCACATAAGAAACTGTTTCCAGACATAATATATTTGGTTTTTTTACTTATTGAATATTATAATATTAGGCAAAGAGTAATATCTACTTTAAGAATATTGAGCATCTGATATTTATATTAGAGCAAATTAATGCTTTTTATTGCATAAAATTAAATGGTGTTTTATACAAGTAATTTAACTTGCATTGCAATTTTAAAAGTCTATTGCTCAATGTGTTTGAATACACATAGAAAGACTGCAATAATGCAACCAAATAAAACAAAAACCATGGGTCACAGAAGGGGTGGGATGTTTATCAGCAGGCTTGGATGAGCGCCACGAAATGTCTCAACAAATGAAAGCATTTTTTGTGTGACAAAGAGTGCAGCAATGCAAAGACTTAATTGAGAATGGTGTGTGCCGATACCACCAGTACAGAATATATATATATATATATATATATATATATATATATATATATATATATATATATATATATATATATATATATATCAATCAGGGGCTATTCTAGACTGTTTTTAACAGCGTTGACCATACTTGGACTCCAATTTGGGCACTACCCAAATTAAAATTTGAGGACCTTTTTTTTATCGCTTTTTTATGTTTTTACGGCAAATATTGTTTTTTTTTGCGAAAAAAACACTGATTTTCTGCTAAAGTCCGCCAAAACGAGGAGGTACTGCTCTCCAAATTTTTTTCCTAGAATAGGCCCTGTATATATATATATATATATATATATATATATATATATATATATATATATATATATATATATATATATAATATCTATGCTATAGTAGATATATCTATATATATACATATATATATATATATATATATATATATATATATATATATATATATATATATATATATATATATATATATATATGTATACCTAACACTAAAGTTTAAAAAGTTTTTTTATATAAAAACTTAACTACTCAGATAAATAGGAATGCATATTTAAATTTTAAAAAAAATCATAAAATAAAATATACACTCAAAAAATCTGCTCTCAATTCAAGTGTTTTGTCCAAATCAGGAAGGGCTGATTTTGATCTTCCCAAAGCCAAAAGAACTGCTGCACGCTTAAAGTATGTCATATAATTTTTTGGATCACCCTCTAAAAAAAAGTATTATTTTTTAACATTTTAAAATATATACATATACAATACCCATTACTTTTTAGTCTCATTTTTATGACATAGCATAAAATATTTTTTCAAAAAGATGTATATTAAAACTTATCTTAAAAAAACTAAAAACCAATTACAAATAAAATTTTTATACCAATAGCTGAATGGTAATGAGATAAAGCTTCTGTTAATTGACCAGCTGCTAACATTTTTTTTCCCATTTCAAGATGGTGATCAACACTTGCTGACGTATCACCATCAACACCTAATAAAATCAAATTTAATATAATATTCAATTTTGACTAAAAAATTTAAAAGAAAGAGAATAGAACAGACAGACAATACTCCCTTTATAAATACTTACTTTTCTAATATAGAGTAAATTATAATTAAATGAGTGATTTTGAGATATTAGATTTTTATCCAAAAAAAACTTTTTTTATTGAGAATTGATGCAATTATGAATTGTCGCTAATTATTAATTAAAATAGAAAACCTTCTGGGAATTGTTAATTTTGCTGCTTTAATTATTTCACTATTTATTAAAGTTTCTGATTCGCTTTACAAATTTAATGTTATTTAAAAAAATATATATCATAAATTTTTTTTTTTTTTTTTCAAAATTCTTTGTAAAAAAAAACAAAAAAAACATAATCAAATCAAACGATAAACAAATAACTGTTTATATTTTATATTTTAATTTAAATATAAAGATAGATTTTTTTTATCCAAAGAAAAGTTAAAAGAACTATAATAATCTTTATAATAAACTAATCTGGTCTAAATATTCAGAAATATGATTAATGCAAAGCAGTTAAAAGACACTTTAGATGCTCTGGAGAGGAAACTTAAAAATGAGTATGAATTAAAAATCGATAATGCTGTAGCAGATTTGAATGAAACAATACAAACATTAGAAAAAACTAAAAAACTAAAGTTTAACTAAAAATTCATTATATAATATAAAAATATAATATAAAAAGTTATTTAACTAAAAAGAATGAAGATTTAAACAACATACTACTACATTTAATACTACTACTTAAGTATAAATTTGATGAGTTCATCAATTATATTTCCAGATCTAAACAAGTTATATTTCTGTGCAAAACTTAATGGTTAGTAATGTCAACTAATAATATTCCAGGTCATAATTTGTTTAGAAAAGATTGTCAATTTAGTAGAAGTGATAGAGCATGTATTTAGTAGAGGTGATAGTGCATGTATTGAGGCACAAAAGAATATTAGATCTTATGAAATAAATGAAAAATATCCGATAAATAAAAATATTGAGAATATATATATCTAGAGTGGAGTTAATTAGAGGGGAAGTTATCACCTAGGGCAAGTTATTACCTAGAGTGGAGCTATCACCCTACAGCGGCATGGTCTGAAACAATATTTTCTTTCAGATTTAGCTGAGCAGATGTATTATGTGATGATGCTTTAATATTTATGATTTCTTTTACATCTTTCCAAGTAGTTTTTATGTTGTTCAAGTTGCTATAGAAACAAGTTATGCAATTTTTAATGAGCTGCTAATTTTATTACTATAAAATTTAAATTTTGCGAAGAGTTAATTTTTAATATTAATATTTTTACATCTTGCAAATTTTTTGTAGGGTTTGTTTTTCATGGAAATAGATTTAAGTGAACTTTTAGAGATCTGGGGCTTAGATTTGAGTTGATTTGATATTTGGTTAAAGTTTTAAAGTAGGTATAAATTTGTATAGATGGGTTAAAAATGTAAGAGCATAGATATTAAAGTAATAAGAAAAAGGATTCACTATATTGTAGTAGATTTTGATTAAAATCACTTATTAAAAAGATCATATTCTGCTTTTCACTTAGTTCCTCAAGCAGTGGAGTTGAAGTGAACTTGTTTTTTGGGGTTTCATAATTTAATCAACAAAAACAGGCGTTTGTGGGGCTTAGTCACTATAAGTATGATATTATAAATGCTGATAACATTGCACAGGTTGTGTATTATAGAAGTAATACCATGTTGAAGTCAGAGATTATATTAAGTTCTTTTAAAATATTTTTTGAATAAATTGGAGATTCAAGAGAATCTGAGGATGTCATCAGTGAACTCTTGCATGATAATGTTAACAAAAACTCAATATTAGTAAAACTCAATTATTAATAAAATGTTTTTAGATAAATAGTTGAAGAACTCTGAGGAGTCTTAAACAAAGAGATTATAAGTGAGTGAACCTATTTGGTTGTACTTAACATGAATCCATGTTTTTATCTATTACATTTTTTAATTGAAAATTTCAGGGCATTTTAATTTCTTTTACATGATAAACAGAATCTTATAATGTGTAGAGTTTTATTATGCATAAACACAGAGGCTATTGAAACAACTTGAGTGAATAATGGATAAATTGAGTAAGTTTAATTAGAGAGTGGATATAAAGCAAAGTGGATTTACATAAGAAACCAAAAGCAATTATAACACAATAAAGATAATTTATATTAAATATAAGAAAGATGGTATTAAAATCACTAACAAGCACAAACAATATGGACACAATATTTTAGGGGAAAAGTTAAAATAAAATGAATAAAAGAATAAATAAATACAAATGTATAGATAATAAATAATGCTTAAATAATAAACAAACATAATTGTAATTATATTTTTAAAAATGGTTAAATTAAAATTTAACATAATAAATTTAATAATAAATAAAATCATAAACAAGACATTATATTTTTAACTTATAAAAGCTACTTCTAATAATATAACAAAATTTACTGCTAATCAGTTTAGTATTCAGATGTATTATGGTATTCAATATAATTTTAGTTAAAATATAGAACACTTTATATTTTACAAGGAATAGTAAAATGAATGTATAAATGAAGTAAAAAAATCATTTCCTATAATAATTTATGAATAAGTAGAACAAATAGAAGTTTCTTATTAGAGTATTACCTTTAAAACCATTCGTATCAAAAGTCATAAAAAGGACAGAGAGACATGAAAAAATTCTATAACAACTTGATTTTTCGGTCCACATTACTAAAATATTTCTTAACAACTTAATTAATAAAGTTTTCCCAAAATAATTTACATATAATTTTTATACAACAGCATGTAATGCATTTAAAGATGCTTGTGGTGTTCAAAACATGGCAAAAAGTGTAACTTTGTTTTGGTTAATAAGTAGACCAATTAAAAAGTTTAAAAACTGCTAACTCAGCAAAAAAGTTTTTACGAAAAATTGCAATTTTTCGTGGTTTATGCTGATTGGACAAATCATTTATGAGAATTAATTCACTCAATATTATTCAGTGTTATACAATATGAATACATACTTATTTATTTATATTGATATACATATATATGTAAATAAATATATATATATATATATATATATATATATATATATATGGGCCGACAACACCAGGGGGGAGGCATGGGGCACGTGCCCCCCTCCTTTTTTTTTTTGGAGGAACTTTTTTTTTTTTTCAAGAAAAGATATTTTTAAGAAATTTTTTTTAAGATATAGAGGACCATTTTTACAAATTGATGATTGTACCCCCCCTCCCACTTCAAAACCCGTGTCGTCGGTCCTGTATGTGTATACATTTTTAAATAATTCAAATAAAAAAATTTCAGTATTAAATCAAATTTTTCAGCGTTTCTTGGTGACATGACCTTTTTGTAAACTTTCTGTATTCTTATTTCTTTATGCATTTAATTCCTTTTTTTATATTATTTTGAAGTAGTATAAAAAACAAAAAAATTGCAAACAAAATGAATGAAGAACTAAAAACACGGAAACTCGAAGAAGACAATAAAGTCTTGTCACTGAGAACCGCTAATATATTTTGTGTTTGGTTTAATACTGAACACTATTTGAATTATTTAAAATGTATAAATTTGAAATAGAAAGAAAACTTTCTTTAGTTGGTTTATTTACGGTGGTTGAAGCATGTAGTAATCAAATTAATGATGTGAATTATGGTCAAAGTTATATGAATAAATATTATGCTTCGTGTTGCTACCGTTTTATTTTATAAATAGAATTTTTATTGAAATCGAAATTGATGGTCTAGTAATCTATATTCAACAGTTGTATTTTCTTTTTAATACTTTAATTTTATTTAATTAGTCGTTTTAATAACTATTATCATGTAAAACATAGATCCTAATTGATATGAGTTTTTTAAAAATCTTTTTTCTTCTGTACTTCGTATAAAGACATTGTACAATGCAAGTCATTTAAGGCAATCAGGTTACTTATGAATATGCACATTTACATAAATACATATACATATATGCATAAATCTAGGCCCGAACTTTTTAATAGCTCTTTTTACTTTATTAATAATAATCAGATCCATATTAAAAACTTAATTTTAATGTATAAAACTTATGCTAGTATTAAGTCTTTTGAAAGATTTATCTTTATATTGATTGGCTGGTTTATAAACATTTTTCGTTAGAAATTCTATTTATTTGAAAAATTGGCTAAATCTAAATAGTTTTTTAACTGTTTTTTTTTTAATATTACTGACACGGTACAGTATGTAATTTAATATTACTGACACGGTACAGTATGTATTTTAATATTACCGACACGGTACAGTATGTATTTTAACTTAAGCTTGGTCTTCAACAGTTGAATAAATGTTGTAAAACATCTGTATACAACAATTGTTGTAGAAATTGATTTCTTTAAATTGAAGTCTAGAATTTTCTATAATATTTTTTGTGAGTCCAATATGTTTTTTTCTGTGTCTAATATAGCAAAAAACCTCTTCCTATTGATATATTATGACATTGCTTATGTAAATAACATTTGACATAAACATTTTCTACTAAGCGGACATAAATTAATTTGTCAACAATAACAGTCAAGACCTTAATCTCTATAAGATTCTTGAGTGCTTAATCCTAATTCTTTTCTAATAGTTCATAACGAAAAAAGATTTGGGTCAAAATTGAATCTTCAATTATCAAATTAGTCTTTATGACTAAATGTGGCTGTTCATACGCTAAATCAACAATATCTTTGGATATAAGAACTTCGTATAGCAAAATATAACATGAAATTTAAATAATCAAAAAAAAAAATTAATTGTATAAAACGTTTGTGCTTTTCTGTATTTTTCTTATTTAAAGGGGTTTTTCCACCTCTCTCTCTCTTTCTCTCTCTCTCTCTCTTTATATGTATATATATATATATATATATATATATATATATATATATATATATATATATATATATATATATATATATATATATATATATATATATATATATATATATATATATATATATAATGGCCATGGTTACTAACTTTGTTCCAAATTATGCTTGTCTCACAATCGGGTATTTAGACAAAACAAGACTTTTTCCTAAAATTTTACCTTAGTACTTCTATATAAAAAAAGTCAATGACATACAACAATTTTATTATAGATATACTGATTTATTGATGATGGTTTCATAATCTCACCAAAACATTTGGACATCATTAAGTTCAAAATTTTTTTAACCAAGTTAGTTAATTCAAATACTTGTTCAACAGACCTGGGCAAAGATTTTAATAAAGATGGTAACACTTATAATAATATTAATTTCTTATAATTAATTCAAATACTTGTTCAACAGACCTGGGCAAAGATTTTAATAAAGATGGTAACACTTATAATAATATTAATATCAGTCATTCTTAAAAAGAGAAATAAAATAAAAACTGGCATATATTATCATGTATTATAAAGAAAACTATACTCATAATTACTTAAATTAAAACAGCCATTGTTCATATCACATAAAAAAGGAAATTCCTTATATTCTCGCAATAAGAATAATTGTTTTTAACTCTGATTGCGATAAA
The DNA here is from genome assembly GCF_022113875.1 of Hydra vulgaris. Taxonomy (NCBI): domain Eukaryota; kingdom Metazoa; phylum Cnidaria; class Hydrozoa; order Anthoathecata; family Hydridae; genus Hydra; species Hydra vulgaris. Next base: position 42,763,016 of record NC_061159.1, on the reverse strand, counting down.
GAGAAAACAAACCTAAAAACATGTCTAAAAAAATGTTATTATTCTAGTAATGTTATTAAAAAAGTATTTCACAATGCAAAATTCCAAGGATCAGCTTATCCCCAAAACCAATTTAAGAAAATATTTTCTCTAATTACAAATTTTTACAGCAATCTGAATTTTCAACTTTTTCTCAACCTTTTTTCAACCTTTTTTCAGCCTTTTGTCAACCTTTTGTCAACCTTTTATCAACCTTTTGTCATCCTTTTGTAAATTATCAACCTTTTATTACTGATACAAAACCGCTTACTAAATCTTAAAATAAAAGAGTAAAGGAAGGAAATCCAGCCAGTAATTGCATTTAAACAACCACCCAATTTACTAAAAACACTTACTTCTGCAAAAAACCTATTAACCAATAAAGAAGCTAGGTTATTTAAATGTAAAGATAATCATTTTAAAATATGCAAGTTTATTTTCAAGATGTCAAAACCTTTACAACATCAAATGATATTATATGGAACTTAAAAAAACATAATACTTGTAATAGTGAAAATGTAATATACTATTTAAAATGCTTATCATTTAACTAGAAAGCTACATACACTGGAAAAACAAAAACTTAATACTTGATGTCACACAAATGGACATATTTCAAGTTGTAGAAATGGACAATCACACATAGGTTTGATAGTCATCTATACAATTTTCAATATAAAAATAATTCTATTAAAGAACCTTTTTTTCAGCTTTTTTTATTTCTAGAGCTCAAAAATTAAAAAAAATTTAATATTATATGAAAAGCTTTTACACAACCAAAAACATGATAGATTTAGCTGACATTTCCTGTTTAAATTATGACCAATAGATTACCATAGCAACTATCAGCTTCAATAAATAGATTACCATAGTAACTATCAGCTTCAATAAATAATTAGCATTTCTTGTTTTAAAAAACTATATTTTTTTAATATGAATACAATTGTAACGCTACTGATGATTTTTTGAAAGGTTTCTAGTGCTAAAAATATTAAACTTTTTTATAATTTATCTCATTGTACCGTGTAATTTTTGTAAATATTTTATTCGTAGAATAAGTGAAAAAACTTTTACTTAATTTATACTCGTTATAAAAATATTTCAAATTATATTATATATTTCAGCTTTTATCTACTTTTTTAAAGTCAGTATTTATTTATTATTCTGTATTTATTATTTATACAGAACTGTGGCTATGCTCCCCGACATACTCAATTGGGAGGGCAGCAGTTTTAGGGGGCCCATTTGTAAATTTATGAGCCTTTCTGAAAATTAAAGGGACTTTTTTTTTAGTAATACCTAGTGTAAAAGTTTTTAGATTTTAGGGCCCTAATGCCAGGTTTTTTGGAGGGGACCTCCAACCCTGTTATGAAAGCAATGTTTTCTTTTTGGCTTAAAAGTTGTTATTCTGGTTTTTATTTTTCTATTTGAAGACACTTACATTATGAACTATGTTTTATCTGCAACTAGTGTGTCAAGCAATATAAAACAAACTCTGTTATCATTAAGTTGTATAAAGGAAAGATGTTAAGGTTTTTACTTTTTTTAGTTTTTTATAGTTGTTGTTTTATGTGATGTTTTGCTTCCGCAGTTTTTTTACCATTTTATTCTTTTATCTAATGTTGCTTTTATGTTTAACAATAAGGTAACTAATCTGAAAGTGTTATTAATGAACCCACATTATAAGTAAATAATTACAAATTTCCTGATTTGTGTGGTAGAAATATAATATGTTTTGTAATATCTTCCCTTAAATATGAGGAAATATATATGAAATAATATGAATGATAGGAAAATATTATTATATGAAATATAATAATATTTAATATATGAAATATATATGAAAATATGATATAAAAGAGGAAGCGCACTCTCCTCCATATTTAAATAAAACGCCCTCCTCCATATTTAAATTTTTATTGTTTGTTTAGCAGGTGTACTAATATCTGTAGCATGTGTTTTTTTTTTTAATTATCTTATAGTTTTATTTTCTCGACGTTTTTTAAAAAATTTTAAACAAATGCGAAAAACAACACCTTTATTTATAGTTTGTTTTATAATTTCATTTCACTATCACTGTCAATAACCTCTATATTTTAGTTTTGTTTTCATTGTACCTATTTGTGTAGTGTGATTTTTTAGTTTATTTAGACATCTTTTTATTACAAACTGTAGGATTCGCAAATGTTTCTTTGATTCATAGCTTTGATTTATACCCTTCTTACAAAAGTCCAAAAAATAAAAATCTCAGTCCCAAATGCCCAAAAACTTATACAAATTATACAAAAACGATTGTAATGGATTTTTCAAAGTTAAACAACAAAAATATTCCAAATTTTTTTACGTTCATATGAATGACGAAAAGATTCTTTTAAAAAAAATTACTGTGATAGGAGAATGGAAACAAAAAACCTTTAAGTCTAAGCCCCCCTGCTCCAAACGTGAGAGCAACAAGTTGTTGAAATATTTTTTGTACTATTTTCAACTCGATAAGTCTAGATGAAAATATTACAAAAATTCATCGAGAAATTTTAAATTTCATAGTAAAATATTTTAGTGTTCAAAAATTATGGCCATATAAAGTTTACAAATACTTTTATGATTATTCTGAAAAAAATTGAATCACAATTTATATTAATAGCAAAATAAAAAAATAAAAAATTAATTAACTTTATTTGCTAAGATTTATCGACTCTCCGAGAAATTTTAAAATTGCAACGCAAATCAAACCTATACAAAACATTTGTATGTTTACACTTATGTCAAATAATGAATATCTTGAAAAATTCGTTTTGTGACACTTTGTTGAATGCTTTGGCAAATTCGGTAAAGATTATGTGAACCAGGTGTAATTGGAGAATAAACGTCCGAGTGGAAATTAGTGACAAGTAGCGTCACACAAGGATCAGTTCTTACGTCACTGCTGTTTGTGTTCTGCATCAATGACTTACTAGACTGCATTTATAGTCATAACAAGTTATACGCTGATGATAGCAACATCACATGAGTTATCAGTGTCAATTAATTTTCCTCTGATTTTGAAAACTTGCAAGCCAACATTGACAGCGTTGTAAATTAGTTGCACGACTGCCTTGTGAATTTTAACGTCGAAAAGTGCAACGTAACAAGTTAATTATCGCAAAAACTAATTAAAAATGCCATAGCTGACATTGAAGGTAACGGACACAATCTTATTTCAGCATTTATTGAGTAAGACCTTGGAGAACGAATATCTAACAACCTCAAAATTAAAGTACAAGTAGAAGCAGAAGCTTGGATAAGCAATCAAATGCTTGGTTATCTCAAGAAATCATTTTGGTGTCGGAGCTCTCCAGTTTTGAAAAGAAATCTGTACCAACTGTACATTAAGTACCGCATATTTTTGTGCTTTGAGTTTTGTGTGCAAACCTGGTCATCCCTTCTCAAAAATTGCTTTTCTCAAACGTGTCCAACAATGCGCAATATCGTTAATTAAATATTTTAGTTAAAATGTAACACTAAAAATACTTGGCTCAAATACACTTATAGGACGCAATTCAGCTACAATCTTTCTCATCAAACTCATATAGTTTAAGAAAAAATGGTTTGTTTAAAATCTCATCTAATCAAAGGTTATACAGAACGTCAGCACATTTTTACAAATCGTACTTCAAACTCTTGAAATATACAAGCGCTGGATGTAAACTATACACATATAACTCTTTTAAAAAGTATGTTTGTGACGTTACTTTGGCTGCAGCAATGTCAATCGTCAGCATATTAAAGCCTGATGTTGCTTTCCATCATTAATATTAAACTTTTAAAACAATAATTTTTATTGTTTATTGTAATAAATAAATAAAAATTTAGGTTGATTTTTTATCAGCAGCAGTCCTTTAGATAGAAGATCATGCTTTGTAGGCTTCTCAATTTTTTTCCAAAAGTTCCCGAACATAAGCTTGAAGTGAATATATTTATCAATGCGCTTTGTCATTTCATAAAACAAATTCAATTTAAAACTATGGTTGTGAAAACTGTTTATTTAAGATTCTTATCTAGTTAAAGGATCAAGAACTGGTAAAAATTGCATCTTAATAGTTGAAGGAGTCTTCATTTTTTCCTTCTAAAAAATCTTTCGGTTTTCTTAACCAAATATACTCAATAGGGCTATAGCCTGTTTTTCAATCTATATTCATTCTGAGTTAAATTTTTTAACGCTATGCTAACCAGAGGCTATTATACGAATAAAATTAGGAGAGGGTGAACCTTTTTAATAAGTATCAATTGATGTCTTTAAACTTTTTTTGGAAGAAAAAAAAAAGGTTCTCAAAACTAAAATTTATCCGACTGAATTGTGTCAAATACCCGACTAGGCGACTAAGTTCTTAGAAAAACCGATTATTACTTGAAAGTCACCTTCTTTGGGGTGGGGGGGGGATGGGAATAAAACACTCCCCACATACCCGTGTAAAATCGCCTCTGATGCCAACCCCTGTTGTAGAAAGTGAACGACCTTTAAGTAAAGCAAAATTGGTTTAACACGTTCCCTGCCACCTACGAGTATACTCGTAATTGGCAGCGAACGTGTTAAAAAAATAATTTTAGGGCCACTCTAGAATAGGATCGTCTATCGAACAAACAAGTTGAAAATGAATACAATTCTGGATAGAACTCTGCGGACATAATAATAATAAGAATAGTTTTTGCTAAGAAAAAACCAAGAAAAGATTATTTTCAATAATATTTTCAATGAATCTATTTATTAATCCTAACCAGTGAATGTTAAATGTGTTGCATAAGTGTTATTTTATCTAAATGTGGTTCATGAAAATATGGATTTAAAAAAACGTTATTAGAAATAAAAAGACAGCGATTAACTAGTATAATTCTAAACGCTTTTAATTTAAATACATGCGCCAAATTCCCATAGGAGGGTAAAACCATAGGTGGGTGAAAAAATGTTCCCTAATAAAGTAAATTTTAAATTTTGTAATGAATTTTAATAGAAATTTTTTTAAAAAAGGTTATATCTTTTTTATCTTGAAAATAGTAGGGGAAGTTTGTGTAACTAGTAAACGAGATATGGGTTCGTCTACCTAGAGCCGGATTTTTTTAATGCCCAAATTCAAAGCCCCAGACTTGTCTGAAAATGGTGAAACTGATATGACAACATATCTATGCTATTTACTTTGTATAAATGATAATGGTATAATGACTTGATAATAATAAGTAATAACCCTTGATACAAAAAGCTTTTTTTATTTGTATCTTGGGCCGCTAGCAATTGTATCTGGAGTCGTTCTCTGAAAATTAAGCACATAATTTAATAAGAATTTATTTAATCTTAGTTTGTTTTCAATAGTTTTATCTAGTGTTACATAATTGCAACACTTAAATATATAACAAAATTGACTAACAGTTCTGAGCAAAATTGACCAAAAAATCTACGCGTAAAATAGTAATCCTAAAACAAACAAACAAACGAACAAAAAAACAAAAACTTGCTGTAGCAATGCTCTTTGAGAATCAAAATAAAAATTTTTATAACATTACCTGACAGAGAAACTACCCTTACCTTTTTACCCTTGAACTTTATAATTTTTAAATAATGTGGGGTGGCCCTGGGAACAAGCTGGTACTAGGTACTAGAAACAAAAATGAACAGAACAAAGGTTAAATTTTATAAAGCTTATGAAGAAAATACTACATCATTTAACTCTGATATATCTTACAAAACAAAAAACGCTGAGTTTGTTTTGATTTTGACTAGTACTGCCTCGCTTTGAAAAATCTTTGTTCTTTGTCGGAGATATTTATTTAAGGTCTACTTCGATCTAGTTTTAGACAATTAAGACATGCGACCCGATTATTCAGAGTAATATAGTTCCCAGGCTTCAATCACTGTAATTTTTTGTAAAACATTTTACACCAGTATCAGTATTAAGGACAGGCGAAGTCGACTTTTAAGACTCGAATTTAAATGAAAGACGAGTTTAGATCATATGCGAATACCGAATTTAACTGAAAGACTAATTTAAGCCGTAATGTAGCCCGAATTCAATTGAAAGACGAATTTAGACTTCTATACCAAATTTAATTGAAAGCCGAATTTGGATTTTAAAAAAAAAATTAATTAAAAAAGAAATTTTTAAAGAACTTTTATGAGTTTGAAATATAAAACATCTAATATACTTTATAATTCTTTTTCTTTATAAATTGAAAAAAACTTTATAGCTTTCGAATTTAACTGAAAGTTAAATGAAATTTTGAAATTGTTACCAAATTTAACTGAAAGCCAAATTTCTATTTCAACTCCGGCACCTAAGTCGAAACCGAAGTCAAATTCGACTTTCAGTAAACTTCGTAATCCGAATTTTAACGAATATTCGCCGATCCGTTTGGGACGCTGAGAGGGAGAGGTAAAATGGGCATACGTGTCTCGGGCGCCATGATAATATGAATGCCAGAAGACGGAAGACAAAAAAAATCATAATGAGATTTTTTTTTTTTTTTTTTGAATAATGGGAACCAAAATAAAAATTTTGAACTTTAACGACTTCCTATGAAGTGTTAAAGTCTCAACGCAAGTTAAATGTCACGCTTACCCCAAAAAAAGGAAAGTCTTTTAACTACAAGCTACAAGTCTTTTAACTACAACTACAACTGAAAAAAATGTTAAAAACTATTTCAAAATGAAAAATAGAAACTTTTGACAACAATATTTCAATGAAATAATCAAAGTTATAAAATGAAACAAAAGATAGATAACCAAGAAGTTATTAATCCACAAAAATTGCGTTGTGTTTTATTATAAATAATGAAATATAACTAAATATTTATTACTAATTATTTAATATCAACAAAAGCACAACAGAAACAATCAAAATTAAAAAGTTAAAGAAATGTAGTAAAAAAGTTCAAGAAATGTGGTACAGATGTAGTACTTTATCTATTAACTTTTTATGTATAAGTTTTATTTTAATTAACTTTTTATGTATAAGTTTTTTTAATGTAATAAATAAATAAAAATTGTTTTTGTTTTTGTTTTTGTAGTCCCGATCTTACGTTACAAGCTTTCGGACACTTGAAGTTTAGCTCAGGTTGTTGCAAAAAAACAAAGTGCAAAATGACCACGGAAAATTAGGGGGGGTGGTCCAAAATTCCATATTTCTTGTTTAACCGGTTATTCTTAATTAATTTTCTGAGAAAAGTTTAAAAAACAATTCAGCTTTTGCTAATTTTTTATGGTTGACCTTCTACTTCTATTTTAAAAATTTAAAGATATAAAAAATAGTCTTTGCAAAAGTTTCTTTGCGTATAAAGTTACGCAACTTTTCTTTTAAATTCTATTCAAATTTTGATTATTTTTAATTGTTACGTTTTAGAAAAACAAAGTTAAATCTGAAGTCTTTTTTTAAAAAAACGTTTTATTTAAGTAAAACGACAGATTGCTTCAAAAAAAAAGTTTTATCTGAAGTCTCTTTCTAAACAAAACGTTTTAAGTAATCAAAAAGACGGATTGCTTCAAAATATCTTAATTTCTTTTTTTTTATTTATTTTTAATTTTTATTCAAGCTATCAAGAAGGCTATTCAAGATTTCATTTTTTTTTTTTCACTTTTCTTTAATGAAGTCAAGAATAAATCTTCTTTTAAAATGCCAGTCAGTAGAAGTTCAGTTAATTTCTAAAGGTTTAACAATTCTAAAGATAAACAGGCTAAAGGAACATCGCTACCTATAAAAGGCTTTTTAAAAAAATAACCAGGATGATCAAATTTTGAAATTTTCTGCTTTACTCTAAAACGCAGTGAATAGCTAGTTAAAAAAAAATTCTAGAAGCAGTTAACAAGTATACCTCAAAGAGGTCGAATGATTGTATCATTCTTGCTAGAGTATTTTGGCGAAAGTTAGCCTCTGGACTTCAAAAAAGAGAAAAATATTATGTGTTTGGTTGATTGTGGAATATGATTAGAATTAACTTTCTAATTAAGTTGTTGCAGTTGGAAAGCTTTGGAAAAAAATCATTTAATTTCATTAGTAGATATATACTTAATTATTTAAACCATATAAAAAATGAAGGTTCCCACAGTTTAAAAATATTTAGGAGAATTATTGCCCAGTTATTTGTCCAAAAAGTTAAAACTATGGAACATAGTTGAAACCAGCTACAAATACAAATAGATAACAATGGAAGAGTAGCAAACTTTACATCGGGTGTGCACGATGAGTTCTGTTTTAGTTTGATTAAAGTTACAAGGCAACTTCATTTAGCTGTGAACTAGACATTATTGAAGTAGATAAAGATATGTTAAAATGAAAAAAAAGTTCGAAAAATGAGGTTCTTTATTTTAGGGATACAATATAGGTCATTGTCGCGGAGGTCTATTCTGTTTAAATACATGATTATTGATATAAAAATACAAACCTCCATCTTATGTCTACCAAAGAACACGCTCATAACCTAGATGTTCTATAAAGAAAGTTCACGCAGCAATCTCTATCACACATGATGACTTTTATAGTTATTTTCCATTTTCAATAGTAAATAACAAACTGTATGAATTATTTTCATATATAATGCTTAGTTTTTTCTGTTACTTATAAATGATAAGGTATATTATTGATAAATTAAACAGAAAAAGGTTTCTAGTTTTCTACTTTTCTTATATTTAATGATAATAATAATTTTATCTACTTTTAACAATGCCTTTTTTTGTCAATATATTCACTTTTATTAAAATTGAAGTAGAAGGCTAAATAAAAAAAATGAAAAAAAAAATGATTATGATTTTCAGAATCAGCATGAAAAACTAAATAAGAAAAATTAAAAAATTTAAAAAAAGACGATTATGGACCCCCTCTACTTTAAAGCCGTAGCTTTAGCTTCAACTAAAATATTGATTCATGATGATCCATTACCCACTGATCCATGATCCATTGATCCATGATCCAAATGACTTGCCTTGGTGAAACAGAATTTTTTTCAAAGTAACTTATGATAGCAAAATTGCAATGAACCTAGATGTGCCTTTTTTTTTGAAATATAAATGTAAAGTAACATTACTAAAAATAAAAACACAACCATTATTTTGTATAATTGTTCATGCTTTTGATTTAAAATTAGGCGTGTTTATAGAGGTGCGTAATTACTTCTTTACCCCGGGCGTCAAAAAAGCTCTCGGCGTCCCTGCCTCCAAGGAGTCCTTTCGGTCTTATCAAAGAGCACCTCATTATAATGTACAGTACCTTGCACATTATAAATCTATAACCTGTCTGTTTAACTCACTGTTTTTTTAGAAAATCGTCGACAAAATATTTTTTAAATTTAGATTGGCAAGCATCATAATTTTAAAAATGCAAATCTGTTTCTGGCTGGGATTTTTTTTTTCAAATGAATTATTTCCGCTGCGGTGTGGACCTTAAATTCTAACGGATTCAGTATAGCGCGATACTTCTATTACAGTTCACATGGTCTCTGGTTGAATGCTTCAAAGGTTGAAAAAAACCCTCTTATGCTTAAACAATAGTAAGATTTCTTTAGTTAGAAGAGTGAGAGTATGACAACAAAATAATATGTGTTAATAAAAAAACCGAGTGGCTAATATCAGCAAACTTTTGTATATATCGAGAAAAATAAACACCCCAATTTTTTTTTCATTGCAATGAGTAAATTGAGATCTGGAAAAAGAAAATCAGAAAAGCAAGATTTTGACGAAACAATTAAAAAATGTAAAGATTCAAAAATAAAAATATGTAACAGTTCAAAAATAAATGTAAACTTAAAGGAAGAAAATATAGAAAACATACAACGAAATCAGGATGGTAAGTACCTACATGAAACCTACATATTTATTTAGTAACATAATGCTTGTTAAGAAATCTTTTACACGAAGTAAAATTATTGCATTTTAATTAATATTATTATATCTTATTTAAACTTGCTATATATTATTTAAACTTAATAAGCTTGATACATTGCCCTTAAATAAGAGTTTTATTTTTAAAAAATTTAAAATATCTAATCCTTCTTTTGCTCTTCGAAGTTCTCAGTTAGGGTTAACTGAGCACCTTTTCAATGTCATTTGCTGTTGGCCGATTACAATGATACATGTCTGACAAAATTTCATTAAAGATTCAATTTTTTAAATAGGATTTCTCAACCTTAACCATTTATTTACCAAGGTATGGTTGTTAACACTATTGGCATTTATTTTAACATCTGTTTTTTAGAATTAAAAACATTAAAACCCTTTTAAAAAGTTTTACTCTTGCCATGGAAATAAATTCGGGACTAATAAGTCCTGGCGGGTATTTCCGGCTTCAACATTTTTAAAAGGTCAAATTAAAATACAATTAAATTGTTCTATAAAAAATTATGAATAAATTAGATTATAACAACACAATTAAAAACAAAATATTTTCCTGGTTAATACATGATACAAAATGCTCATATTTTAGGTGTTTTTTTTTTGTTTGTTTTTTTTTTTTGCAATGAATTACAATTCATGATACTCAGCAAAACAATTTCTCTTATCAATCAAGCATAAGTTTTTCTTGTGCACATACCTCGCAACAACCACGCTTACTGTCAAATTTTGGCCGTTGAAGGCCTAAGTTTTCATTTCTAATTGCTGAGGATACAGAAAAAGTCAATGACTTTTTTTTTTTTTTGATGGGCCTTGCTGGGTTGAGGATATCAATGGTCGTCCTACGTTTGAAGGGTGCCCACGAGTGATCAAAGATTGCACTACCATTCTTCGAAACAAAAGATTTTTTATTTTGGCTCCGGTAATTTTATTGGATGCAATAAATGGGTTACATAATGCTCTTTCAATTAAAATAAAAAAGATTCGATGCCACCATTTTTTGGACTTCTGTGATAACCCATATGAAGAAATTCATTGTCAAAATAAGAAAAAAAGTAATCAATAGGATTTTGACAATCAGAAAAATGGTTTTTGACCAGACCTTCGTGAGATGAAATGGAGTTTCAATTTGGTTTTTAGTCTTTTTAGTCCATTTACGATCTTGTTCAACATTATAATCCTCTTGGTCAATGCTGATGTCTTCCATGCTACTTTCTGAATCGCTGGAGATTTCTGATTCATTTTCGACAGGTTCCAGTAATTTTAGAGCATCTAGTATAAATTCATCTTTAGAATCACTTGACCCTATGTCCTCACTAAAATCACTTGGAATTTCCTCTATAATGTAGTGAGCAGCTTCTTAGGGTGTAAATAACTTTTTAAATGACATTTTTTATTGAACTAATAAAAAAGTATGAAAAAAATACAATATAATCATAAAATAACTAAAGAATAAAGATTAATATTTTTTTGTCAATTTTGAATTAGTTATACCTGATGGGACAATAAGTCCCACAACAAAATTTACAAAAATATAACATAAAAATGCAATAAAAACTCATCAAAACAATATAAGTATTTATTTACTATAATAAACAGCAACCAAAAAAATTCCCAATGCACAATCATATTAAAGGTCAAAGATATAATACTTTCAAGTCAAGAAAAAAATCTATTAGAACTGCAAGCTTTAGTAGACATATTGTAAACAAAAATATGTGTTCTTAAGCAATGACTTTAATGATATTTTTCTATATCAAGATATTAGAAGGTATATCTTTTAATTTCTATAAATAAATATCAATGACTTACATTCTTACTGAAAAATATAGCCACTAGTTTCCAGCAGGACTAATAAGTTCCGTCGGTAAATAAAGGGTTAAGATCTTCAAATAAGTCATCGAAAGCTAGATGACCATTTCGATAATGAAATTGAATTAATAATTTCTAAAATGGAGTTGACAAGTTCCATTTTACTTTCACATGCTTTTTTCTTCGATTTTTTAATGAGCCCTGTTTTCATTCCATTATTAGAAGGGCTAAATGAGCATGAAAATTAGCACTACAAATAATCTGTAAAGCATTTTTTGTTAGAGCTGCAGATAAGTAAGTTTTGCTTGAAAAATTGCATCCATTTTGTTATTTGATTCTCCTTAATAACATATATTATAATAAATATTAGTTAAAATTTTTTTTAATGTTTAAAGAAGTTTTATTTTCAAGTTTATTGAGACCAGTTTAGAAATTTTGAGTTATTTTATTATCTTTTAACCATAAACAAATAAGCACTGTATATAACAAATAATCATCTTTCCTGTTTTACATTGTATGTTATACTTTTTTTAACCATTAACAAATAGTCACTGTAATAACAAATAATGATCTTCCCTTTTCTATTCTATTGATAAGATTGATGAAAGTCACTAATTTAAATCTTTTTTAATAAGCAGTAATAAAAAATTTTTGTTTAATTTTGTAGCATTTTTTTTTTTTAGCATTTTTGAATTATGTAGCACAAAAACAATTTTAAAAGTATCATTCATCGACTCATTCATTCAAGTTTTAAATCTTTTTTCACTTAAAGTTATATAGTTGCAATTTTTGAACTTTTCAAATTTTCAAATAAAAAATAAAAAAATGTTTCACTAAAAAAAAAGTAAGCGCTTCACAAAATTATGTTTATAAAATAATAAATCATTTCAATAAAAAGCAATTTTCTAAAATAATTAAAACTAAGAAAATGGAGTTAAACAAATTTGGTCAAATGCAACATTTTTTTTACCAAATTTTTCAGAAAACTTTAAGATGCTTAAATAAATATCAGAAAAACTGTTGTTGACAATTGTTTTTCTAATGTTTTCATGATATGATACAAAATTTTACTGTGTGAAACTATTACTAAAGCTTAAAAACTGTTACTAAAACAATCAATTTTAATTTATCCATAAGCTTTTTTATCTGAATATTAAAAAAGCTTGTGAAAATGCTTATCGCCAACCATATCCATTTTAGATTGCTGAGGCATATATATATCAGGCCTGGCCAGGAATGATGTACAATCGAGCACTATTATTTACAACGCAAATGATTTTATTTTTTGACAATTCGACCACAACTATTAGATGTTTTAAACATTTTAGAAATGCTAAAAAAAAAATGCTAGCTATACTTGAACTAGAAATTAAAAAAAATAATATCAATGAAAAAAGAAAACAATACATAAAAAAATATATAAGCACTAAAATAAAATTCAAAAAATTAAACATAAAATAAAAGTTACTATTTTTTACTTTTTTAATCGCGCTTAAATTAAGTTACTTAAAAGTTTATATTTTTAAAGGATTTTTAAGTTATGCATTTACAAATTACTTCTAATAATTGTTTAATGAATAAACAAATTTTATTTTGTTGAACCGGATTTTCCAGAACTGTTGAAAAATTCCTGCCGGAACCAGATTATATTTATGTAGTTTTTTACTTTCAACATTGAAAGTGAAAGCCTGCACCTCAGCATCATCACTACTTAATATATATTTATAACCTATTTTATATATATATATATATATATATATATATATATATATATATATATATATATATATATATATACACACATACATATACATACATACATTCATACATACATACATACATACATACATACATACATACATACATACATACATACATACATATATACATACATACATACATACATACCTACATACATACATACATACATACATACATACATACATACATACATACATACATACATATATATATATATATATATATATATATATATATAACCCTTGGAATTAGGAAAAATAAGGTCTGTAATTTTTAGCAGATCTTAAATAATTTTAGGTCAACATTGCCGAATGCCGACCCTTATAACCTGGTGCTACAAGGGAGTGTTGCCTCATCGACTAACTTATAGCCTGCTTCAGTTACTTATTTAAAAATTATTGAAAATGATGTCTTTCTGTTCATAAATAGACATTTAATACTTTTTTTAATTATGATTCACTCCCAACTTAATAATGGCTGCAAGCAACCATTATTAAGTTGGGAGTTGCTAGAAAAAAAGAATAGAGTTGCAGTACAAGAAGACAGTTGACAGAAGACTTAAAAAGTTGAAGGTTGTATGAGTCAGGAAAACATGAAAATAAGAGAGAGGAAACATGAAGATATCAGAGGGTTTAGGTGTGGGGAAAAAAAATAGAAAAATAAAAGTTTTTAGAGCATGCAGGGATAGATATAATAAAAGTATGAGACTTTGATGAAAGACGAGTTCAGAGAGAATGAGTATTAGTTGATGGAACTAGAGATAATAGCTCCATGATAGTATTTGTAGAAAAGAGAAAGATATGCAACTTCACAACGATGGGTAAGAGTCTCAAGCTTAACACATAGAGCAGGTCCAACTATGTTTTTAATACGTTTTTGGACCTTGAACAAGAAATTTGTATAAAGCAAGCATGATAAAGTGTCTGACTCACTTAATGAAGTGCACCAACAAGAAGGTAAGCCATAGGACTTAGCTCTTTATAAATATCAGGTGCTTCTAATGTTTATTATGTTGCCTAAGGTTAGTTCTTCTATTTCAGGATTCTTTCTTTTTTCTTGATAAGCAGTTTACGAACAGTATTTTAATTTTTTCCTTAGCAGTTTATGAACAGTATTTTAATTTATAGGCAACTATTCACAATTTCTATTAGTTTTTTGTGCACTTTTTATATCTAAATTTAAAATTATACACTAAATATAAGACTAAATAAAATACAATTATTATAATATAGTCAAGTCAATTATTAAAAAAGTGGTTGATATTATTATTATTTTTTTATTTTTATTTAATTCACTTCCTCAAGGCTGAGAAGGCCACTACAGACGAGGAGGCTACTTATTTGTGGTTATAACCCTCTCTCAACTCTATAACTCCGAAACATGAACCTTGATGAACAAGACCGCTGCGTGGAGAAACGAGTTGAGCAAACATTCATCCATTGAAAACAAAGACCAGCCATGGCTTGCGCCCATGATTCCATATATATCTTTTTATACAAGCAAAATTGAGGTTCCACATTAGGTTAAAAAATTTGGCGTTTTTTAGAAACATAAATATCTTTGAAATTATTTCTTGGTGTGTTATATTCTTAGGAGGCATAAATGAAATTTTTATACTTCACAAATATTAAATTAAATTATTCAACTTATTTCATTCTGAGCAATCTTGTTAGGCTTTTTTATATTTATTTTGCATCTCTTTGTGTGATATAGTAGAGAGGAAACGAGAACGAAAGACAATTGTAATTTACCTTTGAATAAATCAATTTAATAATAAAAAATATTTTTTTACATAGGTAATCGTATTTCTGTTTATCTAATTTTATATTATAATTTTTATCATTAAATTTTTTTTTGTGTGTGTAAATTTTAAATAAATTTATAGTGACTTAACAATGCTTTAAATATTTAAAACGTTTAAAAAAAAATTTAAACTTAAAAATGCTTTAAATATGATATTTAAGGGTTTAAAATGTTGTCAATAAAATTTATTTTAATCAATAGCCCTATAGCTAAGATACTCTATAGATAAGAACCCTGTTTGGCTCTCCAATTTTGGTCAAATAAAATGTTAGTTAAAAGAACTTTTGTTGCATATTGTTGCTAGAGAGATAACTAAAAAAATTCTTTTTTTTTTTTCGAAAAAAAAAAGAATATGTTCTTTATAAAATTCTCATGTATAGAAAAGCTACCATTTAAAAATCTAACATTTTCAATTTTTGTGCGGGCACGCCTGTTACCCAGTATGGATGTCTACAAGGGGTATGGATGCTGTTATGATACCTGCTACAATTCCTGGTATGGATATCTGTCGGGTATGGATACCTGGTATAGATACTGTTATGGATTTGTTCAGATTTTAGCAAATTTGTTAAGTGTTTATGTGGTTGCTTGGCGTGTTAAACAATGAAAAAAAAAGTTCTTTGCTTAGATGTGCTAAGTGTTGATGTAGTTGCTTAAATTTAAACAATTTAGTTATGTTAAACTCTAATGTAAGGATTTTCATTTCTCTGCAACATGGTAACATCAAATTTACTTTATGTTTTTTATTTATTTATGTTTCTTTTTTCTTAAATAAATTAGTAAATTTTATAAAATAAAAAACAATAATAATAGTAACTATATTGGCTGGTGCAAATGTTTAAAGTGAGTTCACTCCAAACATCTGTACCTATAGTTCCTACTACTGCCATATCAGCAGAAAACAATGAGAGAAAACACTGTTTTCCAAAGAGTAACACTGTAATTTCAAAAATGTATTTCTGAATTACTAAATTATAATTTTTTGTAGGGGAATTAATATTTCCTGATCATCCAGACTTCCTACCAAATCGATCTCCAAAAGAGGTTTTACAAGCAGGTGCCTTTGGTGGTGGATACTTCAGAAAAATAAAATCTGGTGTCACTAATGAATGGCACACTGATGCATGGAAAGAGTTTCCAGAAGATTGGTTTGACGGTTTAAAGCCTAGTTTACATGTTGCAAATCCAACATATGACAAATCAGTAAACAAATATAAAGTTAAATGTGGTTTATCTCTGGAGGAATGGGAATCATATGGTATGTTTTTCATGATATATTACTTTAGTTACCTTAATCTTTATTGTATACTTATAATGAAATGGATTTTTAATATAACAGTAACTACAAAATATGTAACATAATGACATTCAATTTGTATAAGCGCATTTATGTGGAACGCATTATATTTGATAATTTAGTAAGAAAGATTAAGTAGTGTTATGATCAGGGCTGTCCCTGAAGGGGTGTGTAGGGGGTCACTAGCCCCCCTAGTAAGTTAATTAGTCTGTAAATTTAAGCACTAGAGTGGGCAAAATTGAATTTGTAATTGGCAGCAGAGGCAATTTTATGGGTGGGACACCCCCTTCCCTCCCTATAAAGTTGCCTCCACACAAACACTCCTTCCTCACCCCTCACCTTAAAGAAGGTGATTTTAAAGTTATAGTCGCTTTTTGACATATTTAGTCAGCTAGTCAGAATTTAACACAATTCAGGGTAAATTTTAGTTTTAAAGATTTTTTTTTTAGGAGCCAGTCGGTACTTTTTAAGGATTCACACCACTCCCCCTTCCTCCCTCATTTTATTCGTAGAATCGCCTCTGGCAGTCGGCAAATGTTAGCAAACAAAGGTATTTTTTTTTAAGATTTCAGTCAGCTAAAAAATATTTTCTTGGCTTACTCAGCAAAAAACAGATACATCTCCCCTCCTTTTAGATCTCTTCGGTATGGCCCTAGTTATTATTTTTTATATTTGTTGTAATATATATTTTATTATAATAAAGAGTTATTAGTTATATGTTTGAGATCAAGAACAAATTATACTTCTGTTCACTTGACTAAGCAAATAGTTATGTTTTTAAATGCAGTATTTTTGAGTTTTTATTTTATTCAATGACTATTATCAGTTCAAAAAAATAAGTATATAGAAAAAAAAAGTTTGCAGTTACTTCTTATTGCTTTTACACAGTTCTTATTTTAAAGTATTGTAATGTTAGCTTAATTAAATAATGATTAACTGTTTTAATAATTTTTGATTTAATATTGAATATAATTTTTTTTTATTATTATTAAATTGAATTTGTTTAAAATAAGTTCATATTTAATGTTTTCTCATCTTTAAAACATAAATAGAACTTTTCTATGTAAACTATTGTAACATAGGAAATTCTTAAATTGTTTCTTATACAATAATGATTTTAACTTGATTTTTTACAAAAATTAGTTTAAACTGCTGTTTGGACCTGTATAATATGGGTCATGGACTATTTTTATATTTATTCCATATATGGTCTCTTTACTTTAGCTCTGTTTTCAATGAGAAGTTGTTAGGTTCAATACAGCTAAATATACCTAAAAATGAAAATATACATCAAAAGTCAAAATCTTCCAATTCATCCCAGAAGCCTAAAATTTTTTAAAACATGGCAGCCCTACAGATTGGGATTAGTTTCTCAGCTCTTTTTTTTTTTTAAAAAAAAAAAGCTGATTTGTGGACACAGGCAAACGTACACTCACGCTCACGTATATATGTGTGATAAAATGTATATATAGATGTTATAAAATATTCGTATTTATTCTAGGTTGGATAAAGCGTCAAGATCCTTTCGGATGGTTTCAATGGTATTGTAGATTTTATCTTGGTCGTCGAACAGTAGACGACATACGGCAAATTGGTCGTTGGAAAAAGTTTTTAGCAAGATTTAAAGCTAACCTTGTAAATAAAATAAATCGCGCAAATACAAAGTATAACGATTATACAATCTCACCAGTTATCAGACAAGCATTGTTGCATTGGGGGTATGAAGTGACTCCTACAGATGTTGAGAATGGAAAAGTTATAAAAAAATCTGAGTTAAAAACTTCTAATTACAGTCATATTTTGCTTTGAGTTATTATTCTTGTTTTTGTTCACAAATTTATGGCTAAAGAAATAAATTAAAAAAAGAAAAGGTTCTTTATGTTGTTTTTGGTAGTTTTCTATTTATATTTTATATTTATTGTCATGGTTTAACCAAAGCATTCTTAAATTATTTTTTATTCAAAATACAAACCAATGACTAATATTAAAACATTTAATATTAAATCAAATGTTTTTTTGTCCTTCTCTTACGTATCGTTAAGTGTTTGTACATTAACCGAAACAAAGTAAATTTTTAATAATATATATAACTTATACAAAATGAAAAGATAAAAAAGGTTTGTGTGTGTGTGTACACAGGCGTATGTGTATACAAAGACGGTTTTTCAAATAAAATGAGGGGGGGGGGGGTGAATTCCTTAAAAGAATGTTCCTTTAAAAAAAAAAAGATTCTCAAAGCTAAAATTTACCCGACGGAATCGTGTCAAAATTGATTGATTGAAACAAACCGACAACCCTGCTATACATATAATCATAGTTTGACCTGATGGGTTGCATAGTTATTGGAAATAAATTTGTTTTTGTAAAAATACAATTTTATTCCAATCTAGGCAACTGGTTCTCTAAATTGGAGTACTTTGATTCCTTAAACAGATTTGGATGTTTCTTTTAAAAAAATAGAAGTAAAATCAAAGATTTTTATCTTTTAAATTTAAACAGTTCTAAACTTACAATAAGGTTAAATATTTTTTTGACATTTTTTGATAAACTCATTGGAATCCATTCAGTTGTTTATCAAAAAATGTGGTATATAAATGTGTTGTTTCCTCTAAGAATGTACCCAATAAACAATATATTGACATAATAGAGGGTGAATGGAAAAAACGTTTTGCCAATCATAAGCAATCTTTTAAAAATAAAAAGTATTCAAAAGACACCATGCTATCAAAATATATTTGGGAACTAAAAGATAAAAATATTGACGATTTTAACTGAATTGGTCCATCCTTAAAACAGTGCCTGCATACAACAATATTTCCAAAAAATGCATCGTATGTCTACAAGAAAAATTATAAATAATTACACATGTAAACCAAAAATGTTTGTTAAACAAAAAATCAGATTTGATTTCTAAACGCATGCACGAAAATAAGTTTCTCCTAAAAAAAACTATAAAAATAAGTGAGCTCAAATAATAGTTACATTAAATCTCCCCTTTTTTAAAAAAATTTTATAAAAAAAAGCATAAGCAATCATACCTAAAGAATTCTTTTTATAATAGTGTCAGCAAATTCCACAAATGTGTGAAAATTTACAGTAGTTAAAACATTTGCGACTTCCTGTAATTTCATTTTTTAGTGTAAATTGAAGTTTTATTAATTTGATCATTCATTTCTGATAAGTCTTTGTTGATGAAACAGTGTAAAATGAAAAAAAATTTTGTTAAGTGATTTTCTAGTAATTTATATATATATATATATATATATATATATATATATATATATATATATATATATATATATATATATATATATATATATATATATATATATATATATATATATATATATATATATGTATATATATATATATATATATATATATATATATATATATATATATATATATATATATATATATATATTTTATTTTACGCAAATAAAAAAACTTTTGTACTTTTATTTTTTCTTATTTAGGTACCTCAAGAAGTTCTTACGGTCTTATCACAGAGCATCGCGGATGAGCATTTAATCGCAAGTTCGCGCCTCCTTCCAAACCGATGTCTCAAAATTTCCACAGCGGTGAGGTTTGAACACAAATCCTTTGTTTCTGAGGCAAGTGCGCTTCCACTGCGCCACGACTGCATAAACAATCACAAAGCACAAGATGCACAAATATCACCCCTTCCCCCTCCAAAAATTGGGAGGAGAGTATTGAAATATTTTTGGTGATGTTTAAATACTTATAATTCTGGACCCGTTCGTCACTGAAATTCGCGGACTTATACAACAAAATAATTTTTTTCCAAATAATATACAGGGACGCACATGAAGTCTTTGTACGCCCCTGATGATACTCTTTTCATCAATATATACTCTTCTTATTTTACTAGATATTACATTTTTCTGAGTGCCAAGACTTTATAAAAGTATATCGTAAAAAGTAGATAAGCCTCAAATTTTTTTTTAAAGGGGGGCGGGGGAAGGGGTGATGTTAAAATATTTGCGTATTTTGTATCACGTTTGTGTCTCCTAAAAACAATGATAATATATGAGTTAAGTTATGTATATTGGTACATTAAATGCTACATCATTAGTTAATGAATTTTGGAAACCATGTTGCTCTTTTAAAAATGCTTATAACAGAACAAAAAAAAGTTTAACAATTTTATTAACAGTTTATCTAATCTAATTACTTCGTGTTTAAAGTTTAAAGACGAGACTGCCAAAAATTTGCTGAAATTCGAAATAAAAAACCTGCCAAGAAATATTACCTGATGAGGCTTTAGCATCATTTACTTTTTTCAATTTTCTATTTATGCTTATTTTTTGTGACTGTTACCAGCATAACATTAAAAATAAATAAAAATTATCATCTAAGAGCAAATATAATGAACACTATCAACTGCCTAGGAAAAAGAGTAAATATTCAGAATAAAGCATTTTATATCGAGAACCAAAAGTATGGAATACCTATCAAAAGTTAATTAAAATATTTGGTAAAGTCATTATGCTCTACCATATATTTTAATTAATAAACAGGCCCGTCTTGGCATAGGCAGTCGCTGCAGGGCCAGAGCGTTTGGTTAGGCCAACCAGAATAGAATCAATTTTTTTTTTGATAAATTTTTTTTTAAATGAGTTTCGAAAATTAAAAATAAACTTTACAATGAACGTGCTTCATTTAATTTTTATATCTTGAGATATAAAAATAGATTCAATTGAATCTATTGCTGTATCTTGAATCTATTTTATATCTCAAATCAATTTTTTTATTTTTCGGGGAAAAGAAAAACAAAAACTTTTGTTGTAAGTGTATAAATTTTATTATTAATAAAATATTAATGTTATATATCTTAAAACGCTAGAGGTTTCTATCACCACTAAAACATTTATAAGATTGAATTTATTTAAATAATTAAGAAAATGACAAAATGATTATTGCATCGTTTGAAAGGCAAAGATGAAAACCAGGCTTCGTAATAAGTGAATGATAATAATTACAGAGCTGACGACATGGGTTTCAAATTGGGAAAAGAAGCTCACCCGTTAATTTCTCAAAGAATGTCCTCTTCATCTTGAAATTTATTTAAAACAATTTTCATTGTGAAATTAAATATGAATGAACCTAGTAAAAGTTAAAGAAAGGAAGAGTTTAAAAAGAAATAAAGACCAAAATGTTAGTGCGTCCATACCAAAGTTGACAACATTTTTTGTAAAAAAAACAAAATAATTTTGTGCATTAACAAAAGCGGTGAAAAGAAGTCAAGCTAATAGACTGATTAAGTTCATCACAACAAATTAGCAAAAAAACGTCAACCCACTCATTTTTTAAGGTTCCAAACCCGTGACAATCAACTAGTTTTTAAAAAATTAAAAAAATAAGTAAATGGTAAAAATTAGTAAATGGTAAAAGAAAAAAATACGATTGGCTAATGTTAACAATGTAATGTTTACTATAGTAAACATTACATTGTTAACATCTAAGTAGCTATAGCTACTTGGATCATTCATAATAGAGGTTTCGAAACGAAGTTTCCGTGGTTCTTTAGTTTTACTAGCTAAACACGCCCCGTTTCTAGCTAAACAAAATAAACACTGATTTAAACCAACTTAAAAGTATCACTTACTAACTAAATTTTAGCTGATAGTTATATACGATATATATGATAGTTATAAACCACTTAAACTACTTGCTACCAAAGCTCATAAAAAAACATGTGTATTTATTAGGTGATTTTAATTTGAATTTTTTGAATTATAAAACAGATAACCACGTCGTGCGTTTTACAAATACACTTTTGCAGTACAACCTTTTCCCAATGATTAACAAGCCAACACGCGTGACTAAAACAACTGCATCCATTATCGATAATATTATTACTAACAATTACACAAGCGTGGAATGGCAAAGTGGTATTATTAAAACAGATATAACTGACCATTTTCCAGTTTTTCTGAGTACATATTCTGCAAACCCTGAGAAACATACAAAAACAAAAACTGTATATGAAAGAAAAATAAATAATGAATCACTCGCCACGTTTCGAGACCTCTTACAAGAAGTAAACTGGGAACTATTGACTGATTGCAATGACGTAAATAACGGCTATGAATTTTTTATTCACGTGTTCACTAAGCAATACGAAAAGGCCTTTCCAAAATTTAAAAAAATTATTAAACCTAAAAGTTTGCTTAGTCCGTGGATGACGAAAGGACTCATTAAGTCGTCAAAAAAGAAACAAAAACTTTACCAAAAATTTCTTAAAAAAAAGAACTACAAAAACGAAATAAAATACAAAAAATATAAAAATTATTTTGAAAAATTAAAAAAGCAATCAAAAAAAAATTACTACTCTTCATTACTTAATAAAACATTTGGCAATGCAAGAAAAACTTGGAATGTAATTAAAGAAATAACAGGCGTGGGTAATGTAAAAAAAGACAATTTCCCAAAAAGATTACAAAGAGATGACAATTTAGGTGATGCTTCTGTAAATAAAGAAATTGCAGAAACATTTAACAACTTTTTTATAAATATAGGAAAAAAACTAGCCGATACAATTCCGGAGGGAAAAAAATCATTTAAATCCTTTTTGAAAAAATCTGATTTCTTCATGGATGAGTCAGAGCTTTTGATTGAAGAACTTCGGCAAGCGATTAGTATGCTTAAATCAAATAAAAGTGCGGGTCTGGATGAAATTAAACCTGATGTTGTAAAAGCTGTCTCTGATATCATAGAGAAACCCCTTTTCATAATTTTTAATCTATCCCTAAAAAACGGCATTTTTCCCGACCAACTTAAATTAGCAAAAATAATTCCAATATACAAAAGCGGCGACGACTCAATAATATCTAACTATAGACCGATTTCCATACTTTCCTGTTTTTCCAAAATATTAGAGCGTATTATGTTCAACAGGCTGTACAATTATCTTGAAAAAAATAATATTCTTTATCATAAACAGTTTGGTTTTCGAAAAAACCATTCTACGGAACATGCCGTAATTGATCTTGCGAACCAAATTTTACAAGGTTTTGAAAACAATTGTTACACACTTGGAATTTTTCTAGATCTATCAAAGGCATTTGATACTGTAAACCACAAGATTCTTATCTACAAACTACGTAGTTACGGAGTAGTTCACTCTAATTTAAAGTGGCTTCAATGTTATTTAGAAAACCGTAAACAAGGTGTACCATATGATCTAACATGCTCCCCATTTAAATCAATAAGTTGCGGAGTTCCACAAGGATCAATACTTGGACCTTTATTGTTTTTAGTTTATATCAATGATATTTTTTTGTCTTCAAAAATACTTAATTATACTATTTTTGCTGATGACACTAATGTTTTCTTTTCTGACTCAAATTTAAAAAATATTTTTTATTATGTAAACGCTGAACTAATATATCTTAATGAGTGGTTTATAGCAAATAAACTATCATTAAATATTGAAAAAACTAAATATATTTTGTTTGCTAAACCATCTCAATCCGAGAACCTTCCACTTAAACTTCCAGAACTAACAATTAACAATATTAAAATAAAAAGAGTTTTTTCAATGAAAATACTAGGAATAAATTTCGATGAACATTTAAATTGGAAAAGCCAAATAAAGTTAGTCGAGAACAAAGTTTCAAAGACTGTGGGGATTATGTACAGGACAAAACATCTTTTGAATAAAATATGTTTAAAAAACTTATACTTTTCATTTATACATAGTCATATTAACTATTGTAATATTGCCTGGGCAAACAATCATTCATCTTTCCTAAAAAATATTTATACTAAACAAAAGCAAGCAAGTCGATTAGTTTTGGGCGCAGATAGGTACGAAAGTGCCAAGCCGTTACTCAAGGAAATTAATGCGCTAAACGTATACGAACTAAATATATACCATAACTTGTTATTTATGTTTAAACTTCAAAATGAACTAATTCCAAAATATTTTTATAAAGGTTTCTCTCTAATTAACCATAAATATGAAACAAGACACTCAATAAATAATTACTACATCCCACCAACATCACTCAAAAAATCTGACTTCTCAATTACATGTCGGGGGTCACGCTTGTGGAAGTCAGTTCTTGACGAAAATATGAAAAAAATAAAATCTATTGATATATTCAAAAGAACTATAAAAAAACACTTACTAAACTCAAACATTACATACATTCTTTCATTTTTTTAAAAATAATATTTTTTTGATAAATTTGATAAAAAGCTTTTTTTTTTTTTTTTTTTTTATATATATATATACATATATATCTTTCTTGTTTGATTTTCTCTTTGACTGTTTTTTTTTTTAACTTTTTTTAATAAATACTAACAAATGAATTTAAATCTACATAACGTTTGGAATCTTTTTAATATATAAATATTTTTGAATATATACTTCGCTTTGTATTGAATATGTATACGTATATGTACTGATTTGTAAAAAAAAATTCAAACTTTTTAATTTACGCATTGTATACATTTTTATTTTTTTATTTCGAGATTTTATTATTATTATTTTTTTTTCTTTCTAATTTTTACTTTTTTTAATTTTTAATTTATTTTAAACTTTTTAATTTTTTTCAATCTTTTTACTTTATTTCAAACTCTTTAAATTTTTTTATTTTTATTTTAATTTTGTTTGAATGTTTGTTTATTTTTTCAAAATTTTTAATTTAACTCTTTTTTATATTATTGGAATTTTAGAAATTTTATATTTCTCTATTTCACAAAAGGGCTTGATGATAAGACTTTATGTCTTCTACTTGCCCCTGTCAGCTTGTAATTATATATATATTTATTCGAATTTAAAGATAACATTGTAAAATGTGTAAAACGACAAAATAAACTAACTATATGTAAATTATATCAGCTAAGGGTTTTGTAAAGAGTGCAGCTAGTGTTTGCAAAAAGTTCAGCAAGCTACTAGGCGTAGATCATTTCACTTTAGCTTTTCGGTGTGTAATGCTTAATGAAAAACAAGTGGACAGCTGATATACCTAATCAAAAAGACATTAGAAATGCACTACATTAACACTAATGATTGCTGTTAGCGGTTGTACGATAGTGCCTCCAATATGTCGTTGGTCTGTAACTCTGGGTTGTAAGTCCGTATCAAAATGTTTCTGCTTACAGTTTAGGTACAAATTAAAATATGGACTCCTGCTAAAATAGGGTTAAAATATCTCCACCAATGTTTTAACTCTATTTTTGCAAAATGAGTCATTAATACCGTACTAGATTCTCATTGAGGCGATTTTACGGGGGAGTGGGGGAGGGGGGTGGTGGAAAAACTTAAAAATAACCTTTTTCAGGGAGGGGGGGAGGGGGGATAATAGAACACTCAGGGGGGATGGGGGGATAATAAAACTCTTTATTGTATGTTCCATTAAATTGGAATTCAGGCCATTCTTGGATTCTGGTTAATATTGCAGCAGTTAAAACATTGCTGAGAAGTCTTAAAATAAAAACTGAAAATAGATGTAAAGTTGACATGTAAACTTTACATCTATCAAACTTTACATCTATCAAACTTTACTGATTGTTTACAATAAGTCTTTCGCAAATTGTCTGCACGCACAGGTGCGCGTTCAACTCTTTAAACGGGCTATTCTTCTTACAAGGTGTATTTTACAGAATCAGTTTTTTAAGCTCGTAAAATAGTAGTCAATAGCGTTTTTATATTTGTATACAAAGAGCACCCAAATTCCAAAATTAAGAGTTAACAAAAAATAAATGTTAAGAATAATTCCATTGTTTATCACTTTTTAGCTAAGCTAGAAAGACAAATACAAATTTATGCTCTATTACTTTCTTGTTCGGATTCTTAGTTCGTCTTCCAGATTAGATTAAAAAAAAAAAAAAAATCCGTACTTCAACACGGACATTGATTTAAAAAAAAAATCTCCACATTGTTTGGATAAATTTATAAAAGTTCTTGGGCGATATGATAACAACTTGTGCGTTATGATAACAACAAAGATGGTATCGGACGACCAAGAGTTTTTAGATATCGGCGACGTGGAAGAAGATGTTGACGGCAATGCAGAAATATAGTTTCTTATGTATATTTTTGTGAAATAAAATTATATAATTTTAGTTAAAATGTTTCTTTACTTATTTAGTTTATTCATTTTTTATGACTAATTTAACCGCTATAACACCTTTGTATCAAACAAGTCCCAGCAAACAAAAAGTTATCTAAAATCCATTTAATATGCATCTAAAAACTGGTCTAAAAGACGTCTAAATTCAGGTCTAGAACGGGACATAAATAGACGTCTATCTTATAGACGTCTTTTAGATGCATTTTATTCGACACAAATAAATGCCTTAGATGCATAAAAGATGTGAAACATACATTTAAAGTTGTATATTAGATGTATATTAAATATATAAAAGAGCTATTATTAGTTAAAAAAATTATCTATTGTCTATCTTTTTTAAACGCGCCTTAGACATCTATTCAAGAGACGTATTTTAAACATCTAATATACATCTATAAGATATATATTTCACATCTTTTATCCATCTAAGGCAATTATTTATGTCGAATAAAATGCGTCTAAAAGACGTCTATAAGATAGACGTCTATTTATGTCCCGTTCTAGACCTGAATTTAGACATCTTTTAGACCAGTTTTTAGATGCATATTAGATGCATTTTAGATATCTTTTTGTTTGCTGGGTCTGTTTAACGGCTATAGAATACTTTTTTAAAGAGCGAAAAAGTTAAAATAAAAATTTATAGATCAGGCGAAATTTCATTTTGCTTTTCAAATTTTAAAAAGAAGAAAAAACAAAATTTTTAAAAAGAAGAAACGAGAACGAAATAAATGAAAGAATATAAAATAAAGTTCAAAAGTAACGTAAGATCAGGCTGAAATTTCATTTTGTAAAAAATAAAATTAATAAAAACAGTTAAATAAAAAAAAGGTAAAAAATGAATAGGCTGCACAGCGGATCATAGTCAGAAGGAGCAGTTATCATTGGTCATGCGATTTGTAAAAATTAATGCAAGTTCTCTTAAGAGTGAAAATGAAGATGTATACATTGAAGAACATTTCCTTGGATTCTTAGACGTTAAACCAACGACGGGAAAAAATCTAACTGATGTTCTTTTACAAGAGTTAGATAAAATTGGATTGTAAATCAGGGACTTCATTTGACAATGGTATAATAACGGTTTCAATATAAAAAGTTTCTACTCTTGAATACAGGCACGGATCTTAGAAATAAATCCAAAAGCATTTTACATGCCCTGCTCTAGCCATAGCGTCAACTTCCTAATTTGAGACGCAGAAAAATGTTTATCGAAATCTATGACGTGTTTTGGTGTGGCGCAAAGAATTTTTCTTCGTCAAAAAAGCGATATTTTTATGAAACACGTACTAAATCTGAATATAAAAAAGTCCTGTGACACTCATTGGGAAAGTAAACTGGAAATATCAAATTAAGAAAGTTCATACTGCGTTAGTTAAACTAGTTGAGTTCACTGAGGATCTAAAAACAAGCCAATAATGAAATACCATCAGTTATGAATGAAAAAAGTTATGAAAAAAAAAGCCTACAGGCTTAAAAAATGCACCTTGGAGTTGCGTTGCAGTTGCTTCAAAGGATAGTTTAGTTTTTTTCAGAAATTTAGGTTTAGTTTTTGTGGCGGCAACATTGTTAGCAAAAGAACTTAGTGAAACTCTTGGTGTAGAGCCAAATTTCAAAGAAGCTAGGCAGAGAAAGAAAAGAAAACTGTTTGAGTATGAGGAGATCCGCCAACCAAATGTTTAAAGTGGAGTATTTTTTTGTTATTGCAGATACCGCAATACAGTCCTTGAAAACGAGGTTTGGACAAATAACTAATTACGATACTAATAACTAATTAGTTTGGATTTTTGTATTATGTCAAAAAACTAAAAGCAGTAAAAAAAGATAAACTGTTTCAAGTTATGACCTAAAATAGTACTTAAATTTTGAAGAAGAAAGGAATCTTTTTGGAATTTTTCTGAACTTAAGGATCTTCGAGAACTTCTACGGGTTGAAGTGGAAAAAGCTGCAAGGATTTTAAGATATATTTACCTGATTCAAAACTTATTTCCGAATGCATTTATAACGTATAGAATTTTACTGACTATAACTGTAATTGTGGCAAGCGTAAAAAGAGTTATTTACGCTTGGAATATATCAAGACATAAATAGGTTCGTCAGTGGGCAAAAAAAGTCTATCAATTATGACGTCTAAGTTTTCATCCTTTTGACGCAATTTTAAAAATTATCTAACCCAGGACAATTTTTCAGTATTAATAACACTGTATTATTTTATTACAAATATTTACCAGTATTCTATTATAAAATTAATGTCTATTATTTTACAGGGTGAACACTTATTATATAACATCTACCTACCTACGAGCACCTTTTATATCGATTACTGAAAACTTAATAAGATTACTATTTTGTAAAAATGTGTTGTATTATTTATAACTGGTTATTTAATGATAACCCAAAAAAGAAATATTTAATTATTATTCTAATTCATTTATTTCTTGTCATACAAAAATTATTATTTATTTTACATTATTTGGTCTTTAATAACTTTAAGAATAAATTTTATTGTTATTATTCTAGATTATTTTGTAAAGCCATCAGTCCTTTTTAAACACATACACAAAAATAACAATTCAAAGTTATACTAACCCAAAATTTATGTTTTGCACTTATACAACCTCTTTTAAGACAGTAAGAGAAAAACTTTTTCTTGTCAAAGTGCCAAAAATGAAGAATTTCAAGAAGCCCTCACAAAAATGTATTGCTCCAGGCCTCGCATTTTCTTAGGACGACTCTGTCCTTACACTACCTACTTTAGGCGCGCAAGGAAAAAAAGGGCACAGATTTTATCTTTAAAATCAATGCAGTACGTTGTTGCAAATTTATTAATAAAAAAATTTACAGTAGTGTTATTCAAATTTACATTTCTCTCAAAACTGGATTTAAGTACCTATATTTTTTTAAATATCAATTCGTTTATGTATTATTGTTATTATTATTATTATTATTCTGCAAAAGCTTAAGAAGACTCATTTAAATGACTAAACTAAAAGTAGCTTGAAAAATTTTCTGATAATATTAATAGGCTAATTTAATATTATTAGTCGAATTACGTCATTTTCTAGGCTTTTCTATACGCGGTTTTTGTTTTTTAATTTCATTTACTAACAACGCGTATTACGGGTTGCTTACTGCTAGTATAAATGAAAAGTGCAAACTATAGCACAGTTAAGACCGGAATGAAAGAGGGATGTTCTCTGATGTTTTGGGACGAAGCTTGATACACGGCGTAAAACTTATCAAGAAATAATTTGAATCTGAACAACTTTTACACCTTTAATTTTCTGAAACGGTTGGAGATTAATTCCATGTCAAAACAACAAGTCAAAATAACCCACTATCTCAGAAATACAGTTTTTGGCGCTAATGTAGTTAACAGTGCCGTTAGTAACAATTAAAAATAGTTTGGAGTCATTTTCCTTATTTTAAGAGTCTTTAAAGTTTGAGATTTTTTTACATTTTTTTATTCTCCGCGCTCCTAGCAACGTCTATAGCAACACTAAAATGTTTAAGTATACACATCTACCATACCTTTACAAAATTTTCTTTACATTAGCCATACCTTTACAAAATTTAATAGGTATAAACACTTTTGACGGAAGAAATTGAAATCTTTGCAATTTTTGAATACCCGTAAAAGGCAAAAGTTATTTCACTACGAGAAGCTTCCAAACATCCCCGCGAGATATTTGTAGCAGTGTGATTTTCGCGGATTCACTACGACCCAATCTGTTTACTTATTCTTTGGTTGAATGCTTCTTAGGTTTTTAATTCTAAAGCCTTTTTAAGTTTAAATAGTAGCTAGATTATTAGGAGTAAGGATATGACAGAAAAATAATACCTGTTAACTAAAAAGCATGCAGAGTGGCTAATTTCAGCCGACTTTTGTATATATCAAAAAAAACTAATATCAAAAGTTTTATTTATATTGCGATGAGTAAATCAAGGTCTGTGAAAAGAAAATCAGAAAAGCAAGATTTTGAAGAAATTGATAATAAATGTAACGAATCAAAAACGCAAAAAACCTCAAAGAAGGAAAAAATAGAAAACATACAACGAAATCAGAATGGTAAGTACTAGAAACCATCTACTTATTTATTTATTTCATTTACCAACTTAATGCTAGTTAGGAAAACCTTTACATAAAATTAAATTAAATGCATTTTAAAAGTTAATTTTTATTCAATGTTTAAAAAAAGTATAATATTCAAATTTTTTGAGTCTAGTTCAAGGGACTTTTGAGCTATTTTGTTGCATAGTTCAAAACCTTTTACAAATAAAGACTTCTACCCTACTCGATTAGTATCATTGGTGTAATCCACTAACATTGGTCGAATGTTATGTTTTTTTAATTTTTGTTTACACCAAGAAAAAAAAACTTCTAAAAAATCAAGTCTTAATAGTTAGGAACAATATTTGTTTAAAAGAATAGTTTTTAAGTTCATTAATATAAATATTTGTTTATTCTTGCAAGACATCCAGTTTTCTTTGCAGTTTCACTTAATGGTTGTTTATGTTTTTTGATTTGGCATTGTGTTGTGTAAAAGTTGATATTTAGTTTTAATGTTCAGATAATCACTAATTTCAATTAATTGATATGTAAATGGTTTAAAATTACGTTTTATTTGTTTGTTTGTTTTTGTTAAAATATCTCTTTTTATTTTATAACTTTTAATTACCAAGACAATTGAATAGTAATTTATTCAGTAATTTATTACAAGTAATTTATTCAATTTATTCAATTTATTCAGTAATTTATTACAAGTAATTTATTCAGATTCAGATTATTATTGTTCTAAATGGCTAAAAAATTTTACCTTTAATCAAAACCTTTTTTTTTTAGATAAAGAATTTCAGATTTTACTTTAAACACTTTTTCAAAAAAAGATTAAAAAAAGAGAAGAAATAAAATAAAATAGAATTTCCTTATAAATATCCTTCATATATAGATATATCCTTCATGCATACCCCTCCCCTCCACCACCCACCACCAAACCCCCTACCACAACTCCCAAACCAAACCTCTCACTATACATCATTTTTGGCTTAAAATGCTTCTATATAGCTCAATAGTATATAGCAATATATAGTTATTATCTTTTTTAGGGGAATTAATATTTCCTGATCATCCTGATTTCTTGCCAAATCGTTCTCCAAAAGAGGTTATGCAAGCAGGTGCTTTTGGTGGTGGATATTTCAGAAAAATAAAATCTGGTGTTACTAATGAATGGCACACTGATGCATGGAAAGAGTTTCCAGAAGATTGGTTTGACGGTTTAAAGCCTAGTTTACATGTTGCAAATCCAACATATGACAAATCAGTAAACAAATATAAAGTTAAATGTGGTTTATCTCTCGAGGAATGGGAATCATATGGTATGTTTTTCATGATATATTATTACTTTTGTTACCTTAATCTTTATTGTATACTTTAATTTATTTTCATTTAATTAACAGTAAACAATAGTTAACAACATAGTGCAGAAAATTTCAAAAGATTTAAAGAATTGTTTTTTGTTTGTTTGAAAGAAAAATAAAATTCACATGGTTTCACTTTTACTAAATCATAAAAACAAACAATTTTTTAATATAAAGTTTTAAATTTTTAGTTTTGATGTCAATTTTAAAAGGTGTTGTTGCTTCTTGTAGCTAATGTAAAGTTATTGCTACAATAAGCAACAACACCTTTTTGTAAAAGGTGTTAGGTGTTTTTGCAAAATAATGTTAGTTGCCTGAAGCAACTAACATTATTTTGCAGTTCTGCAGAATTTTATTAGTGATAAGTTGTAAAAGCATTCGTTTGAAGTGAAGTTCAAAATAGAAATGTAACAATTTTTTTTTTTAAACTTTTATTTAAATAAATACCTTTTCTACATCTATTTACTACTTTAAATTTAGTCTCTTTAGATTATAATTACTATTATTATTAGATTATTTAGATTATTGGAATAGAAAAATTATTATTAAATATTGTTCCAATAATAATAATTAAATTATTATTATTGGAACAGAAAAATTATTATTATATATATACTGACGAATAGATGTAAAAAAAGTTAATAAGTTAATTTAAACAATTATTCTTTTATGTTATTTGGGTTAAAAACATTTCTCTAAGATATAATAAAATAGCAAAGTTTTAAATATTAATTTGTTCAATTTAACAACATCTTTTTAATAATCATTTTTAAAAATTATTATTTATTATTACTTATTTTATTTGATTAACTAGCAAAGCATTTTGCTCCGATCCACAAAGTGTGAAGAGTTCACCATCTTTTGTCAAATTGTACATTTTATGTTTTTTGTAAACATTTTGTTAATAAGTTGATCAATTTTCTTTTTTTAGCTCAATTGCTTGTAAAACATTTGATAAAAAACACAATTTTCTTGCAAAAGACTGTACACTGTATAGTTTGTTTTGATTTTGTTGTTTTGAATATGGTTTATATCTGAACTTCATACATTGTTTGAAGTTGAGATGAAAACAAATATTGGAAACAACAACAAAAGAATTTAAGCACCTTTCATAACTTTTCTAGCAATTTCATTAAAACTATTTTAAAAATTTAAAATTTTATTAAAAATTAATTAAAAATTATATTAATTTAAACAATTAAATAAAAAAAAAATGATAAAAAAAATAAAAAAATTGCTGCCTTTATTACATCGTTTTAAGCAGGGCTGTGGAGTCGGAGTTGTGGAGTTGCGACAATTTTAGTGGAGTCGGAGGTGCTAAAAAATATTGCGACTCCGACTCCGATAGTAAAATTTCTTGGTATTACACGTGCATGTACAAAACATTCAATTAACCTTATGTTCATACTAAACCTCAAAAAATGTTTCATAAATTTGTCAAAAAAAAGTTTCAACTTATTGTGCAATATTTTTTAAAGAATTCAAAGAATTTTTCAAAAATTTGGCTTTGGAGTTAGAATCGGAGTTGGAGTCGGAGTTGAAGTTGTACTCAAAAAATTTCAACAACTGGAGTTGGAGTCGTTTCTTTTTTTTTACGACTCCACACCCCTGGTTTTAAGTGTCAAAAGAAAAAAAGGTCACAATAAGGTCTAATAAATTACATTTTTTCAATAGTTAACAAAAACAATAAAAAAAACTGCTTCTAATTATTTAACAGTTCAAATTTTTGAATAAAAGGTTTTTATTTTGTGCTATATTTTATTCTGTGGTGTGAATGATGAGCTCAGTGCTAGGTCAATTTCCAGATTAATCCTTCACCTCAAGTCTTTAATACTATTTGTCTTCACTATAATCCCCGTAAAGATTCATATTTATTTACTCCAGTACTCTATTGTTCAACTAAAATTACCCCTGGATTATTAATTTCTATTGGGTCATTCTAGGATTTTATAATAACTGCCTAATTGGTTTGTTTCAGTGCTTTTTTAACAAATCAGTTTTCTACTGTCTCATTCCAGTACTTCTTTAAAAATAAACATATTTTCACAATTATAAGAGTGAATACCTTTATGAGTAACATTTACACTTCTCTTAAACAACCCTCAGCATTATTATTCCTTTTATCAAAAGCTGAATCCTTTTATCAAATCCTTTTTTTTAAATTATCAAAAATTGAATTAATACTTCAATGAGTCAAGCACCTAGTCTTGATTATCTAAGTTAACTACATCTTATCTTGACTATTTAAATTACGTCATTTTTTATCAAGTGATTTCATTATTAATTTTCAATCCTTTAGGATTGGAATCTAAACCTTTCCCATCTTGTATTTCATATATCAAAAAAGTCTAATACTCAAACAAAAAAGTCTAATACTCAAACCCCCTAAACCAACAGATCTGTAGAAAAGCCATAAGTTTAATAAAAAATAGTATGAAACATACTTTTTTTTTTCGCCACCAATCCCCCGGTGTTGTTGGCTCTGGAGACTAAATATCAAGGAGGTTGATTTTTTACTGTGATCGCTGGGTATTTAACAATTTTTATTCAAAAAAACTCTAAATATTTGAGTTTCATCGACATCAACGTCATTCGTTTCGGATTGCACAAAATAAAGTATTTATAAACGTCTCGGTATGTTGGTAAAAAAAGTTTAAATAGTTTTTTATTAGTCTAAAAAACTCTAGTTGTCTGGGTGAACAGTTAGGTCGAATTTCAAAAAATATACATTATGTAACAGAAATCAAAATTGCTGAAAATGTATTATTTGTTGAGGCAAAAATGTTTTTTAAAGAACGTATTTAGTTTGTCCAATCACCTTTAAGCCTATCATTTCAATTGTTTTAATAAAATTTTGTGTAATAACTTAATAATTTTAATTTAAAAAAGTTAACAATATATTAAAATATTACAAAAAAGTTGTTTATCATTGATGAGAAAATATAACAAAATAACTGTTTATCCTCTCGAAAATTCGATTTGACGCAAAACGATAACTAACTTTTTGTACTGATTTTACAAACAAAAATAAAGGTGAGTTTCCACTCATCCGTTTTTTCACGGGAACGGTAAAGGGAATGGAAATATAATCATGTGGGCATGCGTATTATAAGTTTTAATTTGTCCGAAGTAAAACTACGCATGCTCACGTGATTATTTTTCCCTTTCCTATCCCGTTCCCGTAAAAAAACGGATGAGTGGTAACTCACCTTAAAAACTCTGTATCGGAAACTATTTGACTGTAAATAAACAATGAAAAAATATTGTTTCAATATTTTTTCATTGTTTCGTACGTATTGTTTTTAGACCCATTTGTACCCAGTCTTCTTTACTGTAAAGATGACTATAGAAGACACTCAAAGTTTTAATAAAAGATATATGCATAATAATATTTGTTTTTATTTATGCTAGGTTGGATAAAACATCAAGATCCTTTCGGATGGTTTCAATGGTATTGTAGATTTTATCTTGGTCGTCGAACAGAGGACGACATACGGCAAATTGGTCGTTGGAAAAATTTTCTAGGAAGATTTAAAGCTAACCTTGTAAATAAAATAAATCGCGCAAATACAAAGTATAACGATTATACTATCTCACCAGTAATCAGACAAGCATTGTTGCATTGGGGCTATGAAGTAACTCCAAAAGATGTCGAGAATGGAAAAAAGAAAAAAAATTGATTTAACAATTTCTAATTTTAGTCACATTTTGTTTTGAGTTACATTATTATTGTTTTTGTTCACAAATTCTCATCATATTCTCAATCATCTGGTCAAATAGAATGTTTAAAAAGAAAAAGAGTTTTTTTTTTTTAACGATTTAAACAGTTATCTTATTTTATATCCTAAGCATAGCCGAAACGTTCTTTATATTTAAAGAAAAATAAAATATTCTTATTCTTTTTAAAAATAGCAACGTTAATTTTTAGAAATACCGACGTCGCGAAACTTACCTGTAGGTGGGGTCCGAACCCCGGGTCCTTTGTTTCTGAGGCAAGCCACGGCTGCTGATTTTGCAATATTTTAAGTAAAGTAGTTGATAAATCTAACTAGTTTGAGGACAAAAAACAACGCATAGTAACCTATCTGGCTCCGATTACGTATCTCAATTCGTACAAGAAACATTTTACTAAGCTACAGTTATCGACCAGCTAGCAGCATGATTAAAAAATTTGTCTGCGGAAAAGTTTTACAAACAATAAATTGTTTAAAAAATGATAATGTTCATTTGTTCAATGATTATATTTTCGATATCTTTTGATTTAATCAAAAAATCATAATCAATGACATTGATTATGATTATATTTCAATGACATTGATTATGATTATATGATTATCTTTTGATTATATAGGTTATCCTATATAATCAAATATTGATTTTAATCTTATACCAATTTAAAAAATAAATACCGTGCAAAAGTGCAAGCACAATTCATGAGAGAAAAAGTGACGGCATTTCGAGCCAGGGCATATAATGTATAATTTGTAAAAATGCTTATGCTATGTCTTGAATACTATACACAGGGTTGCCACTCAACCTGGAATATTTGGAAATAGTATAAATCCCAGGAAAACTCAGGGACTTTTTCAAATTGTTTTTTTTTTTCAAAAATATATTACTAATACATATAATTGCAAGTTTACAAGATGTAACTGTTGTTGTAAAAGTTTTAGTTTGTCAAATATAAAGATTGTGCTTAAGAAGAAAATAATAATCTAGTTGACGAAAAAATTCTTGTGGTAACCCTGTATACTTAAAAAAGCTATTCGAGTGCAAAAGTCATGGATTAGATCGATGTTTTTTTCCGACTGGAGAAAACTTAGTGATCAAATCAAAGGACATCATAACAACCCTGCCCACCAAAGCCTGGAAGACTTTGTTCACAACTGTTAACAATGATAGTAAGATTGGTTTAGCAACCAAACAAGCCTTAGGGCCTGAAATGGCAAGGTGGCGTGAAATATTGCGGTGTATTCTTGATTCAACATTGTTTTTTTAAACACAAAACATGGCTTTTAGAGGTTAACTATATTTTTTTATTTGGCAATGAAAAGGGATTGTTGTTGAAACAAAAAAGGTCAAAAATTGTTAATGAAAATCACCTCGTAAAATAGCAAAAGATCTCCAACTTCTGTTTTTTTAATAAATTTTGCTTAGTTTATGAATAATCCCAAACGGCAAAAAAAAAAATGCATTGTATCAACACAATACATTTTTTTTACCGTTTCTTGTATTATTATTGCTACAGTTCAAGCTTCTACTTCAGGAGAACAAGTGAACTACAATTTTTTTGAAGCTCTGGAAATGATAAGTTATAACAAAGCAGTAAAAAACCAACTTAAAAATTTTAACCTTACTGCTGGCATGAAACTAAGTCCTTAATAGAGTTTTTAAAATTGTTTGAAACAATTTACTTCTTACCTTTTGGTACAAAGCTCTCCAAGTTGTTTACAAAGTAAGTTGTTTGTTTATTCAGCTTCACTAATTATCTATGACAAAGTTATTCACAGTCAACAGCTAATTAGTAATCTTGACCGCATCCTCTCATTATGGATTAATGTTTTGCTGAAGCAAAAGCTGTTGCAGGTCCTCTCTTTGAAACTAAATCTTTGTCAAAACATAGGAAGAGAGCAAAACGAGATTGCAACGAACTTTCAAATGCAGCATTCTGCAACGAGAGCCCAGAGCAACAATTTGAGATAAATACCTTCAACGTTGTCCTTGATCACTTTATTTCAAAAATTCAATCAAGCTTTGACATTGTAGAGACTTTTTCTTCAAGATTAATTTTGAATCTTGAAGATTGAGAATATTCTCAATTACCTGGTTGAAAAACTAATAACCACATTCTTTAATGACAAAAACTTGTGAACAGGCGCATGATGATGCCACAGAAGACGCCTTATGGAAGAAATTATGCATCTTAATCTTTAAAAGAGTCTTCGTTTTTTACTCAAGGAAACCCCTTGAGCCTTCTTAACCAAATAGATTTAAAGGTCTACTGCCTATTTTCCCATCTGTATGCATATTTAAGAATAAATCATTTTAAAAGCGTGTACAAATACATTATTGCATCTTTAAAGGGGCGCCGACTAGGTGCTTTGCCCCGGGCGTCATGAAAACTCTTGGCGGTTCCCCACCCCCGGTTTCTGCATGATATAAAAAATTGCCTTCCGCATATTATCAAAATAGGCATTAAAGAAAAAAAAATTTATTACTGGCGATCTAAACATGAATTTTTTAAACTACGAGAATGACTGTAAAATAAAAAAATTTTATGATTTAATATTTGAAATAGGAGCAATTCCCCTAACTAATCATCCAAGTAGAGTATCAGCAAACACAGCAACTCTCATTGATAACATTATTACAACTGATGTCTTCAATAACAATATACAAAAAGGTATATTGAAAGCAGATATAACTGATCATTTCCCAATATTTCTATCATTCATCTCAAATTCTAAAAACTAATAATAAAATAAGTAAACGCACTCAAATTTTAAAATTAAAACTAATGATAAAATAAGTAAACGTATATATAATATAAACAATATTGAGCAGTTTAAAAAACTGCTTCATTGGAAGCATATAAATTTCAATGAGGACACAAATAGAATTTATGAAAATTTTTTTAAAGCATTTTATTCTGTCTATGATGCCAATTTTCCCATCTGTGAAAAATGATAAATCAAAAAAGCTTAAATGCTCCTTGGATAACTAATGGTTTTAAAAAATTATCTAAGATCAAACAAAAGCTATTTATAAATTATTTAAAAACAAAAACACATTTGAACGAAAAATTATACAAAGATTACAAATATCTATTTGAAAAAACTCGTAAAAATTTAAAAAAGAATTACTACTCAAAATTAATTGAAAATGTTAAGAACGACTCTAAACGTACTTAGAAAATATTAAAAGAAATTGGTGGAAAACAAAAAACTTGCTCAGGTTCCCTACCGCAGGTGATTAGACTGGATAACAAATATGTTTTTGAACCTACATTAATAGCTCATGAGTTTAACAAATTCTTTATTGATAACGGTTCGAAACTAGCAAATAAAATTCCTAATACCCAAGTTG
Organism: Hydra vulgaris; assembly: GCF_022113875.1. NCBI lineage: Eukaryota > Metazoa > Cnidaria > Hydrozoa > Anthoathecata > Hydridae > Hydra > Hydra vulgaris. Next base: position 42,723,877 of record NC_061159.1, on the reverse strand, counting down.
TGTTCAATAACTTTTTAAAACCGATGGATGATTGCATTTGCTCCAATAATTTCTGAGCTACCATCTTCTGAGCTATCATTTGAGGAGTTTCAAGTGTCGTTTAAATCTATTAAAAAAACAAAGCCCCTGGAGCTGATGAAATAAATGGAAACATAGTCTTAGAATGCTTTGAAAAATTAAAAGATATTCTCTTTAAAGTTTTCAGAGCATCAATACAGCAAGGAGTTTTCCCTGATAAGTTAAAAATAGCTAAGACAATCCCAATATACAAAGAAAGAGACAGAACTAATGTATGTAACTACCGACCTATATCTATTTTATCAACATTTTTAAAAATCTTAGAAAAAATTATTTACAATAGATTATATACTTATTTTAAGGAGAAGAATTTTTTTTATAAAAATCAGTTTGGTTTTAAATAGTTCTACTGTGCATTCGTCCGTGATATCTCTAACTCTTTCAAAAATTCACAATTCACTTTAGGTGAATCTGTTAGCAATATTAATCAATTCTTCACTTCTATGAATGAAGAACTCAAAATAATTTCTAGCTGGTTCAAATGCAATAAACTTACCCTAAATATTAAAAAAACAAAATGGATTCTTTTTCATTCGATAACTAAAAAACGTTATTTACCCCCAACCCTACCTGATATTTTTATTGACCAAATTGAAATAAAAAGAGATTGTTAGGCGTATTCCTTGATGAGAACATCACATTGAAGCAACATATTGATTATGTTGTTACTAAAGTTTCAAAAAATATTGGAATTCTTTATAAGGCCAGAATATATATAAATAAAAAAAGTTTTATCCCAACTTTATTACGCATTCATTCATAGCTATATGAATTATACAAATATTGCTTGAACAAGAACTGAAAAAAGTAAGTTACAAGCCGATTATCGCCGTCAGAAACATGCAATACGTGTAACTAATTTTGCTGCTCTATCGCCGTCAGAAACATGCAATACGTGTAACTAATTTTGCTGACCGTTTTTCTCACTCTAAGCAACTTATTTTATGAAATGAGAATACTTAATATTTACGAACCTTATATTTTTAATATTTTATGCTTTGTATATATATGTAAAAACTTTCTCCTGCCGTTTTTAATTATTTAATTACCTTGAAACCTATCAATAAATACTCTCTAAGAAATAACAACCTTTGCATTGATTATCGTGCATCCCATCTATGGAACAAAATTGTTTTGCCTAATTTAAATTTTGATCTACCTACTTCTTTGCATCTTTTTAAAGTTAAGCTGAAAAATCTTTTCTCTCCCGTATTATCAAAATTTGACAATAATATTTATATTATAGAAATATTTATTAAACTTTATTATTTATACTACAAATTAATATATATGTATGTACATTTTATTTTTATTTTGTTGTACTTATAGTTACTTTATAACCTAATATTTTGTTTACACTAGTATAAGGTTCTGATGATAAAATCTCACTGATCTTCTTTCAGATACCTACCCGACGGGCATTTGTTTTTAAAAGTTACGTTCTAAATGTGTTTTAAACGTCTTTTAAACGTCTTTTAAACATTAATGTTTAAAAGACGTTTAAAAGACATTTAAAATACATTTAGATCGTAACTTTTAAAAACAAATGCCCGTCGGGTAGTTTTTCAAATGTTAGTAGTATTTGCTTACTTTATAATTTGCATTAATTTTTTAATTACTCTCATTATATTGTAAAAACGAACTAGCAAATGTAAACTAAAATATTAAAAAAAAAAATATATTGAATAAACTTTATAATTTCTCCATGAAAAAAATTTTATTTAACCAATTTGGTTATACAAAACTATATATATAAAAAAAATATATATATATAGTTGACAAGGCATGGCGCAGGTAGCGCGTTTGCCTAAGAAACAAAGGATCCGTGGTTCCAACCCCACCTCTGGCCAAATTTTTCGACATCAGTAAGGAAGGTGGCGTGAACTTCCTATTAAATGCTCATCCCGATGCTCTGTGATAAGACCGTAAGGACTTCTTGGGGCACCTAAATAAAATTAAATTAAATATATATACATATAATATATATATACATATATATATATATATATATATATATATATATATATATATATATATATATATATATATATATATATACACATATATATATATATATATATATATATATATATATATATATATATATATATATATATATATATATATGTTTTTTTTTTTTTTTAACATTTTCACTTCCAACAAGGCTGCAAGCTACCACTATAAGAGTTGGAAGTTACTGGAAGAGAAAAGACTAAATCTGTAGAGCAAGATAACGATTGACTGATGACTTAAAAGATTGCAAATTATATGAATCAGGAAAGCAAGATGAAGGAAGCGAATTCCAAAGAACTGATGTTCGAGGAAAAAAACTAGAAGAATAAGAGTTTTTGAAGCACTTAGGAACAGTCACAGAAAAAGGATGAGACTTAATTGAATGGCGAGTAACACGAGAATGAATTTTAGTAGATGGCACAAGGGACGCTAGCTCTTTAGAGCAGTGCCCATTATAGTATTTGTAGAAAAGAGAAAGAGAAGCAACATTACGACGATGTGACAAAGGTTGGAGATTGGCTGCCAGAGCAGGTCCAACTATGTTAACAATTCGTTTTTGCACCTTGTCTAAAAGAGAAAGAGCATCATTAGAAGATCCGCCCCAGATGTGGCAACAGTATTCCATACAGGGACGGATTTGAGATTTATAGAGATAGAGAATAGAATCTGGAGTAAGAAAGTGTCGAGCTCGATAAAGAGATGCAACCTTAGCAGATGCTAATTTTGCAATGGATTTGATATACGGTTTAAAAGAAAGATCAGAAGTAAGAGTTAATCCTAGAAGATGAATGGTAGATGACTCATCTAGTACATTACCATTCATAAATATAGGAAGATCTAAATTATTACGATAACGATTGGCCGAATAAAATTGAGTTTTATCTGAATTAAAGTTCACCAGCCACTGTGAGCCCCATGCTGTAGCAGAAGTGAGATCCTTTTCAAGCTCAGATACCCCCTCCAAGCAATCAGAGAGTGTAGGCTTCTTATCATGACAAGAGTAAATGGTAGTGTCGTCAGCGAATAATGCCACCTTAGATGTGAGAATATCTGGAAGATCGTTAATGTAAATTAAAAAGAGTATAGGGCCAAGGATTGAACCTTGAGGAACCCCTGAAGTTACAGGATGTGAAGAAGAGTGTTGTCAATCGAGGACAACTTTTATACTACGATTGGAAAAAAAGGACTCAATAATCTTAAAGACGTTACCAGCTACACCATAAGAAGAAAGCTTATGGAGAAGACCAGCATGCCAAACTTTATCAAAAGCTTTAGAAATGTCAAGTGCGATAGCCTTAACCTCTCCACCTCTATCTAATGCACGGTAAAACCTATCGGTTATTACTGTTAGCACATCAGCTGTAGAACGAGAAGACCGAAATCCATATTGATGATCAGAAAGTAAGTTATTTGATATATATATATACATATATATATATATATATATATATATATATATATATATATATATATATATATATATATATATATATATATATATATATATATATATATATATATATATATATATATATATATATATATATATATATATATATATATATATATATATATATACATTATGCACATATCACATTATTTGTATGAAGTATGGTAATATTATGCAAATTGACCCAAAATAATCAAATAGCTGGCTATAAGCACACCCACACAGTGTGGTCGAACTCAATTTTGATTTTAATTCAGATAAAGTATTTACGCAGTAAAACTAATGTTTTAAAAATAAAACTAATGTTTTACACACCTGATGCTTTCATCATTATTTTTAGCATTATTTTTCACAAAACCAACCCTTAAAACTTCTCCAATGCATAAATTTTTTGAAACATTGAAAACAAGAAAACTTTTTGTTAATTTGACATTTCTTTGTTGCTTGATTTTTCAAACTCGTTTTAAAAAAACTCGTATTAAAAAAGGAGTCAAGATTTAGGAGAGAGATTTAAATCGCTTAGGTACTCCTTTGTCTATAATACTCCCCCCTCCCTACCTTGTGCACACTAATGTTTTTGGGTAACTTCGCCAATACCTGCGTTCGTACTTAATGGAAAACCCCTATCGAGAGTCAACCGTACATACATCAAATGATAAATAAGAATTATACTAACAAATGTCTATGGTTCGGGGTAGGGTTTAATCAGATCAATTAATGAATAATCAGTATGGGAAAGGTTTATATAGCTTCTCTCTTTTTTATGTGATATGTGGTAGTTTATTCCACAGCGCTCTTGTTTGTAATTAAGTTTTTTAGTTTTATCTATTTTATAGTTTTTATATATTTATTTATAACTGATAAATTCGATAAATAAATTAAAAAAAAAAGGAATCATAAATGTAAACAGCTTTGCATTAAATTTTTGTTATTAAGTTTCTGAAATAGTTTTAATAAAAAGATGTATATGTATATATATTATATATACTATATATATATAATATATATACATATGTATATATATTATATATATATATATATATATATATATATATATATATATATATATATATATATATAATATACTATATATATATATATAATATATATACATATGTATATATATATATTATATATATATATATATATATATATATATATATATATATATATATATATATATATATATATATATAGTATATATATATATATATATATGTATATATATATATATATATATGTATATATATATATATATATATATATATATATATATATATATATATATATATATATATATATATATATATATATATATATATATATATATATATATATATATATATATATATATATATATATATATATATATATATATATATATATATATATATATATATATAAGAAAAAAAATTTTGAAAATTTTGAATTTTTTTTTTCTTGGATTAACTTTTTGATGTTTTGGTCTGGAAGTTTTAAGTCTTGATCTCGGCCTTAAGTCATAATGTCTTAATGGTCATAATGGTCATAATGGTCTTGTCCTATATTGTCTTGACTACATCTCTGGTATACTTAAACACACATATATACATATATATGTATATATATATATATGTATATATATATATATATATATATATATATATATATATATATATATATATATATATATATATATTTTAAATGTACATATGAAATCTTAAAAGAACAGAGCAATTATAAATTGCTCTGTTTATATGTGTATATATATATATATATATATATATATATATATATATATATATATATATATATATATATATATATATATATATATATATATATATAAATATTCTAATTCTTAATTTATTTTCAGTCTTTAGTTATTATTTTTTGAAAGTTTTTTTTATTTCTATAATAGTTCAAATATTTTGAAAATTTTTTTACAGCACAAATTTTTTATTTATTTTTGTCATCATAGTTATACTGTTTTATGGATATTATTTTAATAGAAAAAATGAGAACTCGAAGTAGAAAAAGTAAAACCCCTCAAAAAGAAGCTGTAGTAAAAAAAGAAACTACAGTTGAAGAAGCTTCAGTTGAAAATGAAGCCAACGTCGAAAAAGAAGCAACAGCTGGAAAAGAAGCCACAGTTGAAAATGAAACCATAGTTGTAAAAAAGAAACCAAAGTTTGTTTGTGAAAAGGAAGATATTACAGATTTAAAATTTAAAAACACTCCTGATGAATTAATAACTTCAGATGATGAGGCTCCGCTTGACATTAGTCTTAAGGTAAGCAAAATGCTATCTGAAGAAGCAAGACAAAAACAAGTTGAATTGCTAAAAGAAATGAAAAAGAAGAAAAGAGTTGTCCAATCTATGAGAGAACAAAAAAATAAGAAACAAAAATTGATGAAGAAAAAAATACTTATTCCAGAAAAGTTAGATGAAGAGTTGCTGCGTTGTGTCGACAAAGATGTTTCCATTAATAAAATCAGTTTGACCACTCCAGTTTTAGTTAATACAAAAACAACATTTTCAGATGACTCAGATAATTCATCAGACGATGATAATAAAAATATGGATTGTAAAATCACCTCTTGTGTTCTTACAGATGTTGTTAAAAGTGATAAAAACAATCAAGCTAGAGTTTTTCTTCAAAATCATTTCTTTAATAATAAACGTATTGTAAGAAAAAAGATATGCATATAATTCTAGTATCAAAGTTTTTTTCAAATAGTTATATTCTGAAAAACCAATATTTGTATAACTTTTTAATGATTAAAAAAATCAGCAGAAACTGATTATTTTTGTTTGTTCAGTTGTTCTTTATTATTCATTTATTTACTGTAGTTTTATATATTAGCTAACAAATTTTATCCACAGCATTATTGTTACACACAGATAACTATAAAGTATACTTTGATAATGGAAGGATTTATGCATTATTTAAAGACACGTACTGCAAGCCTTTTAACAGAACTTGACAGTCAGTAAAATTTTGAAATTTTTTATTTGTTGCTATGGAAAATCTTATAAACAATAGTTTGCTAAATTAAATTCAAAATTGAAATTTTAGAAAGACTTTTGGTGGTATTAAGAGATGGGCGTACCTTGATTGGCGAGTTACGCTCGGTTGATCAATTTGGTGAGTGATATTGCGAATTTATATTTTAGCAAATATTTATTAATTTTGTTCTAGTTAATCAACTCTACAGCTTTTTTTCAAAAAGATAATAAAATTCATTTGTTGATTTTTATAAAATAAACACATTTTATAAACGCTATTGAAAATTTTGAAGAATTATGAAGAAATTCATAAAAATCATAAGTTTTAAAAAACTTTACAAAAAGTTTTTTTATTATAAATTTCGTTTTTCTCAAGATATGTAAAAGGATCTTAAAGCGTTTTGGAAAAAAGTTGTAGTACTAACATAATAACCATTGTTGGGCAAGAATTTATGTGTTTTTTGTTTGTTTAATAAGTTTATATTTTAATCTACTAATAAAATAAAAGTAAATAATAATAAAAATTATAATAAAAAAAATGTAAAATTGATTACAATTCGATGCAGTGATAATAGAAATTACTTTCAGCAAATGTGGTCCTTGAAAATACAATAGAAAGAATACATGTGGGAAACAAGTATGGTGACATATCACGTGGAGTCTTTATTGTTCGTGGTGACAACATAGTGTTGTTAGGAGAAATGGTTTGTTTTTATTTTGTTTAAAACAATTATTTGAAAACAGTTTTTATAAGATAATTTTTAAAAATTATATATTTAAAAATTTAAAAATTATATATTTACCTTTCCAGAGCTAGTTGGTCATTACATTGCAGAGGATTTTTTTTTAAATAATAGGTTTTACTAAAACACAATTCTAATACAAAAAATAAAAGTTAAAAATTATACAAAATACAAAAGCCCTAACCAAAAAAAATATAAAAAGAAAAATAGATAAAAATAGTAATACAAGTAAAAATAAAAGTAATAATTAAAAATTAACAAAAATAAATTTAAAAATTAACATTTTTTTTTTTTTTTTAATTATCTTTGCTTCCAACAAGGCTGCAAGCAACCACTAATTAGCGTTGGAAGTTACTGGAAGAGAAAAGATGAAGATTGTAGAGCAAGATAACGATTGACAGACGACATAAAAGATTGCAAATTATATGAATCAGGAAAGCAAGATGAAGGAAGCGAATTCCAAAGAACTGATGTTCGAGGAAAAAAACTAGATGAATAAGAGTTTTTGGAGCACTTAGGAACAGTAACAGAAAATGGATGAGACTTAATTGAATGACGAGTAACACAAGAATGAATTTTAGTAGATGGTACAAGAAACGCTAGCTCTTTCGAGCTGTGCCCATTATAGTATTTGTAGAAAAGAGAAAGAGAAGCAACATTATGACGATGTGACAGAGGTTGAAGGTTGGCTGCAAGAGCAGGTTCAACTATGTTTACAATGCGTTTTTGCACCATGTCTAAAAGAGAAAGGGCATCATTAGAAGATCCGCCCCAGATATGGCAACAGTATTCCATACAAGGCCGGATTTGAGATTTATAGAGATAGAGAATAGAATCCAGAGAAAGAAAGTGACGAGCTGGATAAAGAGAAGCAACTTTAGCAGATGCTAATTTTGCAACGGATTTCATATAAGGTTTCCAAGAAAGATCAGAAGTAAGAGTTAATCCTAGAAGATGAAGGGTAGGAGACACATCAAGTACATTACCGTTCATAAATATAGGAAGGTCTAAACTATTGCGATAACGATTGGCCGAAAAAAATTGAGTTTTATCTGAATTAAAGTTCACCAGCCACTGTGAGCCCCATGTTGTAGCAGAAGTGAGATCCTTTTCAAGCTCAGATGCTCCCTGCAAGCAATCAGAGGGAGTTGGCTTCTTATCGTGACAAGAATTAAATGGTAGTATCATCAGCGAACAATGCCACCTTAGATGTGAGAATATCTGGAAGATCGTTTATGTAAATTAAAAAGAGTATAGGGCCAAGGATTGAACCTTGGGGAACCCCTGAGGTTACAGAATAAGAAGAAGAGTGCTGTCCATCAAGGACAACTTTTATACTACGATTGGAAAGAAAGGATTCAATAATCTTAAAGATGTTTCCAGATACACCGTAAGAAGAAAGCTTATGGAGAAGACCAGCATGCCAAACTTTATCAAAAGCTTTAGAAATGTCAAGAGCAATGGCCTTAACCTCTCCACCTTTATCTAATGCGCGATAAAACCTATCAGTTATTACTGATAGCAAATCAGCCGTAGAACGAGAAGATCGAAATCCATATTGATGATCAGAAAGTAGGTTATGAGATTCGAGATGAGAGATTAAGTGTTTGTTAATTAAAGATTCAAAAACCTTGCTTATGATAGGAAGAAGACTAATGGGATGGTAATTAGATGAATTGGATCGCTCTCCAGAATTTTTAAAAATAGAGATAACAGAAGCTGCTTTCCAGCAGGCTGGAAAACAAGACTCTGATAAGCACTTGTTAAATAGTTTTGAAAGGATAGACCACAGCTCCGGAGAACACTTCTGCAAGACTATAACAGGTATGTTGTCCGGGCCGCAAGCTGTAGAAGAGTCTAAGCGGGAAATCACTTTAGATACAGAAGCTGGAGTGATACGAATGTCGAGCAATGGATCAACCTGTTTGACGGCTATATCAGGTAGAACGCAACTGGTGGCATCAAGAGATGATATTGATGAAAAGTTCTTGGCAAACAATTCAGCTTTGTCTTTAGGTGAGGTGACAAAGTCTGTACCATACAAAAGAGGTGGAATTACAGACTTACCCTTATTATTGATACTATTAAAGATTCTTCAGAAGTCACAAGAGCCTAATTTTTGAGATGAAATACGAGATTTCATAATCTGAGAATAGCAGGCTTTGGCATTAGACAAAACCTTTTTACAATGGTTCCTAGTAGTAATAAACAGACATCTGTTTTCTGGAGAATTGTTTTGCTGATAGATATGGAAGTAATGGTTTCGATTGGCAATTGCAGCAGCACAACGCAAGGAAAACCATGGAGAAGAGTGAGGCTTGACCTGAAATTGTCGAGAGGGAATAAAGGATTCTATGCAAGCCTGAATCCACAAAGTTATGTAAGAAGCACATTTGTCAACAGGGAGGCGAAAGATTTCTACCCAGGGGCCATCACAAAGAAAATCACGGAAAGAGTCCCAGTCAGCTTTAAGGTATTCATAAGATGTACGATGATAGGGGGATTTTGATGGTGAAGAAGAATGAGATAATAGTTTTAGAGAGACCAAACCATGATCAGAAGCACCTAAGGGTGAGTATGAAGAAACTGAGCACTGACTAGGATCAGAAACAAGACATAAGTTGAGTAGGGAAGGTAAATGATTCGGGTTGTCTGGAAAGCGAGTTGGAAATTTGACTATTTGAGTTAGGGATTGAGAAAGACAAAAGTTGTGGGCCTTAATGCCTGCAGAGTCACTGACACTAGACCAAGCTATTCAGTGTGATGAACATTAAAGTCACCGACAACAACAATATTGGCTGATGGATAGAGAATGAGGGCTTGGTCAATATAATCAGAAATTATATCAAGAAGAGTGCAGTCTTGAGATGAGGGAGAGCGATATAGAACAAAGAGAAAGATGATAGAGTGAAGTGGTGGCTAAACGAAAGCACATAAAAAAGTAGTCTGTGGATTTAAACCTAGTTTCCCAACAAATGGGTGAATTCTTACAAATGTAAATGCCTAGGCCAAGCATGTGAATATTGGAGTCTTTACGAATTAAAGGAAGATAACCATCAGCACTAAGATCACAAGATGAGACAGCTGAACTCAAATTAGTCTCACAAAGAGCAAGTAGGTCTGATGAACTTTGCAAGAGATAAGACTCAACAGAAGAAAAGTTACTTTAAAGACCACGAATATTGGTGAATGATAGGTTTAGCGAACTTGGTGATGACTGTGGTTTTTGTGTTATATAGTTTTTGTTACTTTATTCATTTTTAAATTTGTTAAAGAACTTGACTCGAAACATAGATAGTGCTCAGTACACTGCTTTATAGCTCAAGCAATTGCCTCATTTCTAGTAATAAACCCTAAGCCGTAACAAAGGGCTCCAATGTGGCCTTGGCAATGCACACCAAAAGTACAAACAAGGACACCACCCATGTGCAACATGGCACTGTTAGTACTCTGATATTTTTCAGCTGTTGAACAGATGTTCAGAACAAAATGGAAGCATACTTCAGTAAAGTGTGTAATAAAAGTAGTAGTATAAGTAATGTATGCAATTAAAATGTCAAATTAACTAAAAATGTCATAAAAATTAATAAAAATGTCAAACTAGTTAATTCTAGAAAAAGCCATAGCATAACTATTAATTCAAATGAGCTAAAAGATATTTAAACTGCACAAGTAACACTTGATACTTATTTGATAAAATCTAGAAAATGCAAAGAAATCAAAAATGTATACGGTAAAATAGTTTAGTAACCATGTAACTTTGGTCATTTATGAATAAGTAACAAAAAAGTGCAAGCTTTTTTTTCTCCAACAATATTTTTTGACATTTTGTGCATAAGAATCATAAAAAAAATGTTTATTGAAATCTGAAATAGTTTGTTTGCATAACAAGAGTTTTGGAGTTATGCATACGATTGAAATCTAAAATAAGCAAACTCTTTAATAAAATGATCAAGTTTAGTACTAATGTTATCAAGAGTCGCTAAGTTAACAATATTTAAAAAAAAAATTATTTTTAAATGTCAAGTACTCTTTTTATTCAATATAAATGAAATTTTAAAATTCAATAACTTCGCTCACTAAAGATTATTTGCAGAACGTCACTAAACGATAAAAACAACAATTAGTGGGAATGTCATGAAATATCAATTATGAAAATTTTTCGTGAACCATTTAATGAAAAAATATATTTAATTGCACAACGCTAAAATTTGTTTGAAAATAAAAGTTTTAAAATCGTGTATATTATCAAAACTTCAAATAAGCAAACTCTGAAAGTCATCAAGACTTTTCTTTTGTGCGTTTTCATTTAGCATGACTTCCCTCTAACACAAATAGTCAGCTTTCCAACTTCATTTCCAGACAGTCCTAATCATTTACTTTCTATACTCGACTTGTATCTTGTTTCTGATCCTAGTCAGTGCTCAGTTTCTCTACATTAACCCCTAGGTGCTTCTGATCACAATTTGATCTTTATGAAACTGTTATCTCATTTTTTTTCATTATCAGAATCCCCCTATCATTGCACCTCTTACAACTACCTTAAAGCTGGCTGGGGCTTTTTCTGAGATTTTCTTTGTGATGGCCCTTTGGTAGAAATCTTTTGTCTTCTTGCTGACAGTTGTGCTTCTTAGGTAATTTCTTGGATTCAGGCTGACATGAAATCTTCTATTCCCTCTCAATGATTCAAAGTCAAGCCTCATTTTCTCCATAATTTTCCTCTGATTGTGCTCCTGTAATTTCCAATCATAACCATTACTTTCATATCTATCAGCAAAACAGTTCTCCAGAAAATAGACGTCTGTTTACTATTGCTACAAACAATTTTAAAACAATTTCATCTCAAAAATTAGGTTCTCGTGACTGCTGGAGAATTTTTAACAGTATCTATATAAGAGCAAATCTGTTATTCCGTCTCTCTTGTATGGTTCAGATTTTGTCTCTTCACCTAAAGACAAAGCTGAATTGTTTGCTCAGAACTTCTCATTAATATCATCTCTTTATTCCACTAATGGTGTTCTACCTGATATAGCTGATAAACAAATTGACTATTGCTTGACATGCGTATCACTTCAGCTTCTGTATCTAAAGTGATTTCCTGCCTAGATTCTTCTACAGCTTGTGGTTCAGACAACATCTGTTGTAATCTTGCAGAAGTGTTCTCCAGAGCTGTTGTCTATACTTTTAAAACTGTTATCCCTATTTTCAAAAATTCTGAAGAGCGATCTGACTCGTCTAACACCATTAGTCTTCTTACTATCATAAGCAAAGTTTTTGAGTCTTTAATTAACAAACACTTAATCTCTCATCTTGAATCTAGTAATTTACTTTCTGATCATCAATACAGATTTTGGTCTTCTCATTCTGCTGCTGATTTGTTAACAATAATAACTGACAGCATTCAGGATTTTGATGCAGACAGGATAAGGTTATTGCTCTTTTATTTCTAAAGCCTTAGGCTGGTCTTCTCCATAAGGTTTTTTTTAATGGTTTTTTTTGCTTTTTAATAAATTTTTTTTTATTAAAGTTTTTATGAAAACTTTTTTTTTTAAATCAATATGAACAATTTTGTTTCAAATTATTATTCTAAAATAACTTTAAAAAACTAGTTTTCTTAATTTTGTGATATTGTGATTGTTATTATGATGTTATTTGAATTAGCAATGTTGCAAATTGTTATTTGGATGTTAAATTTGTAATATTGCAATGGGTTAATTGGAATGTATACAGTGACCGAACTTATGAGATGGTTTTGAAAGTTTGGTTGAACTAACTGTTCTCATTTGATTTAAAATATCGAATGTTAGTTTTTATTATTTTATTATTTTATTGTTACAACATAAATTAACAATATATTTGTAAGTATAATTCAGAAAAAAAAATTGAAAAAATGTTTATTTATGTTTGTGATATAAATGTTCAAAACTCAAATGACCGAAAATAGATGATTTTACAGTATATACAAAAAACAAATGTAACACCAAATTTAGATAAATAAACTAGTAACAATCCTAAAATTAATAAAGGAAAACAATTTCCAATGAAGTTAAGGATATGAGGAAGAGTGCTGACCATCGAGTACAACTTTAATACTATGACTTGTAAGGAATGATTCAATAATCTCAAAGATGTTTCCTTACATACCATAAGAAGAGAGCTTATAGAAAAGACCAATATACAATCTTAAATCAAAGACTTTAGAAATGTTGAGAGCAATAACCTTATTTATCATTATTTATAATTAGCCTCTCTATATCTATCTAATGCACAATAAAACCTATCAGTTATTACCGTTTACAAATCAGCAGTGAGAAGATCAAAACCCAAATTGATGATCAGAAAGTAAGTTATTAGATTCAAGATGAGAGATTAAGTGTTTGTTAATTAAAGACTCAAAAACCTTGCTTATGATAGTAAGAAGACTAATAGGATGGTTGTTAGACAAGTAAGATCACTCTGAAAATAGGGGTAACAGATGCAGCAAAACTGGAAAACAAGACTCTGATAAGCACTTGTTAAATAGTTTGAAAGTATAGATGACAACTCTAGAGAACACTTCTGCCAGACTATAAAAGGTATGTTGTCTAGACTATAAGCTGAAGAAGAGTCTAGGCAGGAAATCACTTTAGATACAGAAGCTGGAGTGATACGAATGTCAAGCAATTGATCATCCTGGATGTTGGCTATATCAGGTAGGATGTGATTAGTGGAATTAATAGATGATATTGATGAGAAGTTCTTAGCAAATATTCAGCTTTGTCTTTAGGTGAGGTAACAAAATCTGAACCATCCAAGAGAGAATAACATATTTGCCCTTATTATAGACACTTTTAAAGATTCTTTAGAAGTCTTTTGAGCCTAATTTTTGAGATAGAATATGCAATTTTGTGACCTGAGAATAGAGGACTTTTGACGATTGGTTATGATTGATAGATATGGAAGTAATGATTATGATTTGTTGGTTTTTTGAACCTATTTTGCAAATAAGATTGCTACATATTAACTTTAGATTTTTTATTTTTGAGTTTATTCTGCACCTTGTGAAAAACTAAGAAAAAATATCAAAAGTGGCAAGAAGTAACTATTAAAACAACAGTATGAAGTGATGATATGAAATTTCTATTTCATTTAGCTTGGGTATTCAACTTTTTTGAAGAATCTAGGTTATTTCCTAAAGTGAAGTTTCAGAAAATAAAACTTTCAATTGCTGTTAAACTGTTATAAAATGTTTTTTCGATCAAATTCAGTATTTAAAAATAACAACCACTTTTAAAAAAAGAATACAAAAGTTGTAAAAAAAAATTTTTAAGTTTTCTTTTTTAAAATTATTAAATTTTTCTAGTTTATATAATAAAAATTTGATATTTCATTACATTTTTGTTTCCTTTATTTAGAATTGCTTTTTTCTCAGCAGATAAGTTTGGCTTTTTGCTGCAAACTATTGAAACACTTTAAAAGTTAAAAGATGTAAACCGCCGTGGTCTGTATGTCTAAAATAATTACTTTAAACGTAGATGAACATGGCATGCGGCCGCACGTGCTTCTTGGGAAGCCTTGCTTTTTTTTTTTTGACATCTGTAAAAAGAAAGAGAGCTTAGATCATGAGCTGATTACTCATGTCATGCTATTTGACTCCAGACTCCTGAACTGTTTGCTGTGGTAGTATAGTTTGTTTCGTTTTCAAGACATGTGAATGCGGTAGTGGTGAAGTGGTAAGAGCCCTCGCTTTGTAAGCGAGCGGTTTGGAGTTCGACTCCCACCACGTCCCTGGAAGTACCGCGCTCAACTTAATTTCTCCGCGCAACGGTCTTGCTTGTCAAGGTTCGTGTTTCGGAGTTAAAGAGTTGAGAGAGGGTTGTACCACGATTTACAACAAACAAACAAAAAAAAATGAGTAGCCTCCTTGACTGTAGTGGCCCC